>BPVZ01000094.1:766803-784846 GCA_020521535.1 Rubroshorea leprosula
TTAAAATACAAATTAGATAAACCGTGTATATATATATCTAATTAAATGACGTTCGTTAGCTCATTACGCTGCAATTTACCCAAAATAATGCAGAATAATGAATAATAGTATGTTTTGACTTAATAAATATCGAAAAACTATGTTAAAGAAAGATATACTACATATAAGTATTGCTTGAGTCTGATTTATCATATTGTTGAAATTTAATTCAATATTTTTAATGTCAAAACATAATAATTTTTATTTTATATAAAAATATAAAAATATTTTATAATTTAAAATATATTAAATTAGAAAACCAGATACTCTTAAAAATAAATAGATAAATAAAATAGAAAAAATCAGTCATCCAGACTCCAGAGTCAAGACAAAAATGAAAAGTTTTTCTACGTGTTTCTTTTTAGAAAATAAAATAAAATTCGCCAGTCGCCATAGAAAAAGCCGTCAACGCAAAAAAAAAAATATATCCACGCAGGCTCGGAAAAAAAAAAAAAAAAAAATCCACGCAGGCTCGGAAGGACCCGAACTTAACCTGAAAGATCCGAAGCTAGAGACTCGGACGACATCGCTGGAGACAGGCTGTCATCAACAAGGTCCTACTCACCTATTCCCCAGCTCACTTCTCTCTCTCTCTCTGTGCGCCCTCTTCCCTCTGTCTCACTCTGATTCCAATTCTCGCGACTTAGGGTTTCCCGATCTCCTTCTGACGATTTCCCGATTCCTTTCTCGAGCTCGTCGGTTCAACATTCTGCTGTTTCGTAAGCTCTCTGTTGACTTTCTTTTCGTTAGTTTTGCATATTGCATGTGATTTCCGGCTGTCAATCGGATTCTCTCCCTCTCTGATGCTATTCTTGTGTTTCTGAATTTTTGTCTCTATTTTTTTCGAGTTTTTTATGCTTCATATTGGCTTGCATGCAACTGAGGTAGCAATGAACTTAAGGATTTTGAGATTGTGAATTTCTGTTTAGTATGCAACTATGCAATGCTTAGCTTTGAAGTTTTACCTATGAGAGATTGTAATTTGTAGTTTTTTCTGAATGATTTGTTGTTGAGGATGGAAGCAAAGAGGCAATGAAGCGAAATTTAAACATTTTGAATTCCCCTGCTCTGTTTCTCATTTGTTGTTAATTTGTTCTAATAAGAGGAATCATAGATATGCAAGCTTAAGTGAGGTTAAGGAGAGGCAATGCTAACATTTTTTTCACTACATGCCCTGACTTTCTGAGAAATAGCAAAAAATGCTGAATCTGGAAAGAAGTTGTCTCTTTTATGGTAATATATTAGCTGTGTTGCTGAATGTAGTTGGTTTTATGAGGTTTTCTTTTTCTCCCTTGAGAAATAAAAATTAAAATTTTGATTGGAATTAAATCATAATTTTTGTCATTCTTGTATGTCATATAGGTTGTTGGGATAAACAATTAAGTTTGGTCCGTATTAGGAAGGTGATGCTGCAGAAAGCACAATCTGAAAGAAAAATCAGTTATTTTTCAATTGGTTGCTACTTGACATACATGGGTCTGCTAGAGAGAACACTTTACATGATTGCTGTTGATAATTATGCTGATTGAGGATCATAAGTAGTTAGCTTCATCGGGATTATTCTCAGAATTGCTTCTGGTATTAAACCTCAGAAGCATATATACTAAGAGAGGACTTCTTGTATCCATGCTGGTGGGTAGCATGCGTGGAATCTGTGATTCGGGTAATGCCCCTGACAAGAAATTCCGCCGATGCATTCGGTCTCTTAACAATTTGTCTAGTGGCTTTGTTTGTTCTTCTTGGTTTGAGCTGCATTGCTTACTTGTTTTACTTCCGCATTCGAGTTCGTAGACAGGAATTTATTCGACTGAGTTATTTTGGTGGCCCTTGGATAATCCGGATCACATTCATTTTATTTGCTATCTGGTGGGGATTTGGTGAAATTGTTCGACTCAGTTTTTTGAGAAAGGAGGGAAGAGTGTTACATGCCCTCACTTTGCAATGGCAGGAAACAGTCTGCAAATGTTATATCGTCTCAAATTTAGGTTTTGCAGAACCTTGCCTCTTCCTCACTCTTGCGTTTCTTCTTCGTGCACCCTTCCAAGAGATGGAGGATGGAATTCTAAACAAAAAATGGAATGGGAAAACTGCAGGCTATATTGTTCTCTACTGCCTTCCTGTATTTCTCCTTCAACTCATTGTTATTTTGATTGGGCCACTGTTAAACAAGGGTAAGAGTTCTGTACGTGAATTGCCTCCATATTTCACAAGAGCAGCTCATCAGACTAATGATATTGCAGTCTGCACTTACCCGTTACTGAATACTATCCTTCTTGGCCTTTTTGCTACTGTGTTGACTGTCTACTTATTCTGGCTTGGGAGGCGAATTTTGAAATTGGTTATCAATAAGGGTTTGCAGAAGAGAATTTATACATTAATATTCTCAGTTTCAAGTTTCCTTCCATTAAGGGTTCTTTTGCTTGGTTTATCAGTTTCACCTAAATCAGATGATTTTGAGTTTGAAGCTCTTGCATTCCTGGCTTTTCTTGCCTTGGTATGCTGTGCTGGGATCTGCATTTGCATGATTGTATACTTGCCAATTGCAGATTGTCTAGCTCTAGGAAACCCCTGTCATGACTTGGAGGGTAGGAGAAGGGTTGTTGATGAACACGATGATACTGTTTCTCTTATTGCTAACCAGGGCCATCTTGAAGAAAGCATTGGGGTAAGCCCTGAGAGGAACTCAGATGCTTCTACCAGGCGAGGATCAATTTCTTTTCGAACTTATGGAAAAGGTGAGAGCTCGACCGGCACATTTGTTGAATTGAGCCAGTTCTCTCCTAGTCCAGATGCAACCCTACCAGGATGGCCTCCTCTTCCGGGATGGCCGATGCGCTCTCCTCCAAACGTTCATGGAGCCCAAGCATGCCGAGAGCAGGAAACTGATTACTTATGGTGAATGTCTCAATTTTGTGATAAAGAAAACTGATTGTAAAGGGTTTAGTTTCAATAAGGAGTTTCTTTCTTGGTTTGTTTATAATATCAGATTCGAAGGTTTTGCTTGGTAGGATTAACGCTCTGAAAGTCTTCTGTAATATTAGAATTGCATATGCATTAACAGCTATTTGATAATCGTTTCTTTTGAAAGCCTCATGCATGTTCTGTTCGCTCATAACATAATGAAATCAATGAAATTGGAAACTGGCCTCTTAGTTTGTACCTTATGGAGCCCCTCTTGCATTCTCTGACTGAGGATTGTGGTCGTCAATGTATACAAGAGTAATGTCCATTTTTATAATAAACGGAAAGTTTCTATCTTTTCCTAAAATAATCCTTGTAAGCAAATACACTTTAGGGAATACTAACAACTTATTAGTTCGAGCGGAAAGAATTTAATTCTCTTTAAATAAGATTCTTAAGATCTCAAATTCGAATATTGTGCAAGATTTTTTACTTAATGAGATTCAATCTAATTCGATTTTAAATTAATCGAAAATCAAAATGATTTTAAGATATCCAAAAATTAGTATTAAAAAAATACTATTTAAGGAATTATATATGGGTTGAAGGAAAATTTATCCCATTTTGATTATTAAAATATTTTAAATGATAATAAAAGGATTTAAATATTTTTATAATATATTTAGTTTGAGGGTGAGGGTAATCCTGTATTTTGCTAGAAATTTTTGAAGGCAAGTTGAGGAGACGGGAAGTCATTTATATTATTTTTAATTTTTAATTATTTTATTTATGTTTTTAATTTTTTTTGACTAAATATATTATTAATGGATTAATTGGTAAGGTGGTTAAATAATTTTACTATAACCTTAACATTCTAAATATTAGTTAGTTCAGATTTCTACTTTCTTTTATTGTAAGTAACTTAAAATTAAATAAAATAATATTATAATTGTAATGTCATATTATAAATTTACAATATAATTATATAATTATTTTTTATTTAAAATTTATATATAATATTTATTTATTTAATATCATATCATATTTATAATTACGACAGTATAATTATAACATTACATAAGTTAAATATCTATTTTTAAAATTTTTATCCTTAATTTTAATTTTTATTACACGAAGGGAAAAGATGCTTTGGTATGTGCTTTTGTCATGTTGCTTGAAAATCTCAGACGCCACCGTACCAAACACGGCCCTATAAAATCATTCCCGGTATCCGGCGAAAACGAAAATCGGAATCCTTAATCTGAATCTCTCTGGTTGTCTCTTGTCCCGCCATACCGCCGATCGATTTGGAGATGCAATCCGTGGTGCTAAACCCCACCGGTTACTGCCGAGCGCAACAAACCCTAGAACCCTCCTCTTCTCGCCCATCTACAACCAAGGTATGAATTTCTGAATTTTAATGAATTTTCTTGCTTAGAATTTCATTCTACAACCCTGGTAACCATCCCTGATTCTCGCAGAGCCTGAGCTTCTTTGGAACCCGAGTCTCCCCGGTGGACGGGCTTAATCTAGTGTTGCGCATCCGGTCTCGATCACCTGCTATCAACCGCCGGAAAAGTCAGTTTCTTTGATTTCAGTATGCTGTTTATGATTGTATTTGATTTTGGGTTTGCTGTTTTTCATTAAAAGCTATGGGCTTTAGCTTTATTTAGCTGCTCTGCAGTTGTTATGGCGGTGGCCACGCCCGATTCATCATTGGAGTTGCCGCTGACGGCGGAGAGTGTAGAGAGTGTGTTGGATGAAGTTCGACCCTATCTCATTGCAGACGGGGGGAACGTTGCATTACACGAGATTGATGGTAATGTTGTAAGATTGAAGCTACAGGGAGCCTGCGGCTCCTGTCCGAGTTCGGTCATGACGATGAAGATGGGTATTGAGAAACGTTTAATGGAGAAGATCCCGGAAATTGTTGCAGTGGAGCCAATAACTGATGAAGAGACTGGCCTTGAGCTGAATGAAGAAAATATAGAGAAGGT
Source organism: Rubroshorea leprosula (assembly GCA_020521535.1). Lineage (NCBI taxonomy): Eukaryota > Viridiplantae > Streptophyta > Magnoliopsida > Malvales > Dipterocarpaceae > Rubroshorea > Rubroshorea leprosula. Next base: position 771,741 of record BPVZ01000094.1, read on the forward strand.
AATTACATTGAAAGCTTTGGAGCTTCTTTAGTTTACTTCTCATTTCTTTTATACATAATTAAACTTATAATAGTACTGCATTGAAGCTACCTCAAAGATTATCTTCATTCTAAAATCAACATTTGAATAAGCTTCAAATCTTGTGGAAGTAATTTGCATGTAACCATCAATTCGAACCATCCCTTTTAACTGGTATGTCTCTCTGTGACAGCATGATGAACATCCGTTACATTTAGTAACTTACAGTTCTTTGTGTTGTTTTGCTTCATGATGTTTCTAGAAGTCTATGACGATCACTATCAATCCCAATTTGCTTTAAGCACTCACATGATGAGCGGTTGTTAATGTATCACTTAGACTAAGTATTCATTAGTTGAATTTATTTTTCATTGACATTTCCTCTTACAGTGGTTTCTTTTGGTACTTAATTCATGTAGCTCTTTCTATTCTGGGACTAAGTATTTGTGATGTCTATGGGGGATTGGCTTTGCTTATTATTAAAGACCATAAACTTTGATGACTGGTGAGGTAGGAGTAAGCAAGGATTGTCGGAAAACATATATGCTTTAGATTGTTAGAAATGGAATTTCAGTTTATCTTTTTATAGAGGATGTGACCTTAGATTAAGTGAAATGGCACATAGGATGGGCAGAGCTAATTATTGCATTGCACATTCTTCATGATGTTTGTTGGTTTAGAGGAATATGCCTAGCTGTTAATGGGAGTCTTGCTCAAGCACCTCTTGTTTTCCACATCGCATGTGATACTGTGATCTGTGAATGATTGATTAGTTTCATAGTATTCCCTTGATCTAAACATAAGGAGACTAATTTTTAGTTCTTGATGATATAGATATACATTCAGAGTGCTTAATAAACAACTATCCTTTTTATTTTTTCCCTTTTTTTATAATTATTTTGTGCAATCCACTGAATTGCTGAAATCCTTGCACAAAAATATGACATTTTTTTTTTATTCCCTTAAGTGTTTATGCTTTCAAATAGATTATCAAGTTACTGGTAGAATTTATTGCTAATTGTACAACTGGGAAATGTCAGGTACTTGAAGAAATTAGGCCATACCTTGTTGGGGCAGCTGGTGGCTCTCTGGAATTAGTTGCCATCGAGGAGCCAATAGTGAAAATTCGTATATCAGGTCCGGCAGCATCAGTCATGACCGTTAGAGTGGCTGTTACTCAAAAATTGCGAGAGAAAATCCCAGCCATTGCAGCAGTTCAACTTCTGTAATATGAATATACATCCTTTTTTACTCATTGATATTTCGAAGGTAAAAAATTATTTAATAAAACTTGTAAAACCCTTATAAATAGTTATTAGTATCATGGCGTACGGCTCATTCATTCAGTTGGATGCCATTACTGTGATACTTTTGAAAGTTCCATAACGTGGCTTTTTTTCTTTTTTTCTTTTTTCTTTTTTTAAATTATTTTTATCTGTTATGATGAACTGGTATTTTCAATTCAAGGTAAATACAAAAGGCTGAAAATAAATGCAAGAAGCAGGCATTGAGTTTACACTGTTCATGTTCCACTGAATCTGTTATATACTTCCGTAAACAATGGTTGAGGTTCTGCAATTCCAGAGACTTAAAAACCAACAATATTTAATTGAGCTGATTTCACTGATTAAAAAACTTTTAATTTAAAGTTATGGTTAGCGTTCAAACCCAAAAATGGAAAAAAAATGTAGACTCAAAGGATCATAGTTGTCCGAATAATTCTTTGCTAGTAGAGTCGATTCAGAAACTTTGGTACAAAGAAATTTACCATTCCAGAGTCCATACTCCGTTATGAAATATTGGAATGGATTATAAAATTTTTAAAATGAGAAAATGAAACAACAAGACAATAGGCAGAATATTGTTGAGTTCACGATATATGTTACACTCTTGAGTCAAAAATCAGCAAAGGGAAGATCTAAATCAGCCACCCTTCTGGTGAATTGATAACCGTATGAGCCAAAAATTAATGAATCTTTCTTCCTTCCCCATTATTTTAATGGCAATACAGTTTGATCAAAGAATCTGAACCAGCAGTGAATAGCCATGGCTGCCTTGGATGGAACTTACAGTCCAAAACCCCTGTAATGCCAATCATCAGTCACAAAATTAGCTTTCAAGCATGTCAATTAATGGCCGCATAATAATATCTGCAACTGATAATTATAATCCAAACTTTAAAACCACAACACTAATAGTTAAACAGAAGATCAGTGTCTCCATACACATACAAATACAATTCCACATTCATTGGCATGTTAACCAGGTTCATTTAGGTCAAGTTCAATTTCATTTGTTTAAGCCCATCCATTTCTTGCCATTCTTGTAATTCTCACTATACACAAAAAGTCAGAGCACTCACCTCTGCCATTTGAAGTTGTATGGCCTCTAAGAATTTCCAATGGAACGATAAGAGGATTCTGGTTAAGATCCGCATAAACCATGCCATGAAAAACATATGCTGTGCAGTCATCCGAGCAAGATGCAAATAAGGGGTATGAGCGATGGAAGGCTACACTTGTAATGTCTTTTGGGTGACACCTGAGATGTTCCAAAGTAGTAGCATAAGAATAGGTATATATATAACAAAAACAAAATAAATTTGTGTTACCTAATTGCAGCACAAAATAAATAAGTTGATAAATGATGCAACTACATATATATCTAGTTTCAAATATTTTTTGCAACATACTTGAGGGTTTTGTAAGGTTTGGAAGAAAGGTCCATGTCAAACCAACATAGTTTTCCTTCTTTACTCCCCACAATAACATTATCACCTGAAATGAAAGTAATTCCATGTGTTTAGTGGGTAATTAGGGAAAAAGAGTAAGAGATGGTGCTAACAAATTAGATTTTGTGAAAACCAGTGAGAAATACCAGCAGGATGGACTGATATTGATGATACTTCACGCAATCCAGTCTCAAGTTTTTTAATGAGCTTTTGCTTCAGAAGATCATATACACGAACAGTCTTCTTTGTTGCAATAAAGAAGATAGAACGATTGGGATGAAAAACTGATGATACCGGAAGTCCATGGAGCTTAAAAGGGAGTATTTGGGTAACCCTTTTGGAGATCTGGTGTATAAGTATTGCTCTTTTTTCACGTAATTAACAAGTTAAGAAATCCATCAAACTGATCAAATCAATTACTTATTCATATCAAGTGGCACAATCAAACTACAGCCCCCTGCCCCAAACAAAAGATAAGAAAAATTGCATAATAAAAAAGTGAACCACGTTTTGACAGAAATGATGTGTGATCACAAGGAATCACAAGTGAAACTCTAGTAACCTGGACCAACTAGGCAATTTTTTTTCACATAGATTACCATCTTGCCATCTACTATCTAGGTAAATCAACCCCCCCAGCCATCAAGCAGATGATGCATGACACCAATATTTAAAGTCATCTAATATTTTAGCAAAATGCCAAAATGGGACCAAACCAAGGGCCAATAACAAAGGCAATTTTTTCAGGAAGAAATAGACTCTTTAGAGTTTAGACTCCCCCTGGCCCCTATCTAATTATGATATTAATTGCATAAAAAAGAATAGAAAATATAATAATAGAAATAACACCAGTAGAAGGATATCTGCTGGCATTACTGTAGAGAGATAATCCCCTTTACGATGCCATTCTACAGAAGACACAGTCTGCAAGAGCAAAAACAGACTCTTTTAAGTTCTTCAATTTTCATAGAAGATCCTCCATTAGTCTTCAGTGATATTGTTCCTAGAAAGGGGGAACTGAAAGTACCTTGAAATGCTTTAGCCTGATTGCCTCATTCTTTTCATCTTGAAGCCAGCTTGAAACAGATGCCGTGTCACCTGAACATTGAAATTTGATTTGGAGAATCAGATTGTGTTCACTTGATAAAAAATGAAAATAATAGCCATTCAAACAGACCAGATTCATCAGGAGCTGCAGGTGTCTCAACACGCAGAAGCTCTTTGATCTTCTTCTGCTCTTCTTCATTGCCAAGCCCAGTGTTCAAAATGAGTACATCAGCTCCCCTGAAAAGAAAAAAAAAATTGTGTTATTTAGATCTGATAAAGGGAAGGTTGCAAAACTAACTTGTATGGCTAAATAATATGCACCAGCAGCCAAAAAATAGACATGCCACCACTATACTATACATGGGAAACAATGTGAAAAAGATAGTGAAATTAAAACAACTAAGAAACAGTCAAATTAGACGTACAAAGCAACTGCCAAGATAGGAAGCTCCGGCAAAGGATTCCATGCTACATGCTGTACAGCTTCATCAACTGCCCAGACTCTAAGGCATCGACCAGTCTCTACTTCCCACACACGAACTGTTCCATCAATTGAACCTTTGTAGATATTAAAAAAAAAAAAAAAATCAGCTGATTAGAATCATCATTAAGAAATCAAGAGATTTAGAATCCGTTTTGACTTTTTATTCATCAACAGAAACAACAGTAGGCCTATAAGCAGAACATTCATACCCGAAGCAATCCACTGTCCAGAATGTTCAACAGATATTGATGTAACTGCTCCTTGATGACCTCTATACTCAAGGAAACATGTTACCGGGTAAGGCCTGAGATCTTTTCGACTAGGCAACTTAGGCTTCAAAGATTCAGGGTCTATATTAATCTGAAGCACACAAGTGGAAACTTTGATTAACATGACATTTGTGGGAGAAAGAAATTCAGAGAGCATGATAAAGGACTTCAAAGGTAAAGCAAATGATGTGCACAAATTTTATTTATTCCAATATGAATCTCTAACTTACACGTTTCTTGCGCACTCTAGGGCACAAGTATAGATCCAAACAACGTTCAAATGATTCCTTGACAGCATTTTCATATGCTGGAATACTTCTGAAGGATGTGAACCTGAGCATTCAAACATGAAAATTGCTTGATTTCAAGTAAATGACAACACATACGACTAAAGATTGCACATCCTTTCAAGTTTCATTATATGTTAAATACCCCAAATATACACAGCAAAAAATTCATAAATTGAATACTACCTTTTAGGTATGAATTTAGGGCGATCTTCCTCATACATAAGCTGATAAGAATTAATCTCTTCTTGAGTTGGTATGTATTCTAAAGAAGGATTATATGATTCCTCATGACCTGAAAGTTGATTAGAACAATGCTTTCAAATACTTCATAAATCACACAAACAGCTAGTAATTCAGATCATATGATGGCTAAAAGGCATACCTGGAAATTTTGGCTTTGGTGGGGGTATGTATGACAAGTTCCTATTACTCTCAGCTGTACTGGAATCATCTCCCCATAGGAGATAGAAACTGGGTTCTTCTTCTTTTGGCTTCTCAGGCTTTATCCACCCTTTGCGAATGGCTCTTACAAGCTTAACAACCTGAAGATTCACCAAGAAGATTGAAGGATGAAACGTGAACAATGTCCAACTTCCCAAAAAGATTAGTGTTTTCAACTCCAAGCAAAAGGTCATATAAATTGTTACAAAACTTATTAACAAGAAAATTGTAAAGGGATTTACCATTTTATTCTCCCATTTTGAAGGAATGAACCTCCTTTTTGGTTCTGGTGCATTGGACAATGGATGCTTCGCATCATCCCATTTAAACCAATCTACATAAGGCTGCAAAAAACAGGTAGGAATTCAACTTTGAGCTACAGAAAACACATAATTTAAGGTCCAATACTATTATTGCCTGACTAAAATTGAGAATGAGTGGAACTACAGACCGCATAAGGATCAAAATCAGCATGTGGTGCCTTTCCTTTGAGCATCCTACTAATAAGTCTGGTCTCTTCTTTCGTTAGCTCTATCTCCTCATCATTATACTCATCATAGATCTTGCGCCTGAGAATTAAAGTAGTTCATTTATAACCATGTGTATGTGTGACTGCATGTGGTATCAGGTCAGGGGAAAAAAGAACAGAGAAGTAACCAATTTTTTGAGTCATCAACATTTGCAAGAAAGGAATCCAATTTATCCTGTCTTTCTTTCTTTGTTATCTTCTTCCCAGCAATGTCATATCCAATATGTTTCTCATCTCTATACCACTCCAACGGAACATCTCCAATTGTATTTCGAGGTGCCACCTAATGACCCAAAAGAGAAATTGGGAGAAAAGAGGATTAAAAAAACAATAGGAACAACAATGAAGTGTTTACCTTCTAACACAGAACAATAGCAGCACCAACCTCATCTTCAGATGAATCACTCTCTTTAACTCCCTGATGAGAATCAGAACTCCCACTCCTGTCTTGACCGTGATCACTATCCACGCCTTCATTGTCATCACTCTCTTCAAAGCCCTGCCATTTCCATATTACAGTGATAAAAACTTCCATGTTCTCCTTTCCAGTATTATTTAACTCAGTAAATGCTACATCAAAAGTAATCAAATGAAGGCAATTACCATGTACCTCATCTCCTGAAGTTTCACTGTCTACAGCTCCTGACTCGGTTAAGGATCCTTCTTCCTCAGAGTTATAATCCTCAGAGAAGTCCTAAAGTCACAAAAAGTTCAACCTTTGACATAAGCTATAATTTAAACAAAATTCAATGAAAACACCAAGAACTCACATCGTCAACTATTAACATCATTGGAAAAAGAAAAGCATAACGAAATTCATACAAAAAGCATCCATCTTTAAGTAACTGTGAACGAAAATACCTCATAGTCAGACTCCGACCCACTAGCTGATTCTTGTTCAGGTTGCTTCTTCTCAATAAAATCTTCCTGGGGTTGGGTTCTTTCCTTGGTATTTGTATTCTGCTTCATCTTCTTTTTGCTTTCATCCACCTTTTTCTCCTTAATAGTTCTTTCCTTGTCATTCTTTTTCAGGGAATTGACCAGAACGGAGCTCTTCTTACCCACCCTCATTCTCGATTTCGCGTAGTAGCAGCAAAGGAGAGGCGAACAGACTAGGGTTTTGGAGGTTTTAGTAATGGCTGCTCGGACCTAAGGAGGATCCGTTTCCATCAAAGTGGACCGGGTTTAAATGGCCAATAAAACCCAAGTTTGTTTTTCGACTATGACAGAATTAACCCTGGGCCTCAAAAATTGGGAACCCAGCCCGAGTACCTTGACCCAATTCAAGTGAACCCCCTAAGCATCAGGTAAAACATTGTCATTAATATTATTTAATAATACCAATTACCCATTGATCCGTGTGCAGAAGAAGTTTAATGTTTTTTAAATAAAATCTTAAATTTTAATTTTATGAGTAAAAAATAAACAGTTGGAAAGCTAAATACCGAAAAAAAAGAAGGAAGTTAGTAAGTAATAGCATTGGCCACCCTCTTTTCGTCATGATTCAGCTATTTTCTTGCACCTAATAGAGTCGAAAACTTTTCCATTTATTACCAGGTGATTGGCGCAAGAAGGAAAGAAAAATGGACAAAATTCCAGTTCCCTTACTATGCCTTTTGGTACAAAGAATTTTGATTTTTTTTTTGTTTGTTTGTTTAACTTCAATTTGAGGTTGAAAAAGAGGAGCTATAAGAGTTGCATAAGCTTTCTCTCTTCATTCTCTAATTTTTTTTTTTCCCTCTTAATTATCCTGTTACAATTAGGGATGTCAATGGGGCCATGTGGGGTCAGAGAGTCCATCCCCCTTTCTGTCCCTGCGAATGGCTTGCTCCCTGTCAAAAATCTTCACGGGGATCCCCATTCCCCGCCAAGGTCCCCATTCCCCCATCCTAGCAATCCAGCAGCAGCTTCAAACCAGCAATATTTCCGGACCAATGGTATGTAGTTCCACTCTGGCAGCAGCAGCTCTGGCAGCAATAGTTTCGGCAGTAGCAGCTCCAACAATGGCAACTCTAGCCGTAGCTCCAGACTAGCAGTACATTGAGTGAAATTGAGGGCAGAAGGGTGAGAAGGCTAGAAGGACAAGGATGGAGGGATTTTGGGTTTGAAGAGTGCTGACAGCATAAGGGGATGGGAAGGTGAGAGTGATGAGAGATGAGTAGAGTTAGGGTTAAATGGTTAATAATGGGTTGAGTAAAATTGAATTAAGTTTAATTTTTATTGGGTTGGGTTTAAATTTGAAGGTTAATTAAATTTAAAATAAAATAGATTTGTATATACATTTTTTGTGGGGATTGAGATCCCCATGGGACTCTGCGAGATGGAAAAATTTTTTTATAAAATTTCACAATAGAAAAATAGCCCCCATTTTTATTCCACAGGAAAAAATATTCTTCCCGTCCCATTCTCATGACAGGACCCCCATGGGACTCGAGGGATCAAGGCAAATTATCACCTCAATCACAGTGCATTCACGAATTCTGTGGTTTCTAAATATACATTGAACACAATCGAAAATCCATTGATGGGTGACTGTTTTATAAACTAAGCATCAGAACTCTCGAATTCAATAAATCTAAATTGGGAATTTTCTAGTTTCATATTCGATTCTAACGCCATAAACAAAATTAAAAGTTATGGCCACAAAATATCCGCCAGTCAACCTCATTGGAAAGTGGAAACCATCATACCAATGTGTGTAGATCTAGTGAATCAACAAAGTGAGAACCAAATTGGAACACAATAATTTAGATGTAAAGTAAAAATTTTAACCCCAGGTCTGATATCAATCCACAATACTCAAAATACTGAACCAAAGAGCAGTATTCAATGATGAGGAAGAAAGAGTGGCAATAATGGAATCGATCTCTCTTCTGTAAACAGAGGAAAAACCAATTGTAAGTTGGAAAAAGTGCTGAAGCCAGTGTTCAAGGGGGGAGTGCCATTAGTACTCCTCTTTCTCTTTTGTCATTGATGGATCTATTATTATTGAAGTCTCGTCCTACAAATTTTCTTAGTTGGATTCATGCATAATATGGATGATCTAATTTTAGAACATAGATTTTATAACTTAAATAAATTACAAAAAAAGAAAAAAGAAAAACATAAAATTAAATTAGACTTGCACTTGACAAGACTCTGAAATAGAATTTTAAAAGTCTTTGGGATGTCAAGTCTTTGACTTGGGTAATTTACAGGCTTGAAAAAACCGCATCATCAAAGTCAAATTTATTAATAACTTGATCTTGATGATTCACAAACCCAAAAATACTTAATTACTAAAGAAACATAGAAGCAAAATAGAACTCACCACTTCAAAAGGGATCATTTTCTACATTAAACCTTTTTTAATTGTAAAGCAAAATTTTACCATTGGAAATATACAAGCATTTTCCCAGATATGCCACGGTTATATATAGAAGATGAGAGACAAATTCAGAAAGAGTAAAAATATTCACACTAACCACAAAGACACTGCTGAATGCAGATCAAAACAATGAAACACGCAACAGCAACTTTGGCCATAAAGACTTCATTTCCAAATGCAAACATTCAAACCCAAAAGACCACTAAGATAAGCTTGAAATGCACAAAAGCATACAAAGAGAGCATCCAAAACACAGGAGCTAAAAGAATTGGTGGCATCTGGAGATTTTTTCAAAGGAGAAGCATCTTCTAATGGGTCTCTGGATATATGCTCTGCAGCCAGCACAAGTTGTAGATCAGGTTATGAGGGCAATTAGGGGAATCCATAGAAAGGTAAAAATTACAAAGCGAAAAAGAGGCAGCCTGTACGTGAACAGTGTTTTTTCCTCTCTCCAGATTGTCCAAAAAACCAAAGAGAAGGCGAGATCTATTAAATTGATGAGTTTTCTTCAAATTTGAGTTTGAGACGCCACTGATGTTCCCGTTTTGAATAGAGTATAGTGTATAGATCCCACACACCCACTTCACAACCCCCCCCCCTCCCCACCACCACATGCCCACTGACATACGCGCACACACACATATATATATATCAGACACACATACACAAATATATCTGTATATATCTGCAAATTCGAAGCTTTTCACGCTATCCAATTCCAAATCCAAATCCAGAGACCTCCTCTATTTTCTCCATGGTGATACAGCTCTTCTCAAAGTCACTAACTACCACTGACGTCCGCAGGAGGCTAGCCATCCCCACCAGGATTGTGAACTCCTTGTTACCCAACGGAGGCGACCACGCGGTGGAGTTGCACGTGTGGCATGGGACTACCGAATGGCGAATTATGTGCACAACTCGCAAAGAAGGCTATAAAAAGCCTGTATTTTCCAGAGGGTGGAGACACTTTGCTCTTGAAAACAAACTAAAAGTGGGCGACGTTGTGACCCTTTACAAGGAAGAACATGAAGCAGGGCATTTGTACTACAGGATTGAAGTGAAGAGAGCAGATGAGCCATCTTTTAAGCATTCCGTGGCCACCGCTGGCAATTTACTGATCGGTAACTCCGATGAAGCTTCTTGTAAATCACATCGCAGGTTTGAAGATGGTGTAGTCAAGCAATTTGATTTTACAGATGAGAAAGTAGAAAAGAGCTCTTTCAAGCTATTTGGGATTCATGTTGTTGAGAATCAGCCTCGGGTGGACGCCTCCTCCTATGAAGCTCCTGCTGGAAAAAGTAGAGCTTAGGGCCAAGGAAGAGAAAGAAGACTACAAGAGTTGATCAAATTATTGACAAAAAAGCATTTTCTCACCTATATAATTGGGGTTCAAATTTTCATTCCCCCCCTCCACCCTTTCTTGTAAAGGTTTCTTTCAACCAATTAACCTCGTCTAAAAAAAAAAAAAAAACACCCCTTGAATCAACCCAATTGGACCATGTCAAGGTATAAGATACACCATCATACATTTCAAAGGAAACTGTCGGATTGTAAAGGGATTTATCATTTTATTCTCCCATTTTGAAGGAATGAACCTCCCTTTTGGTTCTAGTGCATTGGACAAGGGATGCTTCGCATCATCCCATTTAAACCAATCAACATAAGGCTGAAGAAATAGGAATACAATTTTGATCTACAGAACACATAATTTAAGGTCAAATACTATTAGTACCTGACTAAAATGGAGAATGAATGGAACTACAGACCTCATAAGGTTCAAAATCAGCATGTGGTGCCTGTCCTTCGAGCATCCTACCAACAAGTCTGGTCTCTTCTTTCATTAGCTCTATCTCCTCGTCATTATCCTCATCATAGATCTTGTGCCTGAGAATTAAAGTAGTTCATTTACAAGTAAGAAATGAATCCAATTTATCCTGTCTTTCTTTTTTTGTTATCTTCTTCCCAGTAATGTCATATCCAAAATGTTTCTCATCTCTATACTACTCCAATGGAACATCTGCAAAAGTATTTCAAGGTGCCACCTAATGACCCAAAAGAAAATTTGAGGGTAAAGAGGGTTATAAAAAGATAGGAACAGCAATGAAGTGTTTGCCTTCTAAAACAGAACAGTAGCAACACCAACCTCATCTTCAAAGGAACCACGCTCTTCAACTCCCTGATGGGATTCAGAACTCCCACTCCTGTCTCGATGGTGATCACTGTCCAATTTTAACTCAGAACTCCTTGATGGGATTCCTTGTCATCATTCTCTCCAAAGCCCTGCCATTTCCATATTATTACGGTGATAAACATTTCCACTTTCTCTTTTCCAGCATTGTTTAACTCAGTAAATGGTACATCAAAAAGAAACAAATGAAGGTAATTACCATGTACCTCGTCTCCAGAAGATTCATTGTCTAAATCTTCTGACTTCGTTGAGGATCCCTCTTCCTCAGAGTAATAATCCGCAAAGAAGTCCTAAAATCGCAAAATTGAATGAAAACACCCGAACTCACATCGTCAAGCAATAACTTCATTGAAAAAAGAATAGCACATCAAAATTCACACAAAAAACATCCATCTTTAAGATACTGTGAACGAAAATACCTCATAGCAGACTCCGACCCACTAGCTGATTCTTGTTCAGGTTGCTCCTCCTCAATAAAATCTTCCTGGGGCTGGGTTCTTTCTCTGCTTCATCTTCTCTTTGCTTTATTCTCCTTAATCTTTCGTTCCTTGTCTTTATATTTCAGGGAATTGACCTTCATTGGGCTCTTCTTACCCACCCTCATTCTCGATTTCTTGTAGTAGCAGCAATTGAGAAGCGAGCAAGGTTGGGTTTTGGAGGTTTTACAGTTTTAGTAATGGCTGCTCGGACTTAAGAGGAGGATCCGTTTCCATGAAAGTGGACCGGGTTAAAGTACCAAACAAAACCCAAGTTTATTTTTCCGCTATGACAGAATTAACCCTGGGCCTCAAAAATTCAGAATCCAGCCCAAGTAGATTGACCCAATTCAAGTGGACTCCCTAAGTATTCAGCGAATGCATGCATAATTTGCTAAGTAATCAGTTAATCACAACAACAACGAAAAAAATCCCTATTTTATGCATCAGTTTGCATTCATTCCATTCGCTTGATACAGATTTATTATCAATGACTCAAACAATTTAATTGTTATTTTCTTTCACTAAAAATAAGATGTATTAAATTTGAATCGCATGACATGCAGTTAGAGTGGGATAAAGGATAAAAGATAATTACCTCACATTATGTAAGTAAAATAAAAAAAAAAAAGTCATCAACAAATCATTGTTGTATGCCTAATTAGCACGTTTTAAGTAGGTGTGATTATGGCCAACAAAATATTTATTAAGGCCACTAAATTGTGTTAAAAAATATTAATTTTATTTAATTTAATTATTAATAATAATTACTAATGAATAAAATAATTCATATTTATTACTTTTATCTTATATTGGTTGTCGAAGGTAATTTTCTCTTATCTTTTCTTTTATTCCATTCCATTTACTTATATTATGTGATTTGAATCCATGATCTTTTATTTTTAACGAAATATGATTATTATTGAATTATTTAAATTATTAATAATATTTATTATTTAATAAATTAAAATCAATTTATAAATTAATATTTTTAGATATTTTAACTATTTATTAAAAAAAAAAACTATAATGGAAAACGAAAACGAAACTACGCAGCAATGGAAATTAGTGTCAGCAGCAGAAGAATGAAATGGATGTAGTGTGACGTTAACGAACATCGTTTTGTCTTTTATATCAATTTTCAACTGCATGTGCGTGTCATTTGAAAGAAACTGTACATCTTTAATTTTATGGTTTGTACCCACAAAGACTGGTCCTTGTTTTTAATTGGAGAACTGAATTGAAAATTCCATCTTTTCATATGGA
>BPVZ01000094.1:890831-903703 GCA_020521535.1 Rubroshorea leprosula
TATCTCTCAAAACATTTTTAATTAAGAAAATGACAATTTTTTCTTTATTAATTGAGACTATTATCTTTCAAAAATATTTAATCAAGATTTGAACTTTGAAAATTTTATTAATCAAAATTATCACCTTTTAAATGTTTCTAATCAATGATATAACTTTGCACATTCACTTAATGTTTTTTATAAAATCACAAAATTATATCCTTAATTATGAAATTTTGAAATATGGTAACCTTAACTAATAATGAAAAAATGATATATCCTTATTTAGAAAAATTTTAAAATTTTGTATTTTTATTCATATAAAATCTTAAGAGGTACTTTAGTTCCTGTGCATTCCTATGCATTTAAAAAAAAAAATGAAATACTAGCAAATTAATTACATAGATTCTGAATTTTTTTTATTGTGGAGATGGTCAAATTGCAGTTAGTAACAAAATTAAAAATAATACATAATTACAACATTATGTAATATTATAAATCTATAATATAATATATTATTATATATCCAATTATTTATTAACATATTGTAAAGACATTACAACACCTTTCCTTTTGTGATTTAGTTGTCATAACTAGGGATGTCAATAGGGCCCTGCGGGGGCAGGGACCCCTTCCTCATCCCCATCCCCACGAATCATGGGAATGGGGATCCTCGCGGGGGGTAGATTTTGCCCCCGTCCCCGTTTCCCACGGGGAACGGGGATCCCCATTCCCCACCAATTAACATCAAATAGCTCTAGCAACAGTAGCAAAGGAGATGGCTTAGGCTGTTCGGCGGCAACAGCAGCAGCAAGCTCCGGTGGCGGTAGCAGCAGCAGATGGCTTCGACAGCAGCAGATGGCTTCGACAGCAGCAGCAGATGGGTCCGGCGATGGCAGCAGCAGATGGGTCCACCAGCAGCAGCAGATGGGTCCACCAGCAGCAGCAGATGGGTCCACCAGTAGCAGCAGAGTAGATGGCTCCTGCAGCAGCAACAGCAGCAGATGGGTTCGGTGGTGGCAGCAGCAGATGGCTCCGGTGGCAGCAGCAACAACAGGGAAACTGAAGGTGAGATGAACGTGAGAGATGTGTGAAGCTACAGTTAAAGAGATTGAGTGATGTGAATTAAAATAAATTAGGGTTATGGTTAAATGTAGGGGAATGGGTTGGGTTGGGAGTTGGGTTGGGTTGGATAGTATTGGGTTAAATTTAATTGTAATTGGATTAGATTTGATTTTGGATTTGGATTTGAATTTGGGTTTGGGTTTGAGTTTAAAGAATAAATTAATTTTAAAATAAAAACTTTTTTTTTTTGGGATGGGGATCCCCGTGGGGCCCCACGGGGTGGGGAAAACTTTCGCGAGGAGAAAATGATCCTCGTCCCTGTCCTGCGGGGAGGAATATTCTTCCTCGTCCCATCCCCTGTGACGGGAAACGAGGAAAATTGCCATCCGTATGACTCATAACTGGGTTTGTAAATATAATATGACTTGATGATTTATATAATAAATTAATAATAATTAAAATTAATTAAATAAAATTATTTTTTTAATAAATTTACAAAAGATTGGATTCGAACTGTTATTTTGAAAGAGAAAAAATATACTTATTTTGAAAAAAAAAATATATACTTATATATGATCTGATGTAATTGGGTCAAAACGCCCAAATGCAATTAAATAAAATTATTTGACATAAAACTCAAACAAAAAAAAAAAATCGGAGATTAGATTTTCAGAAGGTGTCTAGAAATAAGGAAACCATTAATTTCCGGCCTTTGATGTCCATATTTGTAAATTTACAAATTCCACCAAATTAACAAATCTAACGGCATTAATGTAAAAATAGTACAACTTTGTTTTACAGTAAGGGTGTGTTTGGATAATGGCGAACTATTATAGGACAATTTTTTTTTAGGATAGTGTTTCTTAGAGTACTTTATAAAAAGTTAAAATATATTATATATGATAGAGTAAAATTGTTAATATTCGCAATGAAATTTTATTAAATTTTTATAAAAATATTAATTTATTTGATAGAAAATGATATAAAAAAAGTTAATGAGAAAAACTATTACATAAGTTATATATAAAAAATTATAAAAAAAAATTTCTTTAAAAAATTGTAAAAAATGTAAAAAAAAGTTACTAATTAAAATTATGTCAAAAAATTTAAAATATCACTTTTTATCCCATATTTATTATAATTAAAAAAAAACATAATATCATTAAAAAATATTTAAAAGAGATATCATTTAATAAATTACCTAAATAGTTCAGTAATAATTTTATTAAAACTAATAAATTATAAATATAAATTATATAATATGTAAATGAAATAAAATAACGCAAACCAATAAAAAAAATCATTCTCCGAAAAGAAAATAATACCTCTAACATTCTTTGTGTTTTTTATACAGTAATATTTATTTTTTTGCCTGATAAAAAAAAACTTTAGTTAAAAAATAAAAAATTTAAAACTGAGGTGGTGGGTTGCATTCAGCGTAGATCCTCAGTCGGAAAGGAGTCCTTATTTCGGCAAAAGTCACACCAGTCACCGCACCTCCATTTTCCAGCTGTAATCCTCTCTTCACAGCTCACCTCACCGCTAGCAACTGTCTTCCTTCCTCCGTCCGAGATCCTCTTGCTCCGTCGACTCATTCCGATTCCACCAGAGTTAAGGTTCCGGTCGGTCTTTATAAACAGAGTAATAGACTGATTTTCCGATCTCATCTCGCTTCAATCCTTCTTGTATCTTTCAAGCTGAGTCAATAATCGGTAGACTGTGTTATCCTTTTTCTAAGATCCGTTGACGCGTTCTTACGGTAACACCGGAATTTCAATCCAAGTCCAAGAGGTTGGGAAACTGAGAATTAGGGTTGACTGAAAGGATTAGGGGCGTATGATAGGTTGACGGAGAGGATTTGGTTTTGCGTTTTTTTGAGGTCATCATGTCGACTGAGGTCACTTGGTATAGCTGGAGAGAAGGTATGTCGTCTGATAATATAAAGGGTTTGGTATTGGCGCTGTCGTCCAGTTTATTTATTGGGGCCAGCTTCATTGTCAAGAAGAAGGGGTTGAAAAAGGCGGGGGCTTCTGGTATCAGGGCAGGTACCGCAGTTTTGAAATTTTCCAAGTTTGAATTTTGCAGTTTGTCAATGTTTTTGCACTCTTTGTTTTAAGTGTTTGCTTTATCTGTATGGATCATAGACCTGATTAATTTAGCTTGGTTTTAGATTGAAAATGGCTGATTGAGATTCGTTGTGCTGTTCTTAGTTATTAGATCTTTTGAGGATCTATGCCGGATTGGGGTGTTAACTTGGAGTGGGTGGTCTCAATGTCTTGTTAGATTCAGAAATTAACATTTCATCAGAGGTCAATTGAGGGGATGGGACCAGATGGGGAATGGATTATATTACTGATATATAGTGTACTAGTGTTCTTTAGTTCTTTTCTCCTTGTCAAATAAGAAATTCTGCATTTAAGATATGGTGATTGCTTGCTCAGTCTACTTGTATCTATTGCTTTGTAGCATAATAGCATCTCTAGGGGTGCATTTGCTCTGACTGACTGATTTATCACTTTTGTCTACGTTACTATGATTTTTGAATTACTTGTGTGTTACAGATCATCAAATGACATCAATCTATTGTTCTTAAACAGGAAGTGGAGGATATTCTTACTTGTTAGAGCCACTTTGGTGGGCAGGCATGATAACAAGTGAGTTTTATTTATATGAAACTTATCACCATTTCAATGTCATGGATTTTTACATTGTAGTAAAACAACAAGGAATCCTGACAGGCGGTTGATTTAAGATATAGTTAGCTATTTAAATTGATTATGGTTTATAATAATTGTATAAAGGTTGGTGAGTTCTTACAGCCATTTCTCATTGCAACAGTGGTCGTTGGAGAAATTGCTAATTTTGCAGCTTATGCATTTGCACCAGCTATTCTTGTCACTCCTCTTGGTGCTCTCAGCATAATTATCAGGCATGAAAACAAGTCACTCCAAATATTGGGTCTAAGCTTTTGGTTCAAAACACTGATCATTATTTCTCTTTTACAGTGCTGTTCTTGCACATATCATTTTACGGGAGAAGCTACATGTTTATGGAATTCTTGGCTGTGTTTTGTGTGTTGTGGGCTCTACGACAATTGTTTTGCATGCTCCTCCAGAACGTCAGATTGAATCTGTGATAGAAGTTTGGGATCTTGCTACAGAACCAGGTGAGACTGTTTCATCTGAATAATCATGTAGAGAAGAGGGAAAATGTTGATTGATTTGTCTTTCTTTTTCCATATTCATCACTCTACAAACTGTTAAACTGCGGGCATTAATGAGCTTAACCTCTCTGCTCTTCTTGGCAGGTTTTCTATTTTATGCAGCTTTGGTTGTAACAGCTGCATTTGTTCTTATATTCCAATTCATTCCACAATATGGACAGACTCACATAATGGTCTACATTGGAGTTTGTTCCCTTGTTGGTTCCCTTTCGGTAGTGTATCTCATTTAGTTGTTCATCACTGTACTTGGTTTCACGTGCTTATACTTTTCTACACATTTTTACAACATTGTTATCCTTTGCCAGGTTATGAGTGTTAAAGCACTTGGAATTGCTCTGAAGTTAACTTTTTCTGGAATGAATCAGCTTATGTATCCACAAACATGGGCCTTCACTTTGATTGTGATTACTTGTGTGCTAACCCAAATGAACTACTTGAATAAGGTAATGATTTGTCCCTTTGCCCCCAATTTACTGTCTTTTTCTTTGGTTTTTAATTCCTTATCTCCAGTCTGCATGAGTAACATCTTATTTTTTGATGTTCAACATAAGTTCTTATTATTAGGTGTTGAATATAAAGCTTGTTCTTTCATCTATTTAGCACTAATTTTTGTTCAATCTTTTTCTACCATTTTTTTTTGCTAAGAAATCTGTGAACACTATATTCAAATAAAATTTATGCCTTTTGCATGGCTGTGAAAAGATGCACTCTCATCAAATTTTGCTTTTCACTATAACAAGAAATTAAATAAAGACAGGTTACAAAAAGCTGATGGGATATCATTCCATATTGGCATTGTGCTGATATATGGAATTCATCTTCTTCTTGTTATTTTATCCTTTTTTTTTTTTGAACCTATAATCAAGGATTAAGTCAGTTGCTGGATGGCCTGTATAGGCTGTATTACAAGTTATTGGATTCATTTTCTCCCTTATTTCTCCTTTCCCCTGGGATTTGTTCTAACCATGTTTGGCACTATGTTTCTTCTGCTTTCTCCTGATTTATGTTCTCTATTTTAATCAATTGATTTCTATGTTTTCCTATTTGCAGGCACTTGACACTTTTAACACAGCTGTTGTTTCTCCTATATATTATGTCATGTTTACATCACTGACCATCTTGGCAAGTGTAATCATGTTTAAGGTAATCCCTGAAGTATTGCTATCAGAATGCTCTTATTTTATTAGAAGGGATTGCAGAAAATTAGGATGTCTTGGCAATTAAAATGCTAGGACTCCATATGAAATTATTTAAATAGCCTTGATGAATCAATATACAAGCAAGATTAATTAAGGGTATTTAAATAATTTCATTGGAAGTCTTGGTATTTTAAATGCCAAGACATCTTGATTTTCACTTTTCTCTTATTATAATGACTATAGTCTGTGACCTTAGAAATTTGACTTTATGAATAATGTTGCTGTTGCTTTTTTACTTGCAACTGGCTCCCATTTTAAGTGACAAAATCTTTTACTAGTTCATAGGACTCTCCTTCCTTGAACCTTTATATGAATGGACTAATTACTAGTGACAAAAGGTTCTGAATTTTGCTGAAGTTTATTGTTTTTAGTTCACTGCTTTGCTCTACACTCCACCAGGGCCACAACACTTATTTTGTGAAAAATTATCTACTTAATTATAATGTTCTTAGTAATTGCAATTTTATTTGGATTGCTCTTGAACTCGATGTGGTTGAAATTTAATTGTCTCTCGTCAGGATTGGGATAGGCAAACTCCAACTCAAATTGTGACGGAGATGTGTGGCTTTGTGACTATCCTCTCGGGAACTTTTCTTCTTCACAAAACTAAGGATATGGGTGATGGTATGTGCCCTTCCTATTATCCCTTTAACCTTCTAGGCTTCCATTCTGAAGACTCCATTTGTTGTTAGTCATGAAAACTAGGACTGTTTCTTTTGAGTTAGCTCTGTTTTCTGGCCTAAAGCATTTATCTAATTGAGAAAGTTCTCATGACTTGTTTCTGGCATTTGGACATTTGATTGACAATATTCCTGACCCAGGTCCAAGTTTAACAACATCTTTGTCTTCGTCCAAGCGCTCATTAAAGCATGCGGAAGACGGTAGGGTCGATCCCGAAGGTATCCCTCTCAAAAGGCAGGATTCATTGAGGACAACTTGATACCATCTCCTTCATATCCCACCAGTTCTACAAAACTCAATATCCTTCTTGGGAAATACCTTGCCAACGTCCACGTTTGTGTACTCAGTACTCCACCTTCTCCCTGCTATTCATTCTTTTTGTAAGCCGAAAAGGTGAGATTTTCCTGTCACTCTATACTTTTGGCTTCGCAATGAGACTTGAGCTTTTCGGTCTCTCCCTTATGTACACTTTCTTCCCATTTGATACATAAAGCCAATGTAAAATTGAGCAGTGGGTATACAATGCATATTGTACCATTTGTTTCTTTTTGCCTAGAATGTGGTGGTATCTTCGCCCTCTGAACTGGAAAAAGCTCAGGAGGATTATTATATTCATTGAATGGTTATTTATAGGTTAAATGCTAAATTTGGTCCCTCAACTTTATAGAGTTGCACTTTTTTGATCCCTCAACAATTTTTTGCACTTTTTTGATCCCTTAATAATTTTTTGCATTTTTTTGATCCCTAAACTCTAAAAAATGCAACATTGGTCTTTCCGTCAATTTGGATTGTTAACTCCGCCATGTGGTATTTTTTTGATTTGATTTATCACATCAAAAGCACAACACAAAAAAAAAAAAAGACAAAAAAAACAAAACATCATGTCATGTCATGTTCTCGCGATTTAAAGGTGCCAAATCCACTCAAATGGGTTCCACATTGCTTGCAAAGCACTAAAAAAGGTAAAACGCCTGTGAACCCTAAATTGCTCATGAAGAACCAAGAACTAGGTTCGCAATGAACCCCAAACTAGTTCATGAGGAACCCAGATAGTTTGAGTTTATCGGATACAATTTAACCCAAATTAGAAAACTTAAGTAATTCAATTTGACATTTTAATGCAAATACATAAAAGTAACCATGCACTCGGTTAATCATGAAACAAGCTAAGCACTTCATATGCCATAGCACAAATAGACTCTTAATTGAATCCCAAAAAACCATCTATGCTAAATACACTAAATTGAAAAGGCAAACACACCTATTTCATCAACCAGACTAGGACATAATCTCATAGCTAT
This sequence comes from Rubroshorea leprosula, assembly GCA_020521535.1. Taxonomy (NCBI): domain Eukaryota; kingdom Viridiplantae; phylum Streptophyta; class Magnoliopsida; order Malvales; family Dipterocarpaceae; genus Rubroshorea; species Rubroshorea leprosula. Next base: position 898,280 of record BPVZ01000094.1, read on the forward strand.
GCTTTTTTGAACATCACTAAAGAAATTGATGATGTATAATCAAAGAGTAGTGGGATTGAAGACTCCCTCAAGCTCTAGGTTTGACACGAACCTAGATCTGGGTTCGCGATGAACCCAAATCATCTAGGTTTGCAAGGAACCCAAATCTGAGTTTAGGAGGAACCCACATCTTCTGGGTTCCTCATGAACCCAAATTGTCTCCTGCAGGGGATGAGGACGAGGGGAAAGGAGAAAGAGTAAGGAAGGCTGGAAACATTCATGGTGGTGAGGAGAACAAAGAGAGAGAGGGCAAAGGTGAACGATGGCAAGAACAATATATTTTTTTCTCTGCAATCCCAAAAGGTATAGGGTTTGGGTTATTTGAAAGTGCAGTGTTCTTTGTTTTGTAGAAGTTATTAGATTTTTTTTTCTCTTGAAAGAGCAATCCAAAAGACAGCTTTTTTTATTGGTGCTTTGCAGGAAATGTGGGGCCTATTTAAGTGGATTTGGAGCCTTTGAGTCGCGAGAACATAACATGACAAAATATTTTGTCCATATCAGCACTTTTTTAAGTTGTGCTCTCCATGTCATAAAAAAAATATAAAAAATGACACATGACGGAGTTAACGGTCCAAATTGACAAAAGGACCAACGTTGTGCATTTTTTAGAGTTGAGGGATAAAAAAAATGCAAAAAATTGTTGAAGGATCAAAAAAGTGCAACTCTATAAAGATGAGGGACCAAATTTAGCATTTAACCTTATTTATATTGCATTTATTTGCTTCATTTTGCGGAATGTGTTCCTCTTCCTCCTTCCCCAGCGCTTCTTATTTTTTGGTGTATCGGATGATGTGTTAGATAACAGGCAATGGTCTTCCCTACTCATCTCAAAATTTAAATTCGAGATTTTTAATGTGAAGACTTTTAATTACTTAGACGTCCCCGGAGGACCTCCTTTCCCACTACTACAAGAAGTACAATTGCCTCTTTTCAAAAAATGGAAAAACATTGCTAGAAAGACCATTTTCCAAAATCGATTAAAAATACAGCTGGGCCTAGGGCAAGAATACATGTCTGGTTACGTTGGGCCCGGTCCTGAATTCTGATACTGTGATGTTGGGCCTAACAGGCAATAATTCCGGTTGCATTAGAATTTGTTCTGCATTCTTGGGCCACGTAAGAACACACGTGGCTCGATATGATTATGCCTTCGAAATCATGGGTTACCGCACCGTCGTTCTAATCAGTACCCACCACTAAAAGTTACTTAGCTTCACGCTAGCTATTTGAAGATCAGGCTGAAAGCTCCTTCACGATTCCGTCTTCCTCTTCGAAATACTTAGGATTGAAATGGAAGTTTCAAAGAGATCAGTAATGGCGATGAGAACGAAATTAAAGCAAGCATCTTTGTTGTGGGTATTGGGTTTTGGGCAAGCCTGTTGTCTTCACAGAGTTGTCATTCTTTGTGTCAGGTTCATCTTTTCGCTTTGTTTTGATCGTTCATTGATTTTATTTCTACCTTGGGTTTGGGAACAGAAACATGTTATTTTGATTCTGGGGTTTCTGGGTTTTCGATAGCTGAAACGAAAGTTTGGAATTTTAAAAAGATTAGTTTGTTGGGTTTGGTTCGTGTTTTTGTTGATATTGCAGGTCGAGAAAGCTTTTGATTAGAACAGGGCAGTGTTTTCTATTGAATGGATTCATATTCTTAGGAAGGTAATTTATCTCTCCGGATAGTTGTTGTAGTTGAGACTTTTCGTTTTTGTTTTGGAAGCTCATTGAATTTGAAGTTTTTACCTTGTTCTTCTGAATTGAAGCTCTAGTTGATTAAATGGGCCTTTATTAAATTTCTGTTTGATAATACATCATTCACAATTTTGTTATATGTAATTTGATAATTTTCGTTTGATTGTGTTCAATTTTGAAACTTATTCATCTTCAGTACTATTTCAAGTACTAGATGAAGTTAGCTTGAGGAAACACATCAATGCTGAATTAGCATGTAGTTTTCCATATTTGTGGAGGCTTATGAGCCACAATAATCGGAAAAGTTGTATTTTTGATAGAACACAGAAAATGTTTGACTTTAAATGAATCCTCATTGTCAGAGAACAAAGCTATGAGGATATCATTTCCAAACCATTACACTTTCCTGCAATGTGGGTCATTAGCTCATTGCTCATTACGGTTCTAGGAATTGGTTTGGCTTGATTGATGCTTGTGTCTCTTTCTTGTTGATTTTCAGTATTTGACAAGAAATTTAGAAGACACATGTACTCTATTCTGGAACATATATGATAATTTTCTTCTGGTCGTTCAACTGTGCTTTTGTAAAACATGCACCTTTGTGTTGTAATAATTGTAATATCTCTATCTTAATCTCAATGCAGTCTATTTGTCTTGAAATCTGTTGTCATCCCAGTGCTAGAAGGGATGTTACCTGATCAGTGCTCAGAGAATAGTTCTCAAGAACTCTCCTTATTTGCTGGTATTTTAAAATTTTATTCCTACTTGCGAGCTGGACTTATACAACTCTTTTATGTAAGTATGCAATTAATGAACTCATATTCTACTTCTATAAGTTCTTTTATGTAGTCTCTCCTACTTGGCCTGCGTGATGGAATTCAGTTAGCTTGAATATTAGGATTACCTGTGAATGAAATATTATTGTACTGGAGTTGCCCAGTGACTTTCAATATGTTAGGACCAAGAGGTTTCTGTTACACAACTTGTTGAAAAGGCTTCAGAAATTACACAAAACACCTTTTTTTTCCCTTTTTTTTTTTTTCTGTGGTTTTGCTCCTAATCAGAAAAAATTCAGTTTCTGTACACTGTATATAATCACTTTTTTTTAATAATCAATTGCAGATATTTTGGTTCTATCCCCTGTACGTCTTTAGCTTTGTTCTCAGCAGTATCTGGTACGTCTCCTACTGTTTTTTGATGGTTGCATGCCATTTATTCATATCCAGTATCCCTCAGAGGCTCAGACTGTTTTAAGTAACTTTTAGTTGAACCAGGGTAGCATACATCATGATATCCTCATCTTTAGAATGTCCATGCATTACATCCATGATCCGATGACTGTAGACTTTTTGTCTCATAGGTAGGTATTCGATTTAGGGCCATCTTCTCTAATAACATTTTATATTATCATTAAAGTAATTGTTGTTAGGGATAACAATTTTTTTTTTTCCCTGTAATCCCTTTCTGTCATTTGATCTTCCTTCTTCTTTTCAAGGGAAGAATGTTTACCTATTTAAGCTTTACAGTGAAGTTATTTTAACATTTTAATCCAGGTATAATGACATTGCAAAGCTTGGTTTTGATGCAATGAGGGATCCTGAGCCTTCTTCAGTAGAACCCTCAAAACAAAGTGACACATTGATCTTAGAAAATAAAGGGCAGACAGAAAGGCCAAGTGGCCTTGGAGGGTACTGCTGATTCTGGGCAATTCTTCTTTAAATTGACAATTATACTTCGTTCCAACTGCATAAGCTCCACTTATTTTTCTTTTAATTCTTCTGCAGAGTCTTGATTGGTATAGGGGAGCAGGTCTACCCAATACTTCTTTTGATCTTCTTTTTCCTAGAGGTGAAATACAGTTACCTTTATTATGCTCTTATATTCTTCTTTCTTTTGTTGGCTTGTTAAGTGCTAACCATCAACCTTGTAGTTATGGAATTCTTGTTCATCTTCCTTTTTTATAGTTGTGTTTAAATGCACATAAATCACATGCAGGTTTCTGCCATAGGATTTATACCATTTGTTGGAAAGGCACTCAATTTCCTACTTCTTTCATGGATGTATGCCTACTATTGTTTTGAGTATGTCGTGAATATGCGTCTACTTTTAACCTTCTTTTATTCTTGCTTTTATATTGGCAATGGCTTGAAGGCTCTTAAATTTCATCATAGGTATAAGTGGAACTTTTCTGAAGTAAGTCTTGGCAACAGGCTGATTTTCTTTGAATCTAACTGGGCATTCTTTGCTGGTTTTGGTAATTGTGTCTAACTTGAGTTTTTCCCTCCATTTCATTTGTATGCCATGCAAACTTTCCAAATAAATTTTTTATCGTTTTCCTACCTTTTATATTTGGGGCTGCTGTAACATCTTCAACACCATTAATATATAACAGGAAGCCCTTGTGTTCTGGCTATTTTCTTTGTCTCTCCTCTCGTGAGCAATGGGATAATGGCTATTCTCTTTCCACTAGTATGTCTTAACAGATCCTTCTCTCCTCAGTCGTAAGACTTATCAATTTTTTTCTCTGAGAAGTTTGGTGGCCATAACGTACATGTCTTTCAGTTTGTTCTTGCTGCAACAGGATCATCAGCAGAGCAAGTAATTTCAAACCAAAAGAGGAAGTGGGGCAGTTCAGAGCTGGGAAGGCTTCCTGTATTTTTTGCTGCAAATAGTTTGTCGTAAGCTATTAATTTTACTAGCACAATATTTAAAGCTTGATTTACAATTCCACTGATCTTCAATAGGAAAGAAACAAACAGCATTCTTTGGATGTAAAATTTCATAATTGCTACAAGTGATCTCTGTAGATTGTGGGTATTGTCTTTCATCCCCCTGGAATCTCAGGAGAGAACTCAAGACAAGAAGGTGCTCTAAACAAATTCTGGCTCAATCCTCGTACAATTTAGCAACAGTAAGTCTATTACAAAAGTTGATACTGAAATTTCTTCTGACATGACCTCATTATTTTATGTCATTCCTGGCTTTAACCCCGTGATTTAAGCTTTAAATCCTCATTCAAACTGTCGTTACCTAACAAGATGCCACAATAATTTTTAGCTCAGTCTCCATTGTTCACATGCAGGATCAGTTATTCCATTGTTTTCATGCAGGATCAGTTTACCAGCATTTCACAGACGACATTGTACCAGAAATTTCAGTCAGTATATCTTCGAGGTAAAAACGCTATCTAAGAAACCATCTTGTATCATGTACATAAACAGCATCACCTCCTCAGTCTTCCTTTTTCCCCTCCACTGGGAAAGCATGTACAGCTCCATGATCATTCTTCAACCAATACATCATGTCTGTGTCTATAAGGTTGTCCGTGAACTATACAGTTGACTTAACAAGAAGAGAGTGCTGTAAGCTATGCTGAAAATGCTATATTTTGAATTCTTCCATTTTTCTTTTCAAATGCAAGAAATTCTTACTGGACTTGATTATTGCCTTTTGAGTGAAGACTCGCCTAATACTCCCAAAGTTTAGGTATGCATGTTACAAAAAAAACATATAGGTCGGCCTAACTAATTTTTGTTGTGGGAGCACTAAATCATTAAATTGTAGTGGGGAAATTGCTTTTAAAAAATCAGATAAAAAGCGTTAAATAAATAAATCTAGAGAAATACGATGTGGAGTATTTCTCACACATTGTAAGTACCTCTCCTTATGGCTTGTTTAGTTTGTTTGAGGGGTTATAAT
>BPVZ01000094.1:915345-931147 GCA_020521535.1 Rubroshorea leprosula
TATTGATATTATTTTATTGGAATATAGTCTTTCTAAAAATAATTTATAAACCATCTTAAAAAGTAATTTAAAAAGTTAAATTTAATTAAATATATGTTTTAAAAAATAAAATGCAAAAAAAAGGAGTAAAAAATAAAAAATTTAAATTGACCGGTCTAGTCAACAGGTTTATCAAGTCGGCCTGGTTGACCGGGTTTTGTCGGGTTTACCGGGTTTTTAGCTTTCCTGCTTGAGCTTATAAAGGAAACCAGAAAATCTTTTTCAATGGATTAGACACTTGGCTTTGTTCGTTACGGTTTTGTATACGTAATTTTCTCATACAGTATTTTATTTAAATATGTATTTTTATATAATAAAAGATAAAAAATTATATTATTATAATATAATACAATATTGATAAACAAAACTAAGTTAAACTAAGTAGAGAAAAGTTTTATTAGGCATTTAATCATTGGGTCACAAAAAACCTTGGACCTAGGGCTCTATGATCTTAGTCGAGAGTAAGCATTTTCAAGTACAAGTTGGATATTAGTTAGAATTGGTATTTGATTTAAAAATTTTTAAATATAACTTTTTAGACTTTGTATTTACCTTGATATTTGAAAACCTATACTGAGTATCTAACCTAATAGGAGTTGAATAACTTGTGGTTATATAATTGTGTATTTGGTTTACAGAAAGAATAAGTCTCATACGAGTTACTATTGTTGTATATATTACGTACTTAGCTTGGGTTTTGTTATTTATACAAATTATTATTGCTATGTGTGTAATTTGTTACTCTACTTTTATTTTTATTTTTTTTAAATTATTATTATTATATAAATATTAAATATAATAAGTAAAAGTAACAGTAAAATTTTAATTATACAAGTATAAATAATTAGTTTTTTTTTTAATAGTGTGAAATCTTTTTTTGGGGGAAGGGGGAATGGGAGACTTGAGATTTGATCCCAAGTTCTTTTAATCCTACACACGTCCCTGCAAGGGGGTGGCCATTAGGCCACCGAGTGCGGGACAAGTATAAATAATTAGTTAGTTAAACAAGTTTGATTAGTTAAACAAGTTTGATAAATAGTTTTAAACCCACATATTTGTTACTTGATTTGATAGTTATGGATATACTATTTTATACATATTATTTACTTAATTTTTTTTACAATTTAAATATAATATTTATCCAAAAAAAAATTTACAAATGACGAATATACTCATATCAAATATTCACCCCAAAAATTTCACCAAAAAAAATATTCACCCCAAATCCTAGTGAACTGAGTCAGAGCCTTGAAGGGATGAGTAGGCTCGGTTGTTAATTGCGTCCAAAATGTGCAGTTCAGAAGGCCCAAGGGTAATGTAAAGCCTTGTTGGCCCAAGAAAATCGGGCTGTCGATTGGAAAAAGGCGGCCGGGTTGGATCCGAGGTGACCCGCACCATTCCGGTTCGAGCTCGACGAAGCAGCAGGGATGGGGGACTGACTAACCACACATGGTCCTTCAGTGCCCTTCCCTAATTTCTTCCTTATGAATCGAAACCCTAACCCTAACCTTCTCAATTTCAATCCATAGAAGATCAGAGCAAAGGGGAAAAGATGGAAACCCAGTTCGCTCACAGTCTGTTCGAGAGACGCTCCATAACTAAATCGAAGGCTCCGGCTGTGAAGTGGGTCAGGGAATGGTAATTAATCCCCTTTTTCTCGTTCAATCAACAGTTTAGTATGGTTTGGTTTCGTGGAAAAAAAGTAATGCCCATTGGTTTTCTTTTGCTTTCTCGGCAACCAAACACTGAATTTAGCCTTGTTGTTCTGGAATTACTTGGATTTCTTCACTAGGTTGTTTAATGATTGGAATTCTATTTAGGGTGCCTCAAGATGTTGTAGCAACAGGTGGAAAGTGCAAGCTTTTGAAGTGGGTAAATGGTTAGTTCTTTGTTCTTTGTTCTCTATTAGTACATCAGTTCCTCTGTCAAATATTGGTTTGTGATTGAGACCCACCTTTTATGTTTAAGCAACAAAAAAGATTGTATAATTTTTTTCGACTAAAGACCAGAATTTTTTTTTTATTCATAGATTTTTCAATTTGAGTTTGGCTTGAGTTTTTTTCTTTTCTTCCGTTGTTGCTGCTATGTTTAGAGAACACCTTGAAGGCTTTGAAAGAGAAAGCAAAAGAGCCAGACGCACCAGAGCCTGAACCGGAGCCTACTACTGAAGTTCTTTTTCTCTGCAGCTATGAAGGATGTGGAAAGACCTTTATCGATGCTGGTGCCTTGAGGAAGCATTCTCACATCCATGGAGAGAGACAATATGTTTGTCATTATGAGGGCTGTGGAAAGGTATTTTGCCAAAGCCTTTCTGATCTCTTATTATTATTGTTATTATTATTATTATTATTATTTTTCTGATTGTTTTGGTTTTTAGTTTCTAATTTGCAGTTCTCTGTAAAAATTGTAAAGTTTAGAGCCCCCTTGTAGTAAGTGTTTTAATATTAAGTCAAGCAATAGTAAGGGAGACATTTCATTGTTAATGCTTAGTGGATGAAGAACTACAAGCATTTTTCTTTAAGTTCATGTTAATTTCGAAGTTTATTAGTTTGGTTAAGCTCATTTTCCACTAAGATGTTATGGAAGATGATGAACTGATTGTGCTGACATGCTTAAGATTTTATAAACTGCTGTTGGGAAAAAAATTTCATTCTTGAAATCCTCTTTTTCTCTCTCAATTTTTTAAACATCATACATTGTGTATAGAGAATTAGTATAAGATTGATTTGTTTATCTATACTTTGACTTCTATTTCCTTTTCATTTGGTCAATGTTTTCAGTTTTCATTAAGTGGAGCATATGTTGGCATGTTGCAATCTTAAAATGTATCATGTGTTTATGTTGCAGAAATTTTTGGATAGTTCAAAATTAAAGAGACACTTTCTCATTCACACTGGAGAGAGAGATTTTGTATGCCCTGTTGAAGGGTGTGGCAAGGTAATAAGCTGTTAATCCACTTATTGATGCAGCCCTTAGTTTTTATTTACTACTCCCCTGCATCTTCAATTTGACTACCAGTTTGCTTTGAATTTTTCCTTTATTTGATAGTATCATTGTATCTGCATAAACATCTTGGTCCTCTGCATGCCATCCAACGTATTGATATCTGAGGTTTGCAGGCATTCTCCCTGGATTTCAACCTGAGGTCACACATGAAAACACATTCACAAGAAAACTATCATATCTGCCCTTACCCAGATTGTGGCAAGAGATATGCTCATGAGTACAAGCTTAAAAACCACATAGCATCTCAACATGAAAAGGTTAGTAATATTCCTTCTCCTTCCCTTTAATTAAAAATACATTTTCTGTATTGAGGCATATATGTTTTTTCATGACTTCGATTATTCTTTATTCTATCATATTTCATCTTTTATCTTTACCAGTTGTAGAATGTTTATTGTGCTTTTAGAGGTTTGTTGATAAAGGGGATGTATGGATGTCTTGGAAGAAGCATTATCCTTCCTTATTTGTTTTCAACATAACTACACATTTATTACTTAGGTTGAGCAGTTGCTCCATTCAGAGAACAAGAGGCCCTGGCAGGCTGGCTCCCTGCTTTCATTCAGTTGATAGTTTTATTTAGCATTCTTAGTTTATACTGCATTTTCTTGACAATTAGATATTGATTCTGATCTTCATTCACCATGAGAATTTGACAGAATGCAACAGTGGATGTGACAAAATATGCTACACCTCCAGAAAAGACACCAAAAGCTACCAAGTCTTCAGGGGGTGCTCATAGCTCTGCAGCATCAGCTGATCGCCCTTATGCTTGTCCTTATGAAGGTTGTGAAAAGGCCTACATACATGAATACAAGCTTAAACTTCATTTAAAGAGAGAACATCCTGGCCATATGTCTGATGAGAATGCTGAGAATGCCACGGTTAATGCTGAAAATGAGAATGATGAAGCCAGTGATCAAGATGCTTATGCTGGAAAGCAGGTAAATGGTAAGAGTAAGAGACAACAAAGCAGGGCAAAGCCGAATATTAAGATGCCTCCTTCAAAAGTTGCACGGAAGGCGTCCACTTCATCTCCTGCGACAGTGAATGTGACAAAGAAATCCTGGCCTCCTAAAGAAGAGGTATTTGAGGAAGAGGATAGTGAAGAAACTGAGGAAGATCGAGAAAATGTTGAGGACGGGTGGAGGTACGGGGAGAACAATGAAGAGGACGATGAAGAAACAGAATATGAAGACTAGAAGATGAAGGTCTGAACTGTAACATTAATATTGCACTGGTTATTCCTAGACCATGCACTTTGGTTTCGTGGCCACTGTAAGTAGGATTCAACTGTTATTGGGATCTCACTCTTTCTTATCATTTTCCTTTTCTATAAAAAAAAATAATAATAATAATACTTTGAAGGGCAAAGGTAATGGATAAAATTCTTACAAAGTTTTTCTCCTGGGACCATTTTTATTACAATGTTGTTTGTTATAGTCTCTCCAAGTCCTGTCCTGCTGTCGCAAAATAATTGTTGTGTTAACTTTTTAGATGCTATTATAAAATAATGTTTCATTGACAATTGATAATTCTTTTTATCAAATAAAATTATACAACACAAATATATTTTTGGTAGTACTAGTTTCTTTTCTCATTTATATATATATATATATATATATATATTTTTTGGTTTGTACAAGGTATCCAAAAATCCATTAGATTATCGATTAAATCGGATTTGAGCTAGACAAAACTCAACAGGTGACAAATCTTTTTTTTTTTACGAGTTTTAATGAAATTGCATTCTCAAAACTTAAAACAAGAATTTTGATTAAATTGGAAGAATCCTCTGTTAATTCTTTCTCATTTGTATATACTTGTTAAACATCTGCAGGACTTCCATTGAACTACAAAAACATGACGCATTTCAGTTACACAAAACAATAAATTAAGTTTAAAATAAGCTGACAACACAAACATACCCCAAAAAAAAAAAGGGCCACCAGAGAACTATAACCCTAACTCCGCAGCGATCTCCTCCTGTCAAAATTCAGACTTTCTTCCCCACCAGCTTACTCTTGTTGTTATAAAACCAAACCGTGAGCACCCGCTGGCTGATTCCCAGTTCACCACAGAACCGTTCTATCTCTCCCTCATTGTGTCTCTGTGGCCGCCACCCTAATTTCTCCGTTGTAAACCTCATCATCTCCTTCTTCTGTTCTGCTGTAAGCTTAGTTCTCGTTCTTTTCAAAGAAGTCCCTTGATCGCATGCAGTCCCTCGTTTGCTATGGGACGCCAACGGGGATGGACTGTGATTCGGTGGCCTTGGTGGAGGAGTAACATGGTGTTGGTTGGATGGCTCCTTGCGGTGGAAGCTGCGGTGGCAGCCACATGCAGCACAATGGAATGCGTCGTCATTGAGCTGGAGAAACTCACAGCAACCGTCTACAGTGTAGCGACCAAAGTTGAGCCCATGGTTTCGCATGCATTCTCTGTAGACGCCTGGCTCGGCCACCAGGACAGCCTTGGCTTCAGCGTTGCTTCTTTCTGCTGCCATGAGAGAAGAGGAGAGAGAAGGGAGATATGAGTTCGTGTTTTGAGGAAGAAATTTAAGGTACTTAAATTAGGGTTATAAGCAGTGGCGGAGATAGGGGGGCTTGGAGGGGCCCAGGCCCCCTAAAGTATTGACAAATTTTTAAAAAGTTTAATTAAAAAATAAAAATTTGAAGTATATATATGTTGATTATTTGGTGAAAAAAGGAAAACTTAAAGCTAATTGTCAATTATAATGCAATTTATCACTTAAATTCACCATCTTTTCTTTCATCAATTTAAAATATAACTCTACCATTTTAACAATTTTTATAACAATGAACTTTGATTTCTTTTGGGACATTCTTCTATTAATTTTTTTTATTTTTTATTTTTGAATAATATTATCATGGGATGGGTTAGAACCCGCCTAAAGAGGAGGGGATGCACTTCAAAGTGGCCAAAGACCACTTGACTTGAAGGTTAGGTGCTATTGAGACGTTCTTCTATAATCATTAGTTATTGTAATTATTAATTACTTTTGACATTAAGCTTTAAATTATTGATTATTTGATGACTTAATTCTTTTAACTGTAATTGTTAATTGATTATACTTTTTTATTTTTAGTTTGTTTGAAAGAAAGGCTTTACTTTTTCTTTTTTTAATTAGTTTTTGTCAGTGGTGAAGAAGAATCATTGTTAATTAGTTTTTATTTGTTATGAGTTTAATTTAATCATCTTTCTGTTTTGTTTTATATGTATTCCATAATTATTTCTCAATTTTATCAACAAATGTTTTAACCTTGAGTTTAAGTTCTATATTTATTTTTATGTTAGTCTCCTACAATGTAGATCTAGATTTGTATATTTAATTTGTTTTTTTTTTCCACTTACAATTTAATTTATTTGCACAAATTACTTTATTTCTAGAAAGGCTTTAGCTTAATTGATTTGTTTTAATCAATTTATGAAGCCTTTTTTAAAAAAAAAATTTATTTATTAATTTGTGTGTTATGATTATTTTATTTTATTTTTTCAAATTTTAAGATTTAATTATTTTGCATATTAAGTTGTAAGACTTGGATAATTTCATTTGAAAGAGTAAAGTTAATTTTATCTCTTATTCCTTTATCATTATTTTTTTTTTATCTATGTTCATATTTTATCATTGTTGTGTTCTTGTTTTTAGATTATTTTTATTTTTATTTTGGAAATAATCTTAATAATAAGAAATTATAAATGTTAAACAACCCATTTGACTTAAAAGATTTTCCTTCTCTTTTTTGGTAATTTATTATTATACTCCCTCTAGCCTTAAATCCTGCCTACGTCAGTGATTATAAGGGGGAAGATAATGAATGACAGCTTTGTATGTTAGAGTCTAGACGTGTCTTAGAGACAAAAGTTATGATAATTAACTTTTTGCTATTACGCCTTGGATTTACATGCATTATTCCAAAAAGAAAAAATAAAAAGGAAAAATATCAAAGGATAGAAAAAATTTAAACTGATAAAAAGAACAGAAAAAAATATTCACATTCTTGTTGTGCTGTTGATTATTTTTATTTATTTCGTCAAGCTAAAAAGTTATTCAATCTCCATGATGATCCACTTGAAGGAATTTAATTTGTAGTATTCCCCACTACTTTACTTAATTGTGCAAGTATATATTTAAAAAGTGTTTCTTTCGTCCATCTTCTCATCTACTGGATTTTGTTAATTTTTAATAGATTTAATTTGATTTTTTAATTTTTTAAATATAAATTTTAAATAAAAAGTTAACTTATTATATAAATAATAATTTAGAATTTTTTTATTAAATAAAAATACTCAATAAAAATTTTATGTAAGAAAAAAATTTTAATTATTATTTATAAAAATTATTAAATTTATATTTAAAAATTCAAAAAATAAATTAAATCTACCATAAACCAAAGAGTATATATCCTCTTTCACTTTTTTGGACAACTTGGGCCGTGAGAGATTCAGAACTTATGGGTTCTATTCTAAATTTGATTTTGAGCCCTGGTCTCGAGCGGTTTTGGACTGGTCCTAATCTCATATGCCCAAGAGATATAGACCTATTTGGAAGTAGTGAAATGGAGGCCACGTTAAGTCGTTAACGTTTTTATTCACATTTTGACCAACTAACAATTAGCGTTGGTTTGGTTTGAAAGGAAGTTCTTCCCCAGATAAGTTTAGCCTATAATATAAATATAATGGAAGCTTTGTTTAAATCTTCAATTATTTTACATTTAGTGAGAAATAGATCCAATGGCTCAAGTTGTTAAAATTAAGGACTCAATTGAATTATGTTAAAAATGTAGATTTTAATCATTCCGATGACATTTTGGGCGTCAACAATTTTGATCAATGGGTTAAACTTGTTACCTTTAAAAGTGAACCCTTATCTAGTATTTGTAGATAGGACCCTAATTAGTATTCATGAAATTAATGAAACCAAAGGCCTCAATACTCATGTCATAAAAAAGAAAAAAAAGAAATATCCTAGAGATAATTAATAGCCAAGCAAGTCGCAAATCAAATGAGGGGAGTTGGGGAAGTTCTATTTGTCAGAATCTAAAATTCATAAATTTTTATTTTAATTAAAAAACTTTAAGTTATTTTTAACTTGTAGCTTAACATCATAAATTAAAAGTATAATAAATACATACTTTTATCATAAATTTGTACTAAAAAATAAAAATTAACTTTTAATTTATCAAATGTTTAATTAAATTCATCTATTTAGTACCAATACTAAAATTAATTTCAATTTTTATATTTTTCTATATATTTATAATAAAAAAGTATCCTTAACTTGTATCAAACAAATCCAAAAATTTATTACTAAATCACTTAAGAAGTTGATCACTAAGTTGGATGGTTTGAGAAAACATCATGTACACAAAAGACAAATAAATGTCACTAAAATAAATTAGAAAACTGAAGTGCAACCTTTCTTGTAGTACATTTTTTATAACTATTTGAGGGAGAACAAGCTCCTCTGATATAGGGAGCACACCACTCCATACAGAACTTGTTAAAATTTATGATAAATCCCAATATATATCCAATAAATATTTTAAAATTTTCAATAAATATTGAATAAATACCAATGGATCTTTTAAAATTTTTAATAAATTCCTTTAATAAAAAGATTCATAAAATATATCAAATAAATGACCATAGACCTCTTAGAAAACCTTATTGAAGAGATTGAAGAACTCTAAACTCCAATTATAAATATAAATATGATTTTAATTTTAATTATTAAGAACTCAACTTGATTCCACAAAAATAATAATAATAATAATAATAATAATAATGAACCCAATAATTTTCCTTTCTATATTTCAATTCAACTGATTCAACAACTTCAATTCCGAATTGATTCAACAACTTCAATTCAATCGTTAAATTGTTCACATTGTCACTTCCTCAAACTTGCATGGCATAGTGTTTTCAACAAAATCCACAATTTTGCATAGAACATTGGCTGCCAAAGTTTTATCGAAACATTGAAGGAAAAAGAAATAATAAAAGAGAGAGATATGAAAGGTTAAGATTTTGTGTGAGTGATGTGTGTAATTAGATCTAAACTCAAAAAATGAATCATAAATTGAAATAATTAACTAATACCTTAATCAGAATGACCTTGGTTCTTGTGTATCATTATCAACCATGACCCTGCGAAATCATATCATCAAAGGGAAAGAAAATCAGGTACCCAGACTGCAAAAACCTTCACTACATTCATTTCCACTAAGAAAATAGAAATTTCGAGAGAGCCTAGAACCCATTTCGATTAACAAAATAAGACTGGAAATAACATAAACTGGATGCTCCAATTAACATCAGAAAAGAAACCAGAAGAACAGAGAACAAAGAGAAATGAAGAACCTTGGAACCAAATTATGTGGAAGATTCCTATAAACCAAAATCACTCTTAAAAAAATTTTGTTGCTAATTTAAGTTTAGATAAAGGGTGTAAGAGTTTTTGAAATAATGATAAAAGAAAGGATCTTCATTACCTTTCTCAATTCCATGGATTCAAAACGAACTAATCTAGTACAAACCAAACTTTCTAAGAGGCAAAAATCCAACTAGTGACAACAACTGCATCACGGTCACTAGATAGAGTGAAATCAAAGCAAAACCTCAAAACCCTAAAATCTTAAAAATTTAAGAATTGAAGTAACAAAAAATTGAAAATCCAAAAGACCAGTAAACGAACAGTTCTGCAAGCATTTCAGACAAGTTTAGTCAAACAGCAAGACACAAATCATAAGCAAAAGAGGCATAGATGTGGTTTCTTAACAAACTTCTTACCACATTCATAAAACTGAAAAGGAAAAATGAGAAATGAAAACAAACTAACTTAATTAATGAGTAGGGAAGGACCTTTCTCTGCTTGAAAATACCATTAATCAACCTTCACAGTCACACTAGCTTTGCCAATTGCCAAACCTCCAAACCTGAAGAAAAGATGGATTGGAAACTATATCTCCTCAGTAGTTTGAAGAATTAAAAGAATTAATGGACTCGTTTAAAGGGCCTGGAAGAAATAGAAAAATATGATTTTAAGTACAAAATCATCATACACAGCAGGGAGTTCAATTTGGCTGAAATCATCGTCTTCCATGGGAGCAGGGAGGTTAAGATCTATGAAGCTGTTTTCTCCAAACCATGGATTATTTGTTCTCCAACATGGGAGAGCAGATCTAGATCCCCTGTCCAGCCCCTAGATCTACTTCCTGTCATCAACATCTTCTCTTCCACTCGAGGTCAGACCCGAATGCCCTTTGTCCGCCGCTCATCTTATTCGAACTCTTCCTCGCACACCGGTCGGCCTCCACTCACACCTGGTTCTCTCCCGATCTCCCTTCTCCATCGACAACCATATCCAAGTCTCCCTCCACTCAACCCCTGGGTCTCTTTTGACTCACCTCCAGATCTCTGCGTCGGCCGTGCCCTCTCATCCCTTTCGATGATCGGACACATGGAGAGGAGAAGCTGTGACTGAGAATGTAGTAGGATTGCCCGTCAAAAATTTAGGGATTTGCCGTCTGTTTAAAGAAGGTGAAAATTATTTTGCCTTTTATTTTATCTAACGTACGTACGTTTGTTAGTTTCCCAAAAAACAGAAAAATGTAAAACGCAGAGTTTGTTAGATAAAAGCCGAAAATAGTTTAACATCCATAAAACCGCGAGAGGGAAGGGGATGGTTAGTGTAGCTAACAGGTAGTTAGCAAAGGGGCGCTGATAATTTGTCGAGGGAAAGGAATTTAGTATTTTTTAAATAAGATTATGAATTTTAAATTTTATAAATAAAAAGATTGAGGAAATTTTTATTTTAAATTAATTAAAATTTAATGTTGATTTTTGAAATAAAGAGATTTAATATGAGAAAAAAAAAATACAAAAACAAAGGGGCGCGCCCGTCTATGGCTTGTAACCCATACGCATTCATTGTAGGCTTAATATTAGTAGTGCATGTATTTGATAAAGAAGAATTTTGATTTATTTTCTCAGCAAGGAAGGTGAAGCTTTAATTGCATAAACATTCTTCTACATTTGATGGCAAAACCATATAAAGTCTGTAATAATTCAAATGAAGTCTACATATAATAGACAAAATCATAATACAAATTAAGGATAACAGAGTATCACAACCTAAATTATACTAGAACAGACTTAGAACTTATTACAATTTAATTGGTAGGAGGTAAATGGAGAGGGGAATTAAAAATATTTCATCTAATTAAATTAAAGCCAACAATATTCAATCCCTGTTCTCAGTTTTTCCTCACTGTAATCTTGTATTGAGCTCCTCCAGGGCCGAAGGAGTCATCTTCTTTGTAAAGGGTGATCCTGTGACCAACTCTAATGCCTTTACTGAACTTCTTCCAACCATCAGTGAAATAGATAATTCCGTTCTGTTTTCTGCAGGCAAGCGTCCACGGAAAACCGTTCTCATCTATAACCTGCAACTGTCCTAACTGACCGTCGTTGCTGCAATCAAATGGAAGATTTCCTATTTTGGCATCACTAGGAAACCGCAATCCTTTGTCAATGTCATTTTTCTCAACGCTTTTATCCTCAAAGATGATCGCCATTGTGTTTGGATTGGATACAGTGCTTTGATAGAGCAAGAGATTGTGAAAGTTTGAGAACTGGAATGACAAGTTCGGCATTGGGATCCCCTATTTATAAATTAATCATCTCGCTCGATTAATTGAACAGATAGATTACGTATTATTAGATAACGGATTAAAGGATCGAGAAGTTATTACGTTCGAAATGTGATCGCGGTGAGTCTGGCGATCCAAAAATGGTAATCATACGATTTATCGATTTCTATACTCTTAACCGGCAGTAGCGTCGTCCTCGCGCTGACAATTAATGTTCGATTTCGTAATGAACTCGAGTAGATAATAATTAGTAGCATACGAGGTTGTTAGGATTCTGTTAGATTGAGAGAGAAGCCGACAGTTTCTTGATGCGACTCAGAGTGTTCTCGCGACCGTTTCTTCAACTAAAATAACTAAAAACTCAGTATATGGAATTGTTGAATTGCCCAGAGGGTGTTTTCGGAATTTCACTGTTACTTGGCTGGCCCCCATTGCACTGCTACAGACATGGCCAGTGACGAAGATTTTGGCTTTGCAAAGCCCAAAACCTTATTTTTAACATCAAAATGAATAGTATGTACCACCTGCAAAACAGATTGGAAATGTTGCTTATGGACTCTGTTATTTCTTTCCCTCCATACATAATAAACTGTAGCATTTCAGGCCAGTTTAACAAGGATACAGTCCAAGGATTTCCTCCTAATCCGCTTCCCCTTCCAGGCCAATAAACCTTGCCAAGAGCAGAATAAGGGAATTCCTGTCTTAGCACAAATAACCTGCCATATTTGCTCGGTAAAGTGATACTGAAAAAACAGATGAGTGTTTGTTTCCACTCCTTTTTTACAGAACAGGTAGGTGTCATCAATACTAGGAGTCCATTTCTTCTTTGGCAGCATTTATTTGTCCAAAAATATTTATATGGTTTTCACAAGGATAAAGTTTATTGGTTCATAGGTTAATGGAAAAAAGAAAGAGAATCTTGATGGTTGGTTTTTTGATAACTCAAAACCACTCAACATTTATTCAAATCATTCTGCAGTTGTGAAGCTAAGGTGGACGTGGCTTTCGGTTGTTTGAAGTTCCATTCGCTCTTTCTATGTGCGGGTTTGTATCCTAATGTGGCTGTCACCAAGAGCAAGGCATTGCTGGAGCAGCTCTTGGAAGGGTTACACTGACCAATAGTTCTGAATCAAAGAGTTATCCAGTCTGGTATGATGGAATGCATTATGGTCTTACCTATTCTCTTTATTTCTCTCATGTGTTGCCTTTTTTTCCCCCTCTTGGTATGTGTTGGAATAGCCTATTTCTCATTCATCATGGCACAATTCTATCACATTCATCTATTATCATAGAGATTGCAAAAGAGTCAACAGAGAGTTGTCATTCTTTGTCCAGGGTTCTCTTTTGTTTTTTAGAACAGGAAATTTAGAGACATTATTGTATTTGATTGTTTCCTCTTTTTGTCATGTCATGTGAGAAACTTATTTTTGACTAGAAGCCTATTCCGTGAATTTCTTTTTCTCACATTCTGCTTTTTTTTTTTTTTTTTTTTTTTTTTTTCTTTTTTCGTTTTTTTCCCCCCTTTTTTGGGTACTGTGGCAATCATTTGCAATCCACTGCAGCCTTTGCATTTGGGGCATTTAAGTTGATAATCTTGCTGTTCTCTTTCTTTATTTCATCATTTGCTTCTTTAGATTATTTGACATCTTATGATACCTTGCTCCAAGTTTTTAATTTTCTTGCATTCTGTTTCCTTGATTCTTTCTGTGGGTGGGTTGGGACATTTAATTCATGCATGAGCCAGACCACCATCAGGTTGAGAGGCAAGGAAAATTGTTATAAAAGTTTGCATTTTGAGAATTTTATGTTTAATTCATGGACTGTTTCATGCATTCCCCTGGTTCCTGTACCCAGTCAGTGAAGCAGAACCTGCAAATTTTGACCCTTGCCTTTATCCAGTGGAATGATCTCAATTGAATAAGCTTGAATATCTTTCCCGAATCAACTGGTTTATCATGGAAAACCATGTCATTCCTGGCCAACCATATGGACCACATCCCTGCTTCCCACACTACTTTCCATCCTACTGCCACCTTTTTATTGTTGAATAAGCCAGACTGATGCACATAGGCTGGCTTGCATGCAATTTTAAGGTAAAAGGCATGTCACTCGCCCACCATTTCCAGCACCTAGTCCCAACACCATATGAAACTTTACACTGCCTATACATGTGAATGTGATGCAAATCTTCTATTTCATTCCCACAGAATACACACATAAGCACGCTTGAATCATCCAAAATTCCAGCCCTAAACAGATTTAATCTGGTTGGAACTCTATCATGTATTGCCTGCCAATTGAATGCAACCAATGGCTTCCAGATTAGGTTGAAAATGCTCCTTCCCCCACTCACATGGCTTGATGTCAGCATTTGCATATCCTGACTTGACAGAATATGAACCTTCACTTGAATGCTTCCATTTCCGTGTGTCCACCCGTCCTTGCCTTAGCCACAGCCTGCACATCATCCAGTAAACAATTTAGCTCTTCCACAGTTCCATTGGACTCTGTTCCCAGGTGAAAAGGGTTCAGAGATTCAATATTTAAGAAATGTTTCTTCCACCTATCTTCTTGCACCTTCTGGACGAGTTGGGCAGTCAGAGATTCAAAATTTTATGGGTTCTTCTATTCTAAATTTGATTTTGAGCACCGGTTTCAAACTGTTTTGGGCCAGTCCTAATCTCACATGCCCAGAAAGGTGTGGACCTATTTGGAAGTAGCAAAGCAGTTGGCACGCTAGCGTTTTTCAAACTTTGACCAACAAACCCTTGTTGGATTGGTATGAAGTGATGTTTTTCTCCAAATAAGTTTTGACTGAAAATTTTGTTGAGAAAATTGTCAGATTTAAAAAAAAAAAAAAATCAGCGTGTTTAAAAGTACTATAATTCTTACGATAAGGTATTTTTTAACGAAATATGGTAGAAGTTTTATTTAAATCCTCAACTTTTTATTATATTTAATGAGAAATAATCATTAAAAATTTCTTAAAAAATTCATTCGGTCGGCTCAAGTGGTTAAAATTAAAGAATTATTTGAATTATGTTAAGAATATAAGTTTGAATCCCTTTAACATTATTTGGGTGAACAATTTTCATGCTTTATGCTTGTTATATACCTTTTTAAAGGTAGAGTCTTAATTGCTTACTAGATATTTCCATATTTCTGGATAAAATAATTTACAAATAGTTGTAGGATATTTTTTGAACTTAAGGGAATTTTTGGGATGGGAAAGTAATGCTGGATATTGAATGGTCTTCACGTCTTAACATTTTCTATCAAGGGAGTGGTCACTAAGCTATTCAGTGCTGGATACTTGTAGGATTTGTCAAGTGAAAGATTAATTAAATATTTATGACATTTGTTAAGTTAAAGACTTGAATATTCATGTTATTATAAAAGGCATCCTAAACATTATTTAAATTGAAAAATATTATTATTAAATTAATTAAATAGTCAATCTTGAGTTGAGGAAATATATATCATACGCGAAAAAGAAAAAGATAAAGGCTGCAAACATAAAGCGCAGAAATATTCTAGCTAACCAGCCGTCCGACTCGGACATTTTCTTGTATTGTCTGGACATGTTAAAAGAGTGGGATGGACCCTACACAAAAACATACCTCTATCTCAAATTCATTTGGAAAATGATTTAAGGAAAATATTTTTTTTGTATAATTTTATATGTTATTTAAATAATTAATTTTTATTTATTTATTTGAAACTTATGATATTAAATACATTCATTCATTTAATGACATGTAAAAGTTATATCACTACTAAAATTCAAGCTTTCAACAACATGCTTTCATGTTGTTGAAAGTGCCTCCCATGTTGCTGACAATCTTTCAGTAACATGGTTTTTGTTGGTAAAAGCCTTATCGGAGAAGCTTGGCTGACTGATACATCACTAACAAGCAAATTGTTGCTAATACATCAACAACATAATGCACGTTGATGAAAATAACGCGCTCCATATTGGTGAAATTGTTCATCGGAATCCGGCAATAATTATTGGTAAGTGGTAAAGAGTTTTTAGCAACTTAAGGCACGTTGCTAAAAACATGCTTTCAGCAACGTGGCTTATGTTG
>BPVZ01000094.1:931247-942763 GCA_020521535.1 Rubroshorea leprosula
ATTAAAGAGAGTCGACTATACACAGCACTCAAAATGTTCTCAACTCTCTAGAATTTGGGAGTCGAATGTTCACCATATATAATCGACTCTTGAATACTCGAGAGTTGAATCTTTGTAGCTAGATTTGACTCTTTATTTAAAGGTATATATATAATGGCCTTGACCAACTATTAGTCAAAATGGTAATATCAGCAACAAGGGATATGTTGCTGATGTTTGGTTGGTAAAAAGATAAAAATAACAACAATATAGTATATGTTGCTAATACTTTAGGTGTGGTTGAAAAAGTTTCAGCAAGATAGCTCTTGTTGCTAAAAGTCACTTTCAGCAATAAGAAATATCTTGTTGAAAGTAGAGCTCAATTAGATGGGGAAATGATTGCCGAAAAATATCAACAACATGAGGTATGTTGTTGAAATTCACTTTCAGCAACAAGGAGTATGTTGTTGAAAGTAGAACAACTTTTTAGGGAAAAAATGTATTATGCAACTTTCAACAACGTGAGTCTTGTTGCTAATACAAATTTTCAGCAACAAAGGATCCCATGTTGCTGATATATTGTTGCTGAAGGCTTGAATTTTAGTAGTGTATAAAAAAATAATAAAAAAATTGTTCCTATATTACACCTAATTCATTTAACTAATGAATTATAGTATAATAAGTCAAGAACATAAAAAGAAAAGCAGTTAATTCTGGGAAAAAAAAAACAAAATGAAAGCAATTAAATACCAGTGACTCTTCTTTTTCCCTTGCCAACAAGAATTAATGCACTCTTCTTCCCCCTTTTTTTTTTTTTTCTGACAACGAATTAATATAATTAATTGATAATGAGTTATTTTTACTTTTTTTTGGTAATTAATTATAAGTTATTTTACATGATTGTTAATGTTAGTGAGTCTTTTATGTGCTATTTCTAGATGGCTTGTGGTGTTCACCCATAGCGCAAACACCCATGTCCATGTATATTCTCTGTAGACATTATTTAATATATTTAATAAAAGAAAAAGAAAAAAATGGAGAATCGAATTCTTTTCTAAATAAAAGAAGTGAAACTTTAATTTTATTGTAGAAATATTTTACATACAATAGCACAACCTTATAAAGAGTATAATAATTCATAAAATAAGCATCATCTTAAAATCTAAACAGTAAACAATGATTAACACAAATTAAAAGATAAAAGAGTATCCCAAATTAAACTATTAGGTTAACCAACAACCACTCAGAACTTATTTAGTTTAAGAAAAGTGAAGAAGAGAGGAGAAAAAAATATTTCATCTAATCAAATAAAGATATGGGTTTATCAATTTATTTTGATTAGCTGAAATAGTATTCTCTCGTATCTCCTTCACTTTTTTCAAACAAAACATACTCTTATACGATATATAAAAACCAACTAATTAATGATCCCATTTCTCAGTTTCTCCCCACTATAATTCTGTACAGATCAGCTTCATCATCTCTGTAAAGGGAGATCGTATGCCTATCTGTAATGCCTTTCTTCTCTCTGAATGCTTTCCACCCCCCAGTGAAAAATACCTGTCCGTTTTTATTTTCGATGGTAAGCGTCCACTGATTGTCCCCCTCATCTATAACTGGCAAGTCTCCGCACCGGCCGGGGTTGTTGCAACCAAATGGAAGATATGTCCACTTGACGTCATCACGATGAGGAAACTTCATTCTGCTTCCAGTGTCAGTGCTCTCAATGCTCTTATTCTCAAAGATGATCGCCATTGTGTTGGATTGAATAGAGTGCGCTTTGATGTAAGAGAGAGAGAGGTTGAGAACTAGAATGACATCGGCTCTTAGATCGATCTATATTTATAGCCAAAGATATCAATTAACCATCTCGCTTGATTAATTAAACAAATAGATTACGTACGTATTATTGTGATAAGATTTTGTTGTTTTGCAAGATGTGAATTGCGGCTTCATTAAGTAACGGATTGATCGATCGAGAACTTATTACTTTCGAGAGATGATAGCGATGAGTCCAAGGGATCCAAAGCTGGTAAAAGTCGCGAAATTAGACGATTGATGGAGTTACACTTTCGAGACTTTAATAGCTATGGTGATGTTAGACAGTTAGATTAATCAATTTCTATACTCTTAACTGGCAGTGGCACCGTCCTCAAGCTGCCGATGTTTCGTTTTCATGCTGAACTCGAGTAGTTAATAATTAGTAAGCATACGAGGTAGTTAGGATTTGGTTTTGACAGGGAGAGAAGCCGACAGTTTTCTTGCGACTTCTAGTTCCTAATAACGTGAGAGATGAAAAAAAAAAATCGAGATGTTTTATATATTAAACTCACCTTTAATTACCAAAAAAAAAAAAACTCGCCTTTGAATTGTTCCAACTTATTATCTTTAGGCAATTTGTCAATATTCAATACTATATCTACACCATAAATATTTGTTTTTATCAGCAAAATAATATATGTTGTTTTATCGCGAGATGTAGCAGCAGGATAGGGTTTATGCCAGCGAGTTGGTGATTTACAGACTGTCGGTAGCTTTGCTGACGAGATGTGGGTTTGTCGTTGGGGCTGATGATGCCGTGTCTTGGTAGCCAAGTTCCGACTTCCAGTATGGTTTTGAATGCTAGAAATTGAATCACTGACGGCCCAGGCCCTCGATCTAAACTTTTGAGAAAAATATTTTTTAGTCCCTTGAGTTATATTTTAATAATTTTCATCCATATTTTTATTTATTTTTTTTTTTTTGAACAGCGAAAGTGTTATTTATTAATATACGGAATACAAGGGGTACTCCAAACCTGCAGATAACAAAACTTAATACAAGGTGTCGACACCCAAACAAAGTGTCGACACTATGTCCGTAACGAGGATTCTGGCCTCTTTTGCCAAATCATCAAAACACCCTGTTCAGATCAACCAACCATGACCCGGACCACCCCAACAGACCCACAGGGCATTGATCATGTATTGACTATAGCTAAATCTACTATAGTCAATGCTTGCTCAATACAACCTTTGTGAGCCCCCAAAAACTCATCAATTCACCCTCAGAAGCAGAAACAGAAAAATACAAAACCATAGGTAATGCCTCCCAGAAATCAACTACCCTCTCCTCCTACTACTAACTCATTTGGTACCCTTCTTTTCCTGCGGCAATCATACAAGCATGCTACTGGATTAAGAAACCAGTCTGTTAACGAGAAGGCATACCTTTCTTTTTTGGTTGTGATCCATTGGAAAGACTTTAATTGGATGAGCTCCAGCAGCTTCTCCCGGATAATCTCTTTGCCTTGGTAAATTTTTTGATTACGGGCTAGCCACACTGTCCACACTAAAGAATTCCATATGCAATCCCATCCGTCTCTAATACATTTGTCTTTATGTTCTCTTTCATGATTCCGGAAAGTATTCCAACAGTCCTCTTCCAAAGTGACATTAATTCCCCACCACTTTGCACAAGCCATCCATAACCATCGGACTATGTTGCATCTTAAGAACAAATGCTTAGTATCCTCTTCTTCCTCACCACAAATTTCGCACTTGCATTCTCGAATGTCCTTTATGATTCCTCTTGCCAGTAGATTCATTTTTGTTGGAATCCTGTCTTGCAGTAACTGCCAATTGAATGCCGAGATTTTACTTGGCAAAATAGGGTTCCATATTCTTGAGAAGGTAGTATTTTCAGTTGTTTCCCTCTCCTCTTTGGTTAGAGTTGCGTATGCTGAATTTGTTGAGTATATGCCATCCTTGCTGTGGGCCCATTTCCAGGTATCCCTGCAACCCTGAGAGATCTGCACGTTTTGGATCTTGTTGAGTAATTCCATTGACTCTTCCTTTTCCCAATCAAACAAGTTCCTCCTCCATGATAACTTCCACTCCCATGATCCGTTGGTTCTCCTTCCCATTTCACAGCACCTCTTCATCTTTTCTGTAGATAGCATATACAGTCTTGGGAACATGTTTGCAAGACACTCTTCCCCCGTCCATTTATCCCACCAGAAACTAACTGAATTGCCCTCCCCAATGATAACCCTGAAACCCTCTTTTAACCAACCATAGCAACCCCCATCCATTGAGTTTAAATCACACACATCTCTCCACCAAGATGATCCTATTCCTCTATTTTCAGCAGTCCAATCCTGCCAATGACCCCCTCCATAACCATACTTCTCTACAATTATTTTTTTCCACATGCTCTCCCCATTTTCAGCAAGCCGACCCCACCATTTACCCATCAATGCCAAATTGAACTTCCTTAAATCCCTCACTCCTAGCCCTCCTTCCTCTTTCTTTTTACATACTTTGTCCCAACTAATCCAGTTTATTTTTCTCTCATCTCCCTTCCCTCCCCATAAAAAGCTTTTACGGAGTTTGTCAATAGAATGAATTATACCTTTTGGGATGACAAAGACGGACATTAAGAACACTGGGAGGCTTGATAGCACTGAATTGATGAGCGTGATGCGACCACCCCTCGAGAGATACCTCCCCTTCCAGCTGGCTAGCTTCTTTCTAACAGACTCCACCATAGGCTGCCACATGGCTTTCCTTCTATGATTCCCGCCAATTGGAATTCCCAAATATTTGAATGGCAATTTCCCTTCCTTGCAGCACAAATGGTATGCCATTCTAGCACTCCAATTTTGGTCAACGCCCACTCCTATCAACTGGCTCTTTCTAAAATTAATCTTCAACCCCGAGGCTAACTCGAATGTTCTCATAATACACTTAATCACCATAATATTGTCTTCCGATGCCTCCCCAAAGAAAATTGTGTCGTCCGCGAATTGGAGGTGTGTGACCATCACATTTCCACTCCCAATGCCCACTCCTTTGTACCTTTCTTTCTCCACAGCCGATGACATTAGTCCATTCAGCCCCTCTGCGACAATCAAGAAAAGGAATGGGGATAAAGGATCTCCTTGACGGATGCCTTTATAAACCGGGAATTGATTCGTCGGACTGCCATTGACTAGAATCGAGATCAAACTTGAATTCAAGCATTCCTGAATCCATTTCCTCCAAGTTTCACAGAATCCCATCCTCATCATCATATAGTCTATAAATTCCCAGCTTACTTTGTCGTAGGCTTTCTCAAAATCAGCTTTAAATAGGAATCCCTTCTTCTTTTTCCTCTTGAATTCATCGAGAATCTCATTTGCGATCACTGCCCCTTCCACTAACTGCCTTCCTTCAATAAAAGCCATCTGCTGCTCCCCAATCACCTTCGGTAATACCTTTCGAAGTCGATTCGCTAATAGTTTTGCAATGATCTTATACGTGACACCTATTAGCGAAATGGGTCTGAATTCCTCGATTGCCTGTGGATTATCTGTCTTTGGGATTAATACAATAAAGGAGGCATTTGATCCCCTGACCAGCCGGCCATGATGATGAAATTCCTGAACAAAGTTGATTATGTCTTCTTTGATATCCTCCCACATTGACATAATAAACCGGAAGTTGAATCCATCTGGTCCTGGGGCTTTGGATGGATCACAGTTCCAAATTGCCTCTTTTATCTCCTGTTCCGAAAAAGTGGAGGTGAGGAGCTCATTATCCATTTGTGAGATTTTCCTAAAGCTTATGCCATCAAGCTTTGGTCTCCTCCAACTTTCTTCTGTAAACAAAACTTGAAAGTATTTAGCAATCTCCCGCTTCATTGCCTCCACTCCTGTATACTGCTCCCCATTTATCCGGATGCTGTTGATTACGTTTCTGTTCCATCTTCCCTTGATGCTTCTATGGAAGAATTTTGAGTTCGCGTCACCTTCCTTTAGCCACTGCTTTCTTGATTTTTGTTGACTCATCCTCTCCTTGATCTTCATGTACTTCCACAGTTCGATAAAGCTATTCCTTCTCATATCAACATCGTTCTCCGATAACTGGTGCTGCTCTCCTTTCTCATCAATTGCAGCGATCACAAGTTCTGCCTCCTTTATTTTTCCGTCCATCTCCCTGTTGGACTTGCCACTCCACTCTTTTAGCGCCTTCTTTGTTCTTTTCAGCTTTTCTTTGAATTTAAATCCATTCCAGCCCTTCACATCTTTGTCTCTCCATACCCTTGCAATCACTTCCTTACATCCAGGTTGATCCAACCACGCATCAAAAAATCTGAACGGTTTTGGACCCCAGTCGATCAGCTCATTTTTTACCAGAATAGGACAGTGATCCGATATAGACCTCTTCAACCCCCACTGTTTCATTTCACTCCACTTTGATAGCCATTTTTCAGAAAACAGAAATCTATCAATTCTGCTCATTTGTTGCCCATTAGAATTATACCAAGTGTATTTTCTCCTTATCAGCGGCAAATCAAACAACTCAGAATTGTGGATGAAAGCATCGAACTCCCTCATTTCGCTTGACACCGCCTTACATCCAGCTCTTTCCTCAATCCTCCTTACAGCATTAAAATCCCCCATTAAGCACCATAATCCCTTTCTGTTGTTTACTAAACTTTGCAGCTCCTCCCATAAGGCTCTTTTATTTGGAAGATGACACGGGGAATAAATATTTAAAATGAATATTGGTATCTCCTCCGAACCCCACATACCAAATACCCCTAAAAAATTATCCCCCTCTAGAATCTCTATCCTCTTCAGAATTTTTGAGTCCCAGACACATATCAAACCTCCAGACAAGCCATTAGACGGTTTTGCAATCCAATCCATATCCTCAGATCCCCATAAATTTCTACATATCATCCTATCAACTGTACCCATCTTGGTTTCTTGTAAAGCTAAAAACTGAATTTTTTCTTTGATAACTAACTCCCTGATCTGAGCTTTCTTCCCTACCCCTCCAAGCCCCCTAACATTAAATGACAACATTATCATTGGGAGCATCACATACCTTCCTACAGCCTTCTTCCTCTCGGTTCACCATACTCCTCTTTGCATCTCGATCTCTAATCTCCATCTCCTCTAATCGTTGGATCACCTCTTCGTCATTCTCTGCCACCGCTCCGAGCTGCGTCGCCAAATCCCATATATCCTTTGCGAGTTGGTTTTGCCACTGTTTCTTCAATGCTCTGTTAACATTAATAATATCACTGTCACCTACCGAATCTCCAGCCGCCTTTCCATCCTGGTTCGACGTGAAGATTGGGTCTTGTCTCTCCTCCCTCTGTTGCGGGTTCATCTTCTTTCTTCCTCTCTTCCTTCCAACCGACGCCTCACTGGATCTGGTTTGACCATACACCGAACTACACCTTCGAACCTTCCTTCTGCGATTTTTTGAGTTGATTTCCACCAGCTGTTTGCCGATCCATACTTCTATTCGGCTTCTCTCTGATTCATGTCCCTTCCAGAAGGCATCTTCTTCACCATCGCCCTTATCTTCTGCGGGATCTCCACTTCCAGAATGGTCCCTGATATGGGATGAAATTACCGGCACCTTTAATGTTTCAACTTGGGCCACTTCCACGTTTGTGGACTCTACTGCCATTGGGCTTTCCTTCTGCGGGGTGGGCCTTGCCATTGGCTGATCTTTGGGCTTCAAATTGTGGTTAGTATCTTCATTTTCTTTTCCTCCAATTTCCGCCAACGGGGCCTGCATCTTCAGTCCTACAGCCACGCCATCTGGACACCCGCTTCTCTCACTTTCGTTTGAATTTTGAATCACGTCCAGGTTGTCACCAACGGTTTCTGCTGCTCCCCCAATTCCCTGGCTGGTTTGAATTGACTTAATCCTTTCTTCCTCTTTCCTACGACTTCTTGCGTCATCATCTTCTTCTACGGGTCGCCCAGATTGAACCTCCACGTTCCTCCTTTCATCTTCCTCGGCCAACATCCCCGGCTCTGTTCCAGAAGACCAAGATTCCTGATCTTCGGACTCACTATTGAAAGAGGGGATAAAATCGTGCTTCAAGGAGAAAAAGCAATTGGTTGCTTCCTCTTCTGTGAATTTCATCTTGAATATGTTTCCGTTGATTTTGATTTCCCTTGAGACTGAAATTGTCTCCATTATTGGGGTAGAAATCAAAAATCTTGCTATGTCGAACCTCTCCTTCTTGCTTGTGCTGTCATCCAAGCAAATAAACTTACCCCATGAACTTCCCATAGTTGAGAAGAAATCGCTTCCCCATACATTCACCGGTGCCCCTTGACACCTTAACCATACATATCTCTCTTTTGCAATCAGCTGTGGTGTCCATGGCTTCACCTCTTCAAACCATTGCCTTAGCCAATCTGCAGCCATTTCGACTAAATCTTTCACTTCGTCCTTGTCTTGACCAGTTAGCAGTACCATTTTGCCTCCCATTGCACGGATTTGACAAGAAAAATACCCTTCCATATAAAATTTTTCTTGTAAGTTGCGTACCATCTCCACGGAATGCACTATACCCACATAACTGCCATCGAGCCAAGCATACTCTTCAGGGTTTACATTGAACTCCATCCCTGCCCATTTCGCTCCCTTTCCTCTTTCTTTCCACACTTTCCTGTTAGTAGTATGCCGGGGCTGGTGTCTATCACTATCTCTGTTATTCCCTTGCTTGTTTTGCCCTGCATCCTTCTTCCATTCTTTGTCATTTCTTCTTCCCCTGTCTCGGCCTTCCATGCTATGAGTGCTTTGATCCCCTACTAGTTCCTTCTCTTGCCTTCCTTTCACCACCTCTGCATAACTTCTATTCTGATCTCCTGTCAGCCTACCAGAGCTTATTCTTATCTCCCCGCCTTCTTGCTTCTCAGTTTCATACCTGGGAATATTCACCCACAATTTCTGGTCTTTTACCCGGATCTGATCCAGCTTTCTTTCCAGTTCCTTCCTGTTTGTCACTCCTAAAAATCTCACAAAGCCGAATCTACTTCCATTCCTACTTCTTCTATTTGGGGAATAGATGTCGTAGACTCTGCCGAATTTCAGGAACGTACTCCACATTTCTTCATAGCTCCAATCATCCGGAATATTGGTAAAGAAAAATGTTGTTGCTTGTTTATATAGACCCCAATTATAAGGCCCGTCTCTCTGCTTATTTCGGCTCTGGTACTGATCATCCTTTGTTTTCCCTCTAACCCTCGGTTCCTTGCTCCTGTGATAGCTTCTTCTCCGAACTCCGCCCTGCTCCCATTTCAACGCCGACTGTCTATCCCTTGAACGATGTCCGCCACGGACCCTTCTCTCTCTCTCTCTACCTCTCATCTCTCTTTGTCCGCCCATCCATATTTTTATTTATATATTTCATTCCCATTTTAAGTTTGTTAATTTCTTTTTAGTTATTGAAGATTACATTTTGTGATTACGAGCGATAGAAAAGGTAAAGATAATATAAATGTGCGGAAAAATGAAGATTAACCAAATAAAAATTATTTACTATCATCATTTTACAAATTGTTTTTTTATTGATAGCCTTATACTTTCCCTATCTTATCCATTATTGGTGTTTTTTAGTAGTCATACCCTCTCAACTTTATTTAATTAAATTAACTAGGTGATTTTATATAGCAAATGAATAACAATTAAAAAAAACTTTTAATCTAAGTGAAAATTAATCAATAAGAATAATGTATAAAAAGAAAAAAAATTTCAATAAGAACAATGTTTGTCGTTTTGTTGACATTCTGGAAGGTCGAGTAATTTAATTACAGATAGATATTAATCAACCTGTTCTAACTGCTGGCATCCGCGCTACCTCACGCTACTTCGCACGGACAATTTTTATGTTTAATTTCATGGACTTGACTTATTAATTACTATGGTATATTCTGGTAGTTAGGATTTGATTTTGCTTATTCATATGAATTAAAATATTCAAACTCATGGCATTTTTAGAGTATTATATTGGCATGTTTGGAGCTCACGCAATAGTCATATTTGCATGATTTCATACTTTAAGAATATAACTAATAAGATTTTGACTTAATTGGTATATATTAATTTAAAATTTTTACTTTAAAATTAATGTTAAAGATTTAAATTTCTATATTATCAAACAATTAATCCTCTGTTAAACAAATAATAATAATAATTTAGGGTTAGATGATTAGGAGATTAAGCAACTTTGATTGGTAGTTGGAAGGGTTGGAATAGTTCTAAATTTCTAACAGGTTTGTTTCTCTGGCACGCATGGTTCAAATTGTCTTATCCCATTTTTGTCTTATGTATCTATCTTGAAATGCCTAAGGTTGGAGGACCATTAGCAAACCGAAAAGTTAAATTAATCTCTTACAATTAAACATGAAAAAGAGGGTTTTGACCTGTTCAACTTATCTTTGGCCAACTTCATACACATATGTAACTTTTATATAAAATTATTAGAAGTTGATTCTTTAATCTTATGGATTAAAACATATTATTAAAGAAATGTGAATTTTCAAATCAGCTTGTAAAAGAAAAAAAAAAGTGCAGGAATGTTTATGAAAAAAATGTAAACATCATTAATGAATTGACATATATGCATGGTAATTCATTTAAGATATTTTAATATTTTCACAAGTATTTTTATATTTTTTTTTATAGATCGACTTAAAAAATATTTTTAATTTGTATTATTAATATAATATATTATAAATATTATTTAAATTACTAAACATTAATTTTTAAATTCAATTGTTAAAAAGATACCATATTGTACTTGCTTGTATTTTACCATAAGGAAAAGAAAAGGAAAAAAAAAAACGAAGAAAAACTTATCAGTTTTGAAAGAAGAACTTGAACTGCACGCTCGGCTTATCTTTAACAAATCTAGGTAGTTTAATTTATGTTCTGGCATAAAAATGAACTAATATGTGATTTAATTTATGTTTTAATAAACTAATAGACCCTCTCAGTTCATTTTTAGTACATTTAATTTTTTTATCTAATAAAATAGAGATATAATAATTTATTTATAAAATTTTATATTTATTTTTAATTAAATAGCACTTAAATAATTTTTTTTAATATATGTTGTAATCATTTTTTAAAATAAAATAAAATAAAATAAATACATTAAATAATATTTTAAAAAATAAATAATTAAATTTAAACTTTTGAAATAAAAAAATTAAATTTATTAAAATTGAACTCACGAAGTATATAAGTTGAAATTTCATTTTTTTTATGATTCTATGTGAACTTGTGAAGGGTCAATTGCGGCACCGGCAAGACAAACATATATACACACCTAGCGTTGGCGCGCGCGGGATATGATGTCACAACGATGAAGTCATTTACATTACGTGGGTCAAGTCTCCCAATTTTTGGGTGATGAAAGGCCACACGCTGATCCCAATTTTTTGGTGATCTGTCCCTATTCTGTGAACCTCTTTTTCAGTTTTTCTCACAGTCTGCGTTTTTTCTTTTTCCCTTTTTTGGGTACTGTGGCAATCATTAATCCACTGCAGCCTCAGCATTTGGGGCATTTAAGTTGATAATCCTTCTGTTTTCTCTTTCTTTATTTCATCATTTGCTTCCTTGGATTATTTGGAGTATTATCATACCATGCTTCCAGTTTTTTTTTTCTTGCATTCTGTTTCCTTGATTCTTTCTGTGGGTGGGTTGGGACATTTGATTCATGCATGAGCCAGACCACCATCAGGTTGAGAGGTAAGG
>BPVZ01000095.1:57225-69522 GCA_020521535.1 Rubroshorea leprosula
AAATATATAATTAATTTATTAATTATTACTATTAAAATTTTAAATATTATATTTTTAATTGTTAAAACACATAAAATAAAAAAAGATTCAATAATAATGGGCTATTTTAGGAACCCAAATATAATTCATATTATCCATTATCTATTTTAACAATTTAATTGTTTATTATTCTTTAAATAACCCATCCCAAAGTTTACAATTATCTACAGAACTCTTAAGAAAAAAAAAAAT
Source organism: Rubroshorea leprosula (assembly GCA_020521535.1). Taxonomy (NCBI): domain Eukaryota; kingdom Viridiplantae; phylum Streptophyta; class Magnoliopsida; order Malvales; family Dipterocarpaceae; genus Rubroshorea; species Rubroshorea leprosula. The sequence continues at coordinate 57,457 of BPVZ01000095.1, forward strand.
CTTGTGTCTTCTACCCTGTCTCTCCAATTCCCAGTCCCAATCCCAATCTCTTTCAACCTCAAGTACCCAACAACTCCAAAAAAAAAAAAAAAGAAGGACTCTGCCCATTCGTCCCATTCGTCGACGCCACTATAGCACTACTGCACTACTCTCTTGTCAGTGAAACTTGAAAGCTTGAAGGCAGAGGAATCACCAACTATAAAAAAGGTAAATAAAATACTATTTCTTTTTATATGAATCTTGGGTTTCAACTTTCAAGTTTTTTAAGTTTTATTTTATTTTATTTTAAAATTTATCTTATATTTGTTAGTAGGTATGTTCTAACAACAAAAATTAATATACTCTCCTTATTTCATAATAATAGATGTTTTTCATTTAAATTTGTCCCAAAATAATAGTCATTTTTTCTTAATTTAAAAAAGACAAATAGTTTTTTCTACTTTAACCATATAATTATTTTTTAACTTTAATTATTTATATTCTGATTGAAGTAAATATTTATTTTTAATTATGTTTAAGTACAAAATAGGTAAAAATAAAAATTGTTTCCAAATCTTTAATTTGAAGATAAAACAAAAAATTTATTATTCTAATATAGAGGGAGTAATATTTAAGTAATAAAACTTATTGATTTTTTATTATCACAAAAAATTGTATAATTTCCTTTTAGGATTTAGAGTTGTTGAGACTATAAACAAAATTGAATATTATGATAATATTGAAGTTATATGGAATAGTCATATAGAATTGGAGTAAAAAAATGGGAAAAAAAAAAAGGTATAGATCTTTAAAGGGAATGTATATGAATTCAGTAAAAGAAAAAACCTTGGATATAGAGAAAAGCAATTGCGAGGTTTCAATATTGATCATATTTGTGAGTTTGTAGAAAAATATTATATTTAGGATTTTTCAAAGATGGAGAAACTTCATTTAATATCAGAGTTTGAACATTATGAGATTGAAACAAGTTGTGATTAGGGTTTTTAAAATTTGTCAAATATTTTTGAGTTATATCAATGGCTTGTGAAGACATGAGAATTGAAGGTCTATAATCTCATTTATAAGTTAATTACTTTGGTACTTATTCTTTCAATTTCTACGGCAACAACAAAAAGAGCATTTTCTGCCATGAAAATTACTTATATTGAAAATGTTTGATTATTTATATTAAAAAGGAAATAGTTCAGGCATTTAGTGTAGACTTTATTATAAATAGATTTTGTGATATAAAGACTTATCGGGTATTATTTTAATTTGTGATATAAAAGTAAGTTTTTGAAATTATAATGTATTATTTGAAGTTTGAAAATCCAGCCCCCTAGCTAAATTTCCTAACTCCACCCCTGCTCATAATATGAACTTAAGACCTTCAATATGAAAACAAAAACTCTTAATTATTAAAATGTCTCTAATAAACAAAGTTTTAAATTGTGTAGAGAAACATGAAATTAAGTAGTCCATTCACGATAGCCAAGGCAAATACAGCACCTTTGAAGTTAATTACATGAAAGTTGGGTCCCTTTTGGAAAATTTTCTTAAATTTTGGAAATACATCTTACGACTTTTTAAAGAGCTCAACCATGAAATATCTGCTAAATCTGTGTAAAGATTTGAGGCATTAAATTTTGGGTCCCAAATCCCAATTTAGCCTTCCTGTGGCTTAGCTTTTTCAAATGAAGTCTGAGGCTAGAATCTTCCCCAAACAATTGAAATTCATTGAAGCCTTTTGTATATTCACCGACAAATTTTTGGTTTTTCATTCCTCAATCATATTATTTTTTTCCTCTTGGGGAATTGGAGATATTTGGGAGAAGAGGGAGAAAAATCAACGGAGTAGATTCCTGTTCAATTAATATTATTTCCTTCCATTAATAACTTAATATTGGATGCAACAACAATAGATGGTCAATTGAATTGCTTCGAAAATAATTTTAAAGCAAATACACACTTATATATATATACACACACATTAAACTTTTCAGTTTAACCGATGAAAAAAAATTTTAGTTTAAATTGAAAATAATTACCACATGTTTAATTTTATAAATTCTTAATATATACCTTTAAAAACCTCTAAAAGATGATAAATGAAATATTGTAGTATTAGTCATTTGATCCAATCCGAGCAGACAAAAGAAAAAAAAAAAAAAATCAGTTTAGACAAAATATTTCTTTAACTAAAACATTATTTGGCCAATTCACTTCTGGCTAAGTAAAGCGCATGACAAGACTCAAGCTAGCTAGCAGATCATCACGTGCACCAATAATGCTGAATTCATTTAAATGAAAAACGTGCACCAACAGGAGCATGAATTATTGTGATCACAACCATAATTTGCATCATGAGTACATATTTACACATGCATCACTAACTAAATCTTAAACTATAATTAGTAAAAATTATGAAGTGAGGCACCTAAGCACACAGTGCACATAACAATTTTCTACATCATTCGTATAAATGAAAACTATTAACATGAGTTATTCATGTAAAGTAAAAATGAGGGGATTATATATTATTGTGTGACCTTTTTTTTTTTTTTTTTTAAGTTTGTCTAATCTATGTTTTAAGAGAGTTTTAAATGTAGTTTTTATGTCTTAATTTATATAAAAAATAAAAAAATTAGCATTAATTTTAGTATCTATAACATATACATATTTTTTATTAGATAATTAATAAAATTAATATTAATTTTTAATTTTATTATATATACTAATAATAATAATAAATACAATCAATACACTCTTATTTTTTATACTTAAGGTATAGAATAAAAAAACTCATGTTTTTAAAGGAAGGGACATTATTAGTACTACACATCTACAAGCTAAGACAATAGAAGTCCAAAACTTCTAGTAAAAAACATGGGAAGTCCAAAACATACAGTCAAAAACATGGGAGAAAGAAAACATGGCATGGTAGATTGGTAGCTCGACAACCACTTCTTCTATAACTCAATTCCAATGCACCATGGTATTATAACATAGGTCAACCTTGAAAAAATAATACCTAAAACTAAAAATTAATTAATTACTCCCATCAACAAAATTAGAATTGTAAAGAAGGTAAATTTTATCTATCCTTTTTTCCCTGTGGTCCTATCCAACTTTTGCTCTCACAACCTCACATGGGGTAATGTAGACTTCACTCATTCCTCACTAAAAATAACATGAAAATACAGCAAATTAACATCAAAACAAAACTTGTATTATGCAAAAATTATAACATAAATAAAACAAATGCTAATCATTCATTTATAAAACTAAATTAAGCAGGGCCAGCTCTGCTCCACTGCTTCCTACTCATTATATTATATAACACTGATTTTTCTGTCTTGGAGACAAACTTCTCTTCTTCACATACAAAAATGGGGAAAAAAAAAAGAAGCAGGGGAATGTAGGAGAAGAGGAGAAGGAACAGAGGAAAAGTAAATATGGTGAACATGATTCCGTTCACCGGGAACGGTGGTTAACAAGGCGGTAAGATGATTTTCTTCTCGATTTTGGAAGATATACTTTTGATTCCGAAACAGCACAAGTGCTTTTACAGGAAGAGTAGAGATTTATAAAACCAAACCTGTCGCTAATGCTCCGGGAAATCTTAGTACCGGTCCATAAATTGCCTGATTCTTGGTCTTCGTCGTCCTTGGAGCATTCGACCAAAGCGGCGAAGAATGGATCCGTTCTGAAGCTTTGATCTCCACTGTAGAGTTTCTTCCAGGATGTGGGGTCGTCGGAATTGTATTTTTTCGAGGTGGATGTGGTGGCAGGAGGAGGAAGTAGTGGGAGCAACTTTATTGACTCCTTTTTCTTATGGTTTTGGAGTTTTTTTGGAATTCCGGGCAAATGTTCCCAGGAAAATGGGACGCCGGAGAAACGGAGTGGGGTGGCAGGACTGAGGGGAGAATCATCCCGGTAATAGGAAGATCCGTGGGAAGAACAAGAGGAGAGAGAAGAGGAAGGAGAGAAGAATGGCGTCCCGCAGGAAGAGGGGTGGTTTTTGGCCATCGGTGAAATATTGGCGTCGCATTGTTTTTGTAGCATTTGGGCGCGGCCGGAGAGAGTTGGAGAGGAATCCATAGCTTTTGAGAAAAACAGGGGAAGAAAGTGCTCTGTGTGTTGGTGCGGTGGTGCGGTGCTTTATTTTTTGTTTTAACCCCTATGGATCTTCTTTGCATATATTTATATATAGATGTATTTCATATATTTATTAATAGATGTAAGTGCATCTTGAGTTTCCTTAATCCCAATCCCATTATTATTTTTTTTAACACATAAATTTGAACCTCTTTATTTCAATTTTTATTATATTTATTATTAATTAATTAATTACTTAACAAGATGGCCCCATATCATTGATGACAAAGGGTGGACAGAGAAAGGGACTAGGAACACTATCAAAAAGAAAACAAAAAAAAGGACTAGGATAAGATAGGAAATAAATTGTGATTGTGAAGAAAAGAAAAAAATATTTTATAGTTTGGTTTATATATTAAAAGTACAAAGACTTTAAAACATAATTCTCTTATGAAAAAAAAAATTTCAATTAAATAGTTAAGAAGATGAGTTTGAATTTCACATTTTGGGATTGACATTTGATAGGGAGATACTTAGAAAAAACTAAGAGTTATCCCTTCCAATTGGGTAATTCATTATCAGATCCAGATGTATAGAAAAACCTTGTAAAAAGGGTAATTCGGTGGTTGAAGATGCAGACTAAGGAGCTAACCCATTTCAAATTAAAACTATTATGTATTTTTGCTAAGCAACTTGTAATGTTATTAATTGAGATATACATGAACCTCTTTTATGAAAAAGTTTCACATTTCCTCTTGGGGTCCCAATATGATGGATCAGCTCCTGGATCATTCACGCGTGGAAGGCAATTGTACAAGAGACAATGAGTCTCATTTGTTTTTTTTGGTTGTGCTAATGAGTCTCATTTTTTCATCTTCCATCTCCAAGTGAAAGTTACAAAGGAAAAAAAAATATAACAATTATTTTTTGGTACATCTAATTATGAGTTACATAAAAAGGGATAACTCTCTTCTATTCTCAAATCCTTTACTACCCGGCTCAAGATTTGAATTTAAAATTTTCAATTTAAAGTTTCAAGTTCTTAACTGTAGAGGTATTCCATTGGGGTTAAAAATACAATAAGTTATGTATACGGTTAGAAAAGGGAAATGAGATGGGGAGGCCTTTTCCCTGCCAAAAAGGGGAAATCATGTCCTAATGTGCAGAGTATCCTAAAATTGTATAAAAGTTGTCAACGATCTAAATTCCTTAATATAATTTTTTTTAAAGGAATATAATAGAACATGAAGGTAAGAGGTTTCTTCCATTGTATAACTCAATATAAAAAAAAAATAAATATAAGAAAATTTATTGTATAGTTCTTTCTGAAACCCCATATTTTATAACTATGTTTCATGGTTCCTTAAAAAGGAATTTCCTTAGTTTTACAACTGTCTTTGTAGAAAACAAAAACCTCAAGTACAGAAAATGCTGTAGTTATAAGTTACAAGTGACCCAGTTATAAAAAAATAAAAAGTAGAAAGGTACGAGATGAGATAGCTGGAAAAATTATTGCTCCTCGGTAGTTGCTTGTTTGGAGTATTTGAGAAATCATATGTATTCTCACTGTCTAATAGCGACAAGACTCCATAGAAACTTCAAATTAAGAATAATAGAAGACTGATTCCTCTTTCGTACCAGGGCCACAGGATTGGATCCATTGGAGGAAAATTGCGTTAACAGAATACCCATTTTTTGGGGGGCCAAAACAGTAATCCAATCTTAAACAAACAGATTTTCAGTTCAATAATTAAAGAACTCATTAAGGTTGTTCACCGTTTCATATTCCAATTCTACCAAAAATTCATCAACGCAGCCTTCTAATGGAGTGAATGGCGAGTTTAGTGCAGCCTAATGTAGCTTAATTAAATAGTATCTTTTCTTTTTTTTTTCTTTTTTAGTACATCATATAATAGTCTATATAATAGAAAATAATTATCTCCACTTATCTCAAAATTTTGAATTCAAGATTTCTAACTTAAAATTTAAGTTTTTAAACACTGGAAACACCCCTTGGGGCAACTTAAATATCATACTAATGAAGTACAAGAAGAGACTAATTGAATCATTTAACCAAATTAAGTATTTGCAAACATTTTCCTCTTCATCATTTGCTGATGGTTAATTACCAATTTTAGTCTTTCAACTTTAGAGTTTTGTACAATTTTTATCTTTCAACTTTTTATACACCTTTTAGATATATTAATTACAAAAAATATAATTTTTAATCCTTTTATTAGTTAATTTGTTGAGTTTATTTATATATATACATTTTTAATCTTTAAACTTTTAAGTTGAGGGGAGAATGTGCATATATTATATTATTATAAGTTGAAGAATTAAATATATGTATATTTAAATAGATTTAACAAACTAACTGGCAAAAAGATTAAAAGAGTGCATTTTTCATAATTTAAGGATAAAAAAATATAGAAAAAAATTAAGAGAAAAAAACTGTATAAAACCCTTAAGTTAAGAGATTAAATTAGCATTTAACCTTTGCTGATTTCTCACCGGTGCAAAAACAGCAGTAAAAAAATTGGCCTTTGACGTTCTTCATGCGTTAAAAAGATGAAAAATATTTCAAACCTACACAGGAATCTTTGGTTGATCTGAATTTAAAGGACTTTGTTCCCAGTTCAGCTATACCTAATTAAAGATTTTATAAATTTTCTGAATTAATTTTTTCCTAGTTGCATGATTCTTTAATTTTGGAACATTTATTTATTCAGAATAGTTTATACCTTCGTAGTGATAAATTTTTATTTTTCTATCCTCTGTTTTTTAAAATTTATATCTACACCCACGAATTATTTTTTTTTTTTTCCAATTTAGGCTAACCAATTCTCTGTTAATTATTTGCACAAGGGTCCCTATTTTTTGGACATTCATTTATTTAGTCACAGTAGTTTACTGAGACATATTCTTATTCGGTATTTGATCTTCTACTTTTCCAATTTCCAATTTTTGTTTTTAATTTCCTGCCTTCCCATTAATAATATTAGCCTTTAATTCACATAAGGAGAAAAAAATATATATGAGCATGTTCGGTGGTCATTGATCAGTCAAAGCAGTTGACCTAATTGTTCTCCTAACATATGTTTGTTAAAGCGATGAGGTTCTCGTTTTATCCATCATCAAAGAAACTTTTGACATTTTTTTCATAATTAAATGATGAATAAACCGAATTGTTATTAACTCGTTATTAATATAACATGTTGTTAAAATTGAATGAAAGATATATATTTGTTTTACAAATAAGAATTGTGATGAAGATTGTTAAGTTACTAGGTGATTATCATGTAGATAATAAACTCAGGGCGAGCTTAATTATACTCTACAGTCTACATGTCATTTCATCTCCTCTAGACATGATTTACTAACTTCTACTACTACGTCCTTAGGATCAAATAGAATTTTAATACCATTAGAAAAGGACTTGAACAGACCACCGATGGATTTGTTCACTTGCATGTTCTTCATTGTTGTATTGAGCATGACAACCTTTGCTGGTAGCTCGCTTCACTCTTTGTGGCATGGGCATAAAGCTTTAAATTATTATTATTATAGATTAGGATTTTTCTATATTTATGGTTGGTTGTAATTTTATTGAATTCTATAGGGTGACATCCATCATTTCATTAAAAAAAAAAATCTAAAACTACTTTAAAAAGAATAGACGTAATAATAAATTATTTTTTACCAATGACCTAAATAGTTCAATAGTTATCTCATTCCGCTGAAAGTAAAATATTTCGAGTTCAAGTCATATAACAAACAAGATGGGTGAGATAAAAAATAAGAAATGGTTGCCTCTCATTGTGCACTTAAAATAAAAAAAAAAAAAAATTCCTTCTTCTATTCATTTTTAGTAATTGTAATTTGATTTTTAAAATTTTCAAATATGAATTTTAGAGGAAAATTTAATAATTTAGATGAACAATAATTAAAAAATATTTTTTCTTATATGTAATTTTTGTATTGAATATGTTTATTTGATAAAAATAATAATATGTTAAAAATTTATCTAAAATGTATGTCTAAAAAGTTAAAAAATCAAACTAAAACTATTAAAAATAAATAAAAAAAAGCAATAAATATAAGTTCAACCAAATTAATACTTAATAATTTAAAATTCTTGATTTAACCTCACGCTCAAGAAGTTATAGCCCCGCAATACCAATTAATTGAGTTATTTAATGGGCTAAAAAATAGTAATAAATACAATGTTCTTGTCACAATTTAAAAATAAATAAAAATCATTAAATTGACAACGAAAAGATAAAATTGTTGATTTATACTTTCTCTTTTTTGAACAAGGGCAATTTTGTACAAATATTCCTACATGCCATGGGGGATAGGGGAAAGGGATACTAGAGAATCGAACATCAAACTTGAGTGGTGTTTTAACTAAAGGGAAAGTGACTAACCACTTAGCCCATGTGTGCAGAACATTAATTTATACATGGTTAATAAAATTCCTAAAAGTATCCCTAGGGTTGGGGTTTTTCATCTCTCTTCTCATTGAGAGGCACAATCCTTTCTCCACTTAGCCCATGTGTGTGGAACAATGATTTATACATGGTTAAAAAAATTCCTAAAAGTATCCCTAGGCTTAGGGTTTTTCATCTCTCTTCTCATTGAGAGGCACAATCTTTTCTTTTTTTCATTTTCTTTCTTTCTTCCTTTCTTGTGGGCAGTGGTTAGGATTTGAGGCAAGGATGGCTCCACGAGACGCAAGATAGGCTAGAAATTGGAGGAATGTGATGGACAACTTGGTAGCCGCTATGGGGAATCGGTTTTGCCTTTTGGAAGCAAAGGATGTGACAGTAGTGCTAGCATCTTTTGCAGGGGAATCAAGGTAGTGGTGGTAGGTATGGTTTTTGGGATGTGGTTGGAACGGTATTGACTAGGAAACACTTTAATGTTTTTGCTATAGAGAGGTTGCTGGCTAGGCTTGGTGACTAGTGTGAGGGATGCATATGAAAGTGTTAGGCAATAAGCTCTTCTTGTTCCAATTCTTTCATAGGAATGATCTAGTTCAAGTTTTGCAAGAGGGTCTTTAGCACTTTGAGAACCAAATGCTGGTCTTAAAGGAGGTGGTTGGGGATGAGATGCTATGAAAAGAGTCCCTATATGTTGTTCCATTTTGGATTCAAATCTACGGGATGCCTCCTCACCATATGACAACTGAGTCGGCCAAGATGATTGAAGAATCATTGGGGCCTTTGTATGCAATGGATACAGGTGAAGGTAGTGGACTTCCTGAGGTTCCAAGTGGGTATGCTTGTTCGGCACCCACTAATGAGGGGTCGAAGATTGTCGCTTGATGCTAGTGGAAGTGTTTGGGTGAGCTTTTGCTATGAACATCTTTTTAACTTTTGTTATGCTTATGGATCACTTGACCATTTTGATTGGGATTACAAGATGGAACTGGACAAGGAGAATGCAAAAGTCTCTAAGAAGCAATATAGGGAACGGCTCCAGGTTATATACCAAGTGAGGACCATTATGGCTTTCAAGCAAATGAGAACAAGTGGATGAGAAATGCTATAGGTTGTGTTGGGAGAGGCGCATGGGAGTTGGGCAACTAACTAGGTTTTGGTAAAGAAGGGAGGAGCACGAGTTTAAGGAAGGAAAGGTAGGTGGGGTAGAGAGTGGAGGAGAAAGGAAGGATTTTGGGAGAGCCTAGTAAGGAGATGAATGGAATTGGAAACAGAAAAAAGGAAGGGTGACTGGCTTTAGGAAGGGTGACTGGCTTTAGGAAGTGTGGAAAACTAACTTTTTGTTTTTGAGGCAACTAGGGAAGGGAATGGGGAGCCTAGGAATTGAACAAATCCTTGGGCGACTAGCTCATGGAAAGGGCACTTTAAGCAGTGAAACCTTTGCTAGTAGCGAATTGGGCAAACATAAGGGAAGAAAGGATGATCCACTCTCTATTATTGAAGCCAAAGATGAAAAAAAAGGTAGAAACACTGGTTACTTGAGCACTAGAGACCAATGGGGAGCTTCTTTGAATGGAGGAGCCTCTTTTATTCTTTAATTTTAGTTTTGTTTTGCTTTATGGATGGCTCCAAGCAATTTGGGGCTAGGCTAGCTCAAATAGCTCACGAGATTTTATTATAGAACCATAGAGAAATATGTTGGGAATTTTGAGCACCACAATCCCACACAAATGGAAGCGATAAAGAAATTGAGACAATAATTTAACGTGATTCGACTTATACACCTCTCAACAAGTCTACATCCACGGGAAAGAGAGAAATAAATCCACTATTAAGAAAAAGAGTACAATAATTTAGAAACTCTCTCACTCAAGAAGCACTCAACACCCTAGTTTCAATGTATAGAAGCTCCCAAATTCTCCCAAATACTCCCTCTTAATCTACACAAGGATTTCTCACAATTTCTCTCTTTCTTTTCTCTCACAAGAGCTCTCCCTCAATTTCTCTCTTGCTTTCTCCTACTCTTGCTTGCCCATTGCCTTTGCATGCATGGGTATTTATAGTGAAAAATCCAACCACCCATGGGTATTTATAGTGAAAAATCCAACCACCCATGCACCATTTTTCTTTGCCTCATTACTACCCGGCCAAGATTTTCTTTGCCCATTAAATGGCTCAACATGCAATCTTGCATGATTTCAACAAAGTAATCCTAACCCACAACTAGCTAGGTTGGTGAAGCAAACTTCCACACAAAAAGTCCATGGGTTCACACATGGGGTTGGACTTTCTTCCAACAAAATAGCCCTTATTGGTTTTTATAGGAAACTTGGAGCCGATCATTTATGATACGCATATCCCTTGTTGTACCTTTTTAATATTTATATAGTTTCTCTTCCATAAAAAAGGAAAAATCCTAAAAGTTCTCTTTCAATAAATTTTAAAACAATGAAAATGAAGGTCACTACTGAGAACGCCTTAATTTTGTAAAAAGAATATCAAGATTAAATTTTTTGGTAAAAACTTCAATTTGGTCCCTCTACTTTAATAAAAAAACTTTCTTTAGTCTCTTTACTTAAAAAAATCCTTGTTGATCCCTAAAGTTTGAAATTTGGTCCATTTTTAGTTCCTTCATTAAGTTTTGATGTTAGATGATAAAAATTTCAAAAAAGAAGGACCAAAAATGAGTTTTTTTTCCAAAGTAGATTGCCAAATTAGGGCTATTTTTAGCTCTTCTTTGTCATTCTACTTTGAAATTTTAGCTCATTTCTAGCCTCTTTTTGATCACTCTGAAATTTCTATTATTTAACGTATTATGTATATAAAATTTAATTGATGAACTAAAAAGGGGTTGGATTTCAAATTTTAAGGACTAAAAAGAGATTTTTTTTTTATCAAAATAAAGGGACTAAAATGGAGATTTAACCAAATTTCTTCAAGAATTCTTAAGCAATTACTCTTTAAAGTAAAGTTACCTAAGAGTCAGCCTTTATTTGACCAAATGGTAAATTAATTTTTTTTTAAAAAAATTATTCATAAACAGGGCACACTCAACCAATCTATTATTCATTTTTCCAACAAAATAAATTATCCAAATTTTGGGATAAAAAATTATTTTATTTTATAATTTAAATTATATTAAATTATAAAATATAAGATTCTTTTCATATTAGACTGCTAGTTATTTTTTGATGGAGACTTGAAAAAGAAGGAGGTCTTCTTTTTGGCTAAAGAAATTATATAGAAAAATTTTGTTTCGGAAGCCATCGGATCTTATCCGTCTTTATTCCAGAAATGTGACACCATCATAAACAATAGATAATGACATGAAAGTGATAACAATTTCCACAATTAAATTTAATTTCATTTTCATGATAGAATGAGGAATTTTTAGAGTCAAGGGATTCTTGTTTTCTTGTTCTTAAATTACTACTAGTATATTTAGTTAGAGGGAATAGAAAAAATGAAGAGAAGTAAAAATCTTTCTATTTGATTAGTAAAAATTTTATCAAGGAGGAGAGTAGAGCCAAGCCTTTTAGTTTTT
>BPVZ01000095.1:81413-95363 GCA_020521535.1 Rubroshorea leprosula
TGTATAATTATATTTTTAAATTTATTTATTTTTAATTTTAAATTAAAAAATAATTATTATTTAATAAATATATTATATATTATGTTAAATAAAAAAATATATCGATTAATATCCTTTTAAAATTAATAAAAATTAGTATGACTAAATTCTGGTTAGCATGTGACTGTCATTGCTCGCACGCAAGAAAATCTTCCAAAACCAAAACCAAAACCTAAACCTAAAGCAAATATCATTTCGTGTCTGTTAAAACCATCATCTCTGTTGGGAAGTCCTAAAACACACACCGGATTTACGGTCTTTCCTTGCTGGTGGAGGTGGACCTTCGAGACGTGGCCATCACCACACCTTATGGACAGTTTACAACCTTACTTTATTGACTGTGACGTCGTGCTATCCATTTCACTTGGACTCAATTGGTTGCACCTGTTATTACACTGAACCGACTCGGCAGTGGTCTCTTCATTCAGTGTACTCTCACCCATAAAATTAACCATAAATAATGATTTTTTTTTAACTAAACAGAAGATTAGTAATCATTTAATTATTTGACACCATTTTAAAAAGAGGGCCAGATTCAATTCATATAACACTAATAATTGTTAAATTTATAGAATATACAATAATTTTATTAGTTTGAATTGTATTAAATTATAAAATTTTAAATTGGTATTAATATTATTAGTAGGTATTATATTTTGGATGTATATTACGTTGGTGATTAATGGCACCATATGAGAACCGATATGCTCCTCAATCACGAGCAACAACACCTCCTTTGAGAGGTTGTTTTTGGCTTTGGTAGAACTTTGGAGTTAAGCGACCTTAACAAATCTTAAGTCATGAATTTTTGAGTCAAGAATGATTTCAACATGTTTTGATTGATGGAGTGATTATTCGTTTGTTAAATCATAAGAGGAGAAATTGCATTTGCTTATTTAACCTACAATAGATGTACTTAATATCTAAATTATAAAAACATGTATACAACTTTTTGTAGTTTGAAAATATGCATTTAAGTCTGAAATCACAAAATTATGATCTTGACCACATGTGATTTGTTGGAGAATATGCACTTAATGCCAAGTTTTTTTTTTTTTTTCAACAGTTCACATTCAATATTTAATAGACTAGGGGTTAAATGTACATTTTTCCAATTACAAGGAGTAGAGTGTATATTTTTGCAATTTAGAGCGTTAATTACATATTTTCAAACCATATGAAATTAAAGATGTATTTTTATGATTTGGGAGTTAATTAAGTGCACTAACTTTAAACTACATCGAAGCAAATATAATTTGCCATTATTATAAAAATAAATTAAATTAAATAAAGAGCAAACAAATTAAGAATGTCTAATTCATGCTTGTACAAATTTTCTTCAAATAAATTAAAATAGGAGGAAATAATCAATTTACAACTTCTTGTAACTAAGTTTTTAGTCATATTTGGTCTACTCCTTAAAAGATACAACAATATTTTAGTTATAATATCACGTAAAATTATAAGTTTACAATATGATATATTATTATATAATTGATTGTTTTAATTAAAAAGCCAACCAAAAAAATAAAAAAAGTTAATTATTTAATAATATATCATATTAAATTATTTAATGATACGACATAATAATTATAAATTTATAATTTTACATGATATTATAGTTATATCATTATTGTTAGAAGATTTATGACGCAAGCATGAAATATTCAAATTTTCATTTCTAAGTTATGATTACCACATTTAATTTAATTATCTTAATCAAAATATAATTGCGGCAAAAAATTTACCCTCTCGGTGCTGTTGTACCTACGTTGGGCATTCCCAACACTCCATAATGCCCTCACCACAACCTCCTCCACTTCCACTTTCTTTCCCTTACCAGACCAATTGTAGACTTTTTGTTTATTGCTTGTAAATACATTTTTCTCTCCTATATTCGACCTTTTTTAAAAAAAAAAATTATTTTTTTAGTGTTAAAAATGTTTGTAAATAAGCTTTTTTTTTTTTTTTTGGGGCCATGTTTGTAAATAGATGAAAAAAAATGTCATTTACACTCTTTACTTTAAATACACTAAAAATAATGCTTCCTTTAATACATTTCAAATATGTGAAAGAAATATATTTATAAAAGAAATTAAAGAAGAAAATTTGCGAAATTAGTTTTGCAGTTCCTTTTTCTAACTTCTTTAATTTCCATAAAATGATTTTCTCATCGATGCCCCAAATCTGCAATACAAAATCTCTTGTATCCCTGTCATGGCTGATTAGTATTCAAATTGCACTGTCCTTGAAGAAAGCTTTGGTTGGAATTTGGGCTTCTCCAAATTGGGTCGTCCACTATCATGGGTAAAGTGATCTCAGATCATCTCAACTACAAAAAATGGGATAAAAATTTATGCTAAACTCATCACTTCCCTTTTTCTTATTGTGCATTGCGATATTTGCACACTTCAAATTGGTTGAATCTGTGGTGGATGTGGTTGGTGTACGCGTCCTTTGGCCCTTATACTATGATGATTCTGGTGGTTCCAATTCAACTATCGGGGAGGTGCTCCTTTCTGAATTGTAAATTTCATGATCTCTTTACTTTGATTTTTTTGTAGACAATATATTCCATGTGACTTTAAGGGGTGCTCGTGTTAGCAAGATTTTTTTTATGTTAACATTAAGAATGGAACTCTTTTTTTTTTTTCTTTTAATTTTAAATTACATAATAAAATGTAACTTGTTTTATCTCTTAACTTACTTATTTTATTTATATACTATATAATTTGAACTCAAAATCTCTTATTTTTATAAAAATTATGATTAAATTATTTAAATTATTGGTTTAAGGTCAACAACCTAAGTAATTTAGTAATTATCTCATTCCATTAAAAGCAAAAAGTCATGAGTTTGAATCTCGTGACATGCACGTACGGTGGAATAAGAGATATGAGATGATTATTTCTTATTGTACAACCAAAATTAAAAAAATTATTGGCTTAAGAGTTGAACCCTTAATCTAAATTACACAATATCACTACTAAACGATGAATCCAATCCTTAAAAGTTCATGATCATTTTAGTCATTCTACTTACATATTGACATCTCACTTTCATCACAAGAAATATGCTTTCTTTCCATAAGTGACACTAATTTTTTTGATGTTATAGTGAGTTTAAATTTTAAAACAAGTTAGATGAACAGCTACCTTATTTTACAATCTGTATTATACTAAATTATAAAACAAGAATAATTAGACAGGAGATAAGATCTCCAATATTAAAAAATTTATTGTCATTTAATGATTAAAATTATACAATTTAATATAATTTAAATTACACAATATATTTTTATTAAATGAATTTAAAAAAAAGACTATTTCTTAACATATTTTTCTTAAACATTGAGAGAAAAACTCAAACATTACATCTACCACCGAACTTAACATAAGAAATTTTTTATAAAGGTGGGTTGCCACAAAACCATGAGAACCTCGTTTTCAAAACCACTTCTTAATATGTAAGCATTTTTCATACTAATTATCATGAATAATAATATAATCAGTCAAATGGACAAACCCAACAGCTATTACTCCTAGTGATTTTTGCTTACGAGCACCGGAGGGAGCACTTGCAGCAGGTGACTTTTCACTGTTGCTCTTTTTCCTTATGGGGCTGTCAAAGACAGCAATAGTGACGGTCCTTTCGCATTGTTCGCGGGTCCTACTTTCCGAATCCGGCGACGCGTGGCCAGCACACACAATCGAAGTGGCACGTGATCCCCACTAGATTTAGATCTAATCTCCCCACTTGCTTTTGTTTGCTTCGCTTTTCTTTGAACGTATGGTACACTGTGTTTTGGTTGGGGAGAAGGTTAGTCCACTCGTGCTACAGTGGCGCCTGGAGATAGATGGTTTGGACTTTGGAGAGTGCAACATATGGAATAGAAGACATGGAGGTGAGATTTTGTGTCTGTGGTCGAACCACATGATCCACTTATAGGGCCCATTTTAGAAGGCCCCTTTTAGATTCTATGTGGTATGCACAACCCAACAACAAACATTTTTTCTTTTTTAATTTTTTGGGGTCAATCATGTAAGAATGCCCAATAGCAAAATTACTGGAACTGCTGAGTGGTGTCTTAAGAATTTAAAGGCGGCAAAAATATGGAAAAAGGTCCTGAACTTGTACAAAATTCTTAATTTCAGACCTAAACTTCAATTATGCTCAATTAATGTTCTAAACTATATGAAATTCTCAAATAAGATCCCAATTGGATGAAATATTCTCTTGCCATCAAATGTCTTGGATGTTATTAATTATTCAGCCAACTGGATTGCCAACATGGAAAACATGTTGACGTGTCATTACAACATGGATGCCACGTGGTGCCATATGGATTCTCCTTAGCTTGATTTCCCTCAAAATCAATTGGGGACCCACCTTGGCATCACATGGCATCCATGTGGCATCAACGTGGCAATGACAAGTCATCATGTTTTTCCACGTGGCGATCTAGTTGGTTGAGAGACTGACGGACTATTAACCGAGCATCAAGATATTTGCAACCAAGAGAATATTTCATCCAATTGGGACTGTATTTGAGAATTTCATGTAGTTGGGAACCTTAATTGAGCATAATTGAAGTTTGGGTCTGAAATTATGAATTTTGTGTAAGTTTGGGTCGTTATATCATATTTTTACCACATTTGATACAAGTGGGAAGTCTTTTTGAACTCTAAAAACTCCAAAACTCCAACTACATCAAATACTATAATTTATGAAAAATGCTACAACTTCTCACAAGTTAATCTTTTGTCCATTTCATTGCAAATCTCAAAAGCACTGAATTGGTGCTTCTGCAGAAACTTCTCATTTGGATTTTAATAAAATTAACACATTATTCCTATTTCATTTTTATTTTTTTTTCTATTTACAAAAACAATACTTCTGTAACAATTTTTTTTCCAATAGAACTTCTATTAAAAACTCCAGCTACACCAAACGAGTACAAAATTTTATATTGAAAATCTCAATTTTAAATTTTTAGAGGGATAAAGAATAAGGGAATAGGAGATTTATCTTTTATTATATAATTTACTATTTTATATAAAAAGTTTTCAAGATTTAGATCTATTAGTAAGTAAATATCATTTTATAAGTTAGATATAAAATTTAAATCTAAGTTACACTTAAAGAAATTAATTTTTTTAAACATATCAAATTAATAAGAAGATGCATATTTAAAATTTCTTAAAATACATGAAAGTTGACTTGAGAACACCCTAATTATAAATAAAAAAATAAAAAACCAAAACCATAGGCGAAAATTTGTAATGAAGCTAAAATTGGAAAAAAAAGGAAAAGAAGGGAAACTCTAAATTGGGCCCTCGTTCTGAAAGAAACGGAGTTGGGCCGATGTTGATGGATTCATAACTAACAATCCATATCGGAAGTTCCATTCCATACAAGCCCGATCCTCGTCCGTTCCTCACCCCACCAATTTTCATCGAGACACGGAGAAAGAAAGGCAATTTCATTTCGATTCACGTTTATCATTCCAGAAATTTCCAGCGACGAAAAACAAGTCCCGCCACCAAAGCAGTGAAACGAACTTAAGGAACCGTTCGGAAATCTGAAATTAGTAAGGCAACCAATCTGAGAAGGAAAAATGGAGAGATCGCCGTCGTCAATGGAGTTCGACGGATCGGCAGAGCTGCAGTGCGTGGGCAGGATGGAGATCAGCCGGCCGAAGCCTGTGGGTTTCCTCTGCGGTTCTATCCCTGTACCTACTGATAATTCCTTCCATGCTTTCACCTCCGCTCTCGTTCCTTCACGCCAAACGTACCTGTCTCTCCCTCTTTATGCTTCTTTGTTGTGCGTGGTTTGTGTGATTATTGCTTATGTTGTTGTTGTTGTTGTTTTTTTTTTTTTTTTAGTGTGAGTGCGCCTAGGTATCGGATGCTGCCGACGGAGACTGATCTGAATAGGCCGCCGCTTCTCTCGAACTTCCTGGAAAAGGTGCTTCCGATCGGTGCTGTGCAGTGCAAGACCACTGGAGGTAATTATCTGCTTAATTCCTTGGAATGTCTTGATTTTGGAGCTGCATTGCTTATACTGCTAAATTCAATAGTGCACCAGTTGGAATAATTTGAGTGTTGGAATTCTTTGAATGCTTGCTCTTAATATGTATTTGGTATATTAATTCAGAGTGAGGTGTTAGCAGCTTCAAACATGAATTTAGTTAAAGGAAATCCTAGATAGCTTCATAAGGTATACCGTGCTGGAGAAAATGGATGCTTTATATTATTACCCTTATTGCAATCAGGACAGGTCAGAAATCTAAATAGGTGACGCGGCGGAGGATAGGTTGAGGTTATCTGTGAACGGTCTCCTGTTCTGATTTGATATTTTTCAGTAAGCTCTTTGCAGCCTGTCTATCAGTTACTACCTGGTCCTCAATGGTTAGATAAAGATATAGTTAGCACTCAGGTTGCTATAAAATCAATCCACCTTTCTCTTTTCTTGTTACCTGTTTTTCTGATTAAGGAATTTACCCATGCTTATTCTGCCCATTCCATGAGTTGCTATCTGCTGCTTGAAAAGTGAAAAGTAAAGATTTAATACTTGGGTTTTTATGATTCTTGTTCGTCAACTTATTCCTCTTTGTGTGGGAGGGAAGGGGGATTCAATTTTTTGGTCTTTTCTGAATTTGGAATTTTAAAGGTGTAATTCCATGGTTCTTTCTTTGCAGATATAATGTGGGAAGGAGATGCCATTGCCTCAAATCTTAGTAGTAAAGGTGAGGCCCTTGCGGTGTCTGGTTTGGTGGAATATGGGGATGAGATTGATGTGATTGCTCCAGCTGATATTCTGAAGCAGATATTTAAAATACCATATTCCAAGGCTCGATTATCTCTTGCAGTTCATCGTGTTGGACAGACCCTTGTTCTGAATACTGGGTTTGTATCTACTTGCTGTTGCTTTGTTTGTCATTAAGATAAAGTTTTAACATCTTGACTTTTATGTAATATGCAGGCCTGATGTTGAAGAGGGAGAGAAGTTGGTTAGAAGACATAATAGTCAATCAAAATGTACAGATCAGTCTTTATTTTTAAATTTTGCCATGCACTCTGTTAGAATGGAGGCCTGTGATTGTCCGCCAAACCATCATCCTCAATCAGAGCAGCAATCATGCTCATCTGTCCTGCCTGGGGGAGAAACATCCCATTATGTGGAACCGAGTGATGGTATTGCTCCAAAGGAAGGATTTAATCCGGGCTCCAAATACTCACAAGTCAAGCAGGATGGCTTCTATTGGGGAAGTAAGAAGAAGAACAGAAACAAAAGCCATGACCCGATAAAAAAGGCTGCACATGTTGGTGAAAAGCCCAGATGCTCAATCCAAGAGTCTGAAAAACATAGAAGAGTTGGTAACAATGGATTTTTAAGGGTCTTGTTTTGGCAATTTCACAATTTTCGGATGCTTCTTGGCAGTGACTTGCTTCTGTTCAGTAATGAAAAATATGCAGCTGTGAGCTTGCACTTGTGGGATGTTACACGACAGGTGAGGGCCAACTATTGGAATATCAATTTTGTCTTCTACTTTTGGGGCATGTTTTAATTGTTTTCTCACCCAACATTTACAGGTCACGCCATTAACTTGGCTCGACGCCTGGCTTGATAATGTCATGGCAAGTGTGCCAGAGTTGGCCATTTGTTATCATCAAAATGGTGTCGTCCAGGGTTATGAGCTTCTAAAGACTGATGATATATTTCTAGTAAAAGGCATCTCTGAAGATGGCACTCCTGCTTTTCATCCTCATGTTGTCCAACAAAATGGCCTTTCAGTTTTGAGGTTTCTTCAAGAAAACTGCAAGCAAGATCCTGGTGCTTACTGGGTATGGTTATTTTTGTGTGTGACTTGATCTTCACTTGAAGTGTCTTCCTAAAATTTTTTGCTGAGATATGTTCATCCTTTATATGTTACAGCTTTACAAAAGTGCTGGTGAAGATGTAATTCAACTCTTTGATCTGTCTGTTATTCCCAAGAACCATTCTTCTGGTGACTGTGATGATAGCTCAAGCTCTTTGCCTTCTCTAATACATAGGGGGAGATGTGATTCTTTATTTTCACTAGGGATCCTACTTTACCGCATTGCTCATAGGCTTTCACTTTCAATGGTATGGATCCCATTTCTATATTGTTTGGTGCATTTATCTGCATTTAATGGTCTATGCTAATAACATGGATGGTTCTGGTGCAGGTGACGAAAAATAGGGCTAAGTGTGTGAGGTTCTTTCAGAAATGTTTGGATTTTCTGGATGAACCGGATCATCTGGTATTGATAACTTCTAGTTGTCCCCCAATTTATTTATTTACTTTTTCCTGTTTATAATTAAAGTATGGACTACTTACTATCATTATGATGCTAAATAGGTTGTACGCGCATTTGCTCATGAACAATTTGCAAGGCTTATTTTGAATAATGATGGAGAACTGGATTTAACTTCTGAATCTCTTCCAGTAGAATATGAAGTTACGGTTGCCGAACCTGAAGAATCCGTGGTCCCCTCTAGTAGTTTTTCTGAATCAGTTATCCATGAAGACTCTTTCTTAGTTGTGGAGGACAAGCAAATTGAAGATGGAACAGGTTTTCATGATTTAGCAATTGAAGATTCTGTAAAGATGACCTTGGAAGCTAATGTATCTACTCCCATGAAATTGACAATCTCATGTAACCCGGAACTAGGAGATGAAAGAGTCTCTCAAAATTTTGGTAGTGATGAAAACCTTGCTGTTTGCAAAACTTCAACTTCTAAATGTGTGAGTCAAACTGAAACTGTCACTGATCCGATCTCCTCTAAGTTAGCTGCAGTGCATCATGTTTCTCAAGCCATCAAGTCTCTTAGATGGATGCGCCAACTGCAAAGCTCTGAATCTGAGTTGGTTAGCCAAGACAATGGTATTCATGATCGACTGCTTTCATCTATAAATCTGTCTGTTTGTGCATGTGGTGATGCTGATTGCATTGAAATTTGTGATATTAGAGAATGGCTTCCAACGTCCAAATTGGACCACAAGTTGTGGAAACTTGTTCTTCTCCTTGGGGAATCTTATTTGGCACTTGGACAAGCATACAAAGAGGATGGCCAATTGCATCAAGCTCTGAAGATAGTGGAATTAGCTTGTTCTGTTTATGGATCAATGCCTCGGCAACTTGAAGACACTAGGTTTATTTCTTCAATAGTTAATTGTTCATCACTCCAGACAAAGTTTGACAACAGAAATGAAGAGACAAGATCGTTTATTGGTGATCTGCAAGAAGTGACTTCCAACTCTAATGTTGACTGTTATACGCTAGAGCAATTCTCTTCAACACATCTGTTCTGGGCTAAAGCTTGGATACTTGTCGGGGATGTGTATGTTGAGTTCCACAAAATTATGGGTAAAGAAGTTTTGGCACAGCCAGGGCAAAAACCTTCTGCTAGAGAGTTGAAAATGTCATCTGCTGTTGTGAAGGAAGTCCAAAGGCTCAAAAAGAGGCTGAACCAGCATAGCCAGAATTGCAGTTCATGTTCCTTGGTAAACTGCAGCTGCCAATGTGACAGGGCCAGTAGTGGTAGCAGTGCAAGTAGTAGCAGTGGAGATAAGGGCACTGTTGTTACTTACAGCAGAAAACATGGTAAGAGATTACATGCTAAGAGCATTTCTCACTCACTTTTGGGAAAACATGAAGATGAATATATGCATCACAATCTAGATAAAAGACAGTGTCCTGATTATGGAAATATCCTGAACAATGGAGAGAGTGATGTCACAATGGAAACTTCTGATACTGTTAGAGGTTCTAAAAGAGTGGAGTGTCCTTTTGAAACATGTGATAATGAGTCCAATGTAGCCTCAGAGATTGAAAGGGCTTTGAAAGGAACTCCCGAAGTGAAATATGGTGGCATATTCAGGTACATTAAGGGTCATGTAATTGGAGATGCAGAACACAATCTCTTGGCTGCCTTGTGCTGTTATGAAGAAGCAAGAAAGGCATTGAGTGGACTTCCTTCTGGTTCAGAAGAACTGCAGTCTGTGATGAAGAGGAAAGGATGGGTCTGTAATGAATTGGGTCGAAATAGGCTTGAAAGGAAAGAGTTGAACAAAGCTGAACTTGCTTTTGCAGATGCCATAAATGCATTCAGAGAAGTGTCAGATCATACCAATATTATATTAATTAACTGTAATTTGGGTCATGGCAGACGAGCATTGGCTGAAGAGATGGTGACAAAGATCGAAGGTCTCAAAATGCATGTGGTTTTACATAATGCATACAAGCAGGCTCTAGATACTGCAAAACTGGAATACAGTAAATCACTCCGACATTATGGGGCTGCAAAGATGGAACTGAATACAATCATGGAAGAGGCTCTTTCTGTGCCAGACAACTTGAAGAATGAAGTCTATACACAGTTTGCTCATACGTACCTGAGGCTTGGCATGCTTTTGGCTAGGGAAAATATCACTGCTGAAGTTTATGAAAACGGAACACTGGAAGACACTTCTACTGTTTGTGACGGAACTACGAAAGAATTGAGAAAGCATGAAATATCAGCCAATGAGGCTATACGGGAGGCATTATCTGTCTATGAATCACTGGGTGAATTACGGAAACAAGAAGCTGCATATGCTTATTTTCAGCTTGCTTGCTATCAAAGGGATTGCTGTTTGAAGTTTTTGCAATCAGATAATAAGAAAAGCAATTTGTCTAAAGGTGAAAATAGCATTCTCCTGAGGGTGAAGCAATATGCCTCCTTAGCTGATAGGAATTGGGGAAAAGCAATAGACTTTTATGGCCCCAAGACACATCCCACCATGTACCTGACTATTCTTGTGGAGAGATCAGCCCTTTCATTTAGCCTCTCAAATGCATTGCACTCAAACACGGTATGTTCTTATACAATTTTTTGGCTCCCTTTTTTAACAGTTATTTCAAATCTTTTAGCTTCTTGTTTGACATGAAATGTCGATTCCATTTCACTCATCCGTTCTCTTTGCTGCAGATGCTGGAATCAATTTTGTCACGCCTACTGGAAGGACGACATGTATCAGAAGCAATTTCAGATTCATTTAAAACTGACTACCCTGAGTTACATGCCAAATTTTGGAGCCAGCTGCAGATGGTTCTAAAGAAAATGTTAGCCCTCACTCTCTCTTCAAATTCTAATAAATCTTCTCCTGCTGCTCAGTCAACTACAACATCAAATAGATCCGCAGACGCCACAAAGCTCAGAGAACTCTATAAAATGTCTCTGAAGTCAACTGATTTGAGCCAATTGCATGCAATGCACACCTTCTGGACATCACACCAAGACGCTTAAACCCTAACTTCAAGATTATGAGTATGTCTACACTATCAATATTTTCTTGATTGTTAAATTTTGAAGAATGTTGTAAAAATTTACTTGTCTACTACTATTACAGCCACTCGGCCTTTCACGCCAAATTTGGTTTTAATTTCTGCCCATCCAAATCTGAAGTTTTAGGCTAAGATTGTTATAAAGTGTTATAATCGTAGCTTTTCAAGTATTTTATTATTAGAGAAATTGTGTTATTATTCGATTATTATTTCGAGAAGAGCCTTATATATTATTATAATTATTAAATTATATAAAATATTAATTAAAATTAATTTAATTATAATAAATTAATATTTTTAATGGTTCACTGTATAAAATGAAAAGGTGTAATAGAAATGTAACCTCCAACACAATTCTTTTTATTTTATCGAACGGTGAAAAATCAACGCAAGTGTACACAACTCTAGTTTTTCAAGAGTTGTAGTCTTGTAATTCGTATTGTGCTTGCCTACAAAATTAAGACATCATCGAGTGGATCTCTACCATTGTTAGCACTACAAGAATGTAGTCATGAAAGTGTCCACATTTTGAGCGTAAGTTATGAAATATTGACGTAAATATATGTTATTTACGTCGATATTATTTATGCAAAAAAATTCTGTTACAGTAAAATTTTTTAGTGTTAACTAAAAAACATTATTATAAGCATTGTTAATGTAAATAAAGTCAAAAGTATACTAAAATCCAATTCATTGTGGTCAATGTTTTAGAAGAATTAGAAAAATGATAAAAAGTAATTGATGAATAATATCTTATTAATGTAGTACTATTTCATTGTATTTTATACGTTAAACTTATTTTAGTAGAATTGGGGTCGATAATTCTTTACCATTGCATCAAAACTTGTGTTGATACAAATTATTGGTATTGTCTTCAAAACCAGATCTGGGTTCTCTTGCCTTGCATTTTTCTGAAAGTCTTGTTTACTATTCTTTTCTTTTTCATGAAAGCAACGAGAGACCATTGTTTATTTCAAATTTCAATCACATTTATTAAAGTTTAATATGATAAAAGAGATAAAAAGATTAAAAAAATCATTTCTTTAATAGTTTTTTTATGTTTTTTTTTTCTCAATTTGCATGTTTTACATGCTAAATCTAATTATTTGCCTTTTTTTCTCTTTTTTTTCTTTTTTTGCTTTGAAATTATAGATTCAAGTATTTAGTCTCCAAAAAAGAGACAAAAAAGTAAGAAAATCATTCTTTTAAAAAGTTTGACATTTGAAACAAATTTAAAATTACATTTTACATCAAGTGTTTGTACATAGATTAATATGCAAATGAAGTTTAGTAGTTTATTTATTTGGATGAAATATGTTATATTGGTAGAAGGATTAATATATTGATATGTAAGTTTATAAATCTTTTGCATGAGGTGTTTTGTATTTAAAGAAGCAGATTTTTTTTTTATGAGATCTTTCATAAATCGTATGGTTAAATTTTTTTTAGGTTTTTTGGTTAACAACTTAACATTGATGTGGACTGATAAAAAATTTTCAAAAGTTTTTTAAGCCTCCTGTATTTTTCCACTACTTTTGATTGAATTATTATGTGTTGGCAATGTAAAAACAAATTATATTGGCTGATGTAAATGTTTATATATATATATATATATATATATATCACTCGTTGTAGTTCTCTTATTATTATGCCATTTCTCTTCTTCTTCTTTAGATTCATTTCTCTCTTCCTTTCGTTATCTTCTCATTTTCTCAATTTCTAACTCTTTTTATTTTTCACAGACTAAATTCATTCTCATAAAATTTTTGTCACAATCCAATAGTATATTCTCTAACCCATAAATTCTTCTATTTTATTATAATTCTTTTAATATTTTGTATAATTCTACTAATTTAGAGTTTTAATTTATACTTAAACTAATTTTTTCATTTTAGTTGTAGGTTTATATATTGGGAGAATCTGTTATATAAGATAAATGACTTTGTGCCATTTTTTTTCATTTTTATACTATTAGTTTTTATTATATGATGATTAATTTCAAATATTATTATTATTTTTGTTTCTTGTGTTTTTGTAGGGGAGATGTCTTAACACAATATATGGTATGTGACTATACTTTGATTTTTTTGTGTGATTTAAAGATTTTTTTCGTTTTTTTTCATAATTTTTTAATTACTTTATTTATTTATTTATTTTTTGTTGGTAGAAGAATGGATATACCATTTTCACTCTATTTTCTTCTTTTTCATTTGTAAATTTTTTTTATGGATATAAATTTGTTGTAGATATATTAACTTGTGTAATTGATAATTAATTTTTGTATAAAATGATCAATATTATTATTAATTTATATTAATTTTTAATTAAAATTTTAATTTTTATTATTGAATTTCAATCACCATATTATTATTGAGTATCAATATTAATGATAACAATAATACATTAATTACTATTATTATTATTATATTAAAACCCAATAATAAAAAATTTATTTATTCTGAATTTGACAAAAGTATTAACGTCAACCATTTAGTCGACTCTCATTCTGATGCAATACTGACAATACTAGAACTTGGGGTTCACCTAGTAACATATA
>BPVZ01000095.1:95463-107316 GCA_020521535.1 Rubroshorea leprosula
AATTTTAATTTTTAAGAAGTAAAAATATAAACACTATTTTTTACAAAAATTCTGCCTCTCGCACGTACACCGCGTACGGTAACAACAAGGTGGCACGTGATCGAACATCTGATTTTCCAATTAAAAAAAATTAGATAAATACTAGGAATTTATTGTAATAACTTCGTGATTAAGTATATATCGAAAAATCAAAAATTGCAGCCGTAAGAAAAATCCCCATCTTTCCTCCTCCATAAATACCAGAGCTATGCTGCCGGGACGTATTACCTGCTTCTCATCGTCGGCGATTCTCGTGTTGTTCTTCTCGTCATCGTGTTTCATCCAAATGGCAGCTGCTGCGTCCACCACTCCGGCCGTTGAATCTGCCGATTCATCTAAAGCGGCGGTTCACATCGTGTACACTGAGAGGCCTCAGGATGAGGAACCTGAGCGTTACCACCTCCGAACTCTCTCCGCCGTACTTGGCAGGTAGGATCTGCTTTTTCAATTTCCTCGAGAATTAGGGTTAGGGTAGAATTAGTGGAATCGGATTTGAAAGTTTTGAGATCTGTGATTCTATTGGACTTCTGTTTCTTTGAACAGTGATGAGGCTGCGAAAGAGGCGCTTTTGTACAGTTACAACACGGCTGCTAGTGGATTCTCTGCGAAACTTACTCCGCAGCAGGTTGAAGAAATTTCAAGTGAGTAATTTTCTTTTATGATTTGAAGATCAATACTTGCTGAAAAGCAATTTTGATATTCTGAAAAGGAGAGAAAAGATTGAAAGGTTGGTTCATCATTATTATTTTTTTGACTAATTTTGTTGTTCTTCTAGTGTATTGAATCTTGGATTGGATCCTATGTGCATTTTGTTCCTGTGGGTAATGAATTCTAAGTGTAATATATCCAATTAGTGCATCCATTGTTGGTGTCTGGATGTTTGCATTTGATCTTATTTCCCTAATATGAATATGGATACTTCATCTGGATGTAATTTTGTGTCTCATAGTGTGAGACATTGGATGGTCATGAACTCAATGATCCAATAGTTGTGAGACATTGATGACTGCCCACTCTGCGTTTTGCAACACTGTTTGAGATAGAATCATAGAATAGCCCAATACTCTTGGACATTAATTTCAAGGATGTTATATGTTTGGCCAAGAATTGTTTCTTGGAAACATTCTAAATGCTCTTCTTTTTTCGTTCTTGCTTCTCTGAATGATGGAACGTCTTCTAATTAATTGTGTCATTTTCCTCTTGTTGGTTATGTGACATTGTCATTATTATCGTTCAACAATTTACTTTTTCTAGTTTTCTTAGCCTTAGGAAATGTGTAAAATGAAACTTGGTCTGCTGGTTTTATTCATTTATTTGTTTGAATATGTAGAATATTATATGTACATCCTGATGTATGTTAGTACCTGTATGTTTCATTTAAGAATTTTGGCTGGAGATGTGTCTTTGCTCTATTTTCACCCTTGAAAGTAAGCCCATGGAATTGTTGGAAAATCTTGCTTCAAATGTTATCCTTGGAAATGAAGGAGGTCTAAATGTATTAACACTTGAACTGAGAAGAATAAATGCATGGTAGTTGAGGAGAACTAGTAGCTATTAACTTTTGTTTCACATTGCCATACCATACCAGAAGATATCTATAATGGTTTATAACTATCTTTTTTTCAGAACAACCAGGAGTTCTTCAGGTTGTCCCAAGCCAGACATATCAGCTTCATTCCGGGCCAAGAAGGCATCATTTTGGACCAGGAAATCTGCACTAGAGCCCATGAAACTTTCTATTATCGTAATGAGAAAAAATAAATATCTATCATAAAGTTGTGTATAAAGCAGTTTGATCTCGTCTCTGTAAACACTGCTGGTGTGTTGAAATAAGCTTGAAATCTGTCTTTACATATAGACTTTTTGTATGTTCATGATTGACTTCACAACGTTTGAGATAGTCATAGAGAAACATTTGCATGATTAGGCATATGAATTTACTGGCCAAGCGGGAACTGCACCCTGCTCCGCTCCAGAAATTCATATACTACCTCCAGTCCATTTTGGCCGCCCACTTTGACTTTTCAACATAATTCTAGGTAAATGAATGAAAAATGACTCTTTTTATACATAATTCTTGTTAAATGAGTAGATTTGCTTCTTTTTTCTTTTTTTCAATTTTCATTTATACAATATAAAAAAGAATCAATTAAAATTTTGTACAGAAGTTAAATTGGACAACTAAGAATGGATTGGAGGTAATAGGTTTTTGTTATCGAAGTTTTTCCCATGAATCTGTTTGGTTTTCTGGTACAATTCCTATGTGGGAGTGGGATGCTACAATTCGATAAGTTAATTTGTTTTTAAAGATTGGAATGAGGATATGAGATCTCCGAAG
This sequence comes from Rubroshorea leprosula, assembly GCA_020521535.1. Lineage (NCBI taxonomy): Eukaryota > Viridiplantae > Streptophyta > Magnoliopsida > Malvales > Dipterocarpaceae > Rubroshorea > Rubroshorea leprosula. Next base: position 97,841 of record BPVZ01000095.1, read on the forward strand.
TTTCTCTTCAATATTTGTGATGGGAGATGTTCATTCCAAATCAATCTTCTATGATTTAACCCTACACCAGAGACTGAAGTTTCTATTTATTAGTTTGAGCTAAATGCACTTTAAGCTCTAACCCTAAAGCAAATTCCAACATGTACTTGGATAGTACTAGCTCTACTATTGAACAAAACAGGGAAATGGAGTGCATCATTCTGATCGCCAGAGCATGCTTTCTTTATCTACCATAAAAGGCAGAGTGGCGGTTTTTTTTTTTTTTTTTTTTACAAAGATAATGATTAGTAATTAAGTTAAAAATTATTAACAATTAAAGATTCGAGCTTCAAAACAAATAATCTTTTAACCATTAGTTAAAGCGCGCGACCCATCTGTATGATGGAATTCGAGTTGTGGTTGAAGCACACTAAGGTAGCTTGGAAGTCATTGTCAATGCTGTCTTATCTTTACGTGTGGCCCATGGCATACTAGAGCATCTAGCTTCCCCCTTGAGAAACCTAGGAAGAGTGGGAAGACTTTTTTTAGTATCCGGAGTCATCCCCTACTCTTAGCATGATTGGATGGGAAAAAAAAAAAATTAGGTTAGCCTTTTCTTTTTTTTCTTCTTCTTCTTTTTCTTTCCTTTTTCATTACTATTTTTTTCTTTGAGTTATTGGATTTTACTTTGTTGTAGTTAATATGATTTTAAATGGTTTACTAAAACCAAAGAATTGTAGTTAAATTGCCAATAAATTTTGTTTTTAATTTTATTGATTAAGATTTAATTTTTTAAAAAATTAAACAAAAAAATAATTTTTTTTATAAATTTTGTAATTTGATATAGATATCACTTAGGATTAGTTTTGAAATAAGGATGAATTAAAAAAATGAGGACTGCATCCACTGAAATTTGAGAATTCTTTTTTATTTCTCTTAAACTAGTACATTTGAAAAATGAAGAATGGGGATTTGAGGATTCTTCTCAAACAGAAATTGACTTTTGTTTTTTTTTTTTTTTAACAAAATGGAGACACACTTTACCTACCAAATACTACAAATTATGCCTTCATTTTGAGCGATACAATTTGAATATTTAAAAAATAGTGTGCAACATTAAATGATGTGACCCTTTAATGACCATGTGTTTTTGACATGAAGTCCTATGTTTTGCCTCGTGGCACAACTAATCTTGTCTTCTATAAAAATTACATATAAATATGTTGGGCCTCACCTCAGCCTCTTCATTATGATGAAAGGTAAAATATGCAAATCACCCCTTAACTCATTGATTGGTGGCAAATCACCCCCTCAACCTACTTTATGCACAAACTAACCCTTCAACTCACCTGTAGTGGCAAATCAGTCCATCTGTTAAGGCTGACATCATCATTCCATTAACATTTAACGTGGGTATGCCTTACCATGACAGGCTCTTCTTCTTCGACATCGCATTACCGCCTGATTATCCCAGTCGATCGTCGATGGCTCACTATCGATCTTTTGGGTATCGGATCAACCCAAACCTGTGCGTGAACTAGAAGGTCTGTTTGAGTTTGATTAACACTTGGGTCGAGAAAAAGACTGAAAAATGGAATCCGAATGAGTCAAAAATTCTCCAATTTCTGCTCTCGATTCAGGGTCTAGTTTTCAACGAAATGCCCTGCTTAAACGAGCCCAGCAATGTCGCTTGGCTAGGTCGTTTCTGGGAGAAGAAATCCACCGCTTACAATGAGGATGCTTTCCTATTGTCTTGCTGGACAATGATGCTTCTGATCAAGCAACCCCCGAAAAATTTTTGAGATTAAAGAAGATGGTTTCTTGAAGGAGATGAAAGGGAAGGAATTTGGATGCTTTTTCTAGGTACTTTTTCAAAAGAAAAACCAAGGTAGAGAATAATTTTTTGGATTCTATTGAAAAATCATCTTTTGTCTAGGTGGCCCTCCATCTCAGTATCCATCTTAGCAAAAAAAGGTTTTTTTTTTTTTTGACAAGGGTAATTGTTAAAAAGTTAGTATGTGTTAGTTGTTAGCAACTGGTTCTCAGATCAGGTGAACATTCTACTCCCTCCAATGAGGCGTGCAGTCATCAGGCCGTTTTTTAGTGGAATTCACGACGGTAGTGGAGTTCGAAACTCTGACCACTTCACCTAAGCACTTAAGGTTTGGGGTCGAACCATTAGGCCTAAAGGCCTGGTTCAAAAGTGAGGTTTATGAATGGACAGTTAAATGTTAACAAAATAATGATGTCAGCCTCAACAGAGGGGCTGATTTGCCACTGCAGGTGAGTTGAGGGGTTGGTTTGCGTGTAAAGTAGGTTGAGGGGGTGATTTGCCACCAATCAATGAGTTAAGGGGTGATCTGCATGTTTTGCCAAACAGAAACACTGAGTGACTTGTACCGCAACATCAGATCATAGGCCCCGCATTTTGTTGGGAATTGGGATGGTGGGATAGTGATTTCGGGTGCTCAATTGTAACCCACCATTAAGGAAGGACAGCTAGCGAAGCATCCAACGAAGATCCAACATCAGTCCCGAAACAGAAACAAAAGATTGGGAAGATCAGAACTTTTCATAACCAAAGCACAACAACAATCCAATCTGATAGGCAAAGTTGCTGAATTTGGGTTCAACAAAGAAAACCCGGAGCTGGGAATGAAAAAGAATCGATCTTTTTGAAAAGGGTCTAATTGTTTTCTTGGATAACCTGGAATTTTCGTAGGGGGGAAAAGAGAGCTTAGAGAGGGATCCAATCTGCGATTTGCGATGAGCAGGAAGGGGAAATCGACGATATCGACGAAAGTCACGAGACCCACAAGCACGGTTCTTCCATATCAGACCCCAAGACTGAGAGACCACTATTCATTGGGGAAGAAGCTTGGTCAGGGCCAATTTGGCACAACCTATCTGTGTTCCGAGAAGGCCACGGGTCATCTTTATGCCTGCAAATCCATCCCAAAGCGGAAGCTGTTGTGCCGTGAAGATTATGAGGATGTTTGGAGGGAGATTCAGATCATGCATCATTTATCGGAGCATCCAAATGTGGTGCGGATCAAGGATACCTATGAGGACTCTGTATTCGTGCACTTGGTGATGGAGCTGTGTGCGGGTGGGGAGTTGTTTGATAGGATTGTGGCAAAGGGGCATTATAGTGAGAGAGAGGCTGCTCAGCTTATCAAGACTATTGTTGGTGTCGTGGAGGCATGCCACTCTCTTGGGGTTATGCATAGGGATCTCAAACCCGAGAACTTCTTGTTTGATAGTCCTGGCGAGGATGCCCAACTCAAGGCTACGGATTTCGGTCTTTCTGTGTTCTACAAACCAGGTTGGTTTGTGGGTTTTGAATAAAATGACTTCTTTTTTCTTTTTTTTTTTTGTTCTTTATTGGATGGTTTTGATTTCTCATTTGGGGCTGATTTTCTCATTGAAAGTTTTAGATTTTTATTGATTGTGCACCCGGAAGATGGAAGGGTGCTGATTTCTTGTGTAGGTTGATTTTATTGTTTGGGAATTCTCTTTTGATCTTGTTAATTTTTTTTTTTTTATTATTTGATTTTGGCTGATTGAGATCTTGTTAATTATTAATTGGCTTGATTGGTTAAAACTTCTTGTTGTGTGTTCAACGCTTTGATTCATCAGTTTCATTCCAGTTAGGCATAGCTGATTCTTATTCTTTAATTCTCAATCCAATTGAAGTATATAGCAGTATTGGTTTGTTTCGTCGTAACTGCTTGTCTTTATCTGATATTCTGGTTAGAATAAATTTCTTGTTAAGTTTATTCTTTCATTTCTTGCTTAGGGTTCTTTAGGTTTTGTTTTTGTCATATTCTTTTTTGGCCAGTGCTTTCCTCAGGATGATTTAACTGAAAAAAAATGCCTAGTTGGAAATGCTTGCCAGTATGTGAACTTTGCCTTGTGCTGTGCTGACATGATTCTGTAAACAGAAATGGTATTTTCTAAAACACTGGGAGGTTGCCAAGATCAATAATTCTCTTTTTTTTTTTTTTTACTCCTTTTCTCAAATATGAACTTAAAGATTACTTTCACCATCTTATTCTGTCCAGGGCAATTTTTTAGTGATGTTGTGGGGAGTCCTTATTATGTTGCACCTGAGGTCTTGTGCAAGCGTTATGGACCTGAAGTAGATATATGGAGTGCTGGTGTTATCCTTTACATCTTGTTAGGTGGGGTTCCACCATTTTGGGCAGGTAGCTAATTCCATTTTCTTACTGAAATTGATTTTTGTTTTTATTCCACCACATACTGCCTATGACAATGTGTGGCAATCTTTTCATCTTGCAGAAACTGAATCAGGAATCTTCAGAGAGATTTTGCATGGAAAACTAGATTTGGAATCTGACCCATGGCCTAATATCTCAGACAGTGCAAAGGATTTGATGCAAAAGATGCTTGAGAGGGACCCGAGGAAAAGAATTTCTGCTCATGAAGTTCTATGTCAGTTTTTTAATTCTTAATATGCCTAGAGCTACTATTTGTTGCTTTTAGCAAACTGTCTACTATGTTTCTTATCTTTCCATGTTCTGTAATAATGATTTGATTTTTGTCTCAGGTCACCCCTGGATTGTGGATGATAGTGTTGCCCTAGACAAACCTCTGGATTCTGCTGTGTTGTCACGTTTGAAGAAATTCTCAGCAATGAACAAACTTAAAAAGATGGCTTTGCGTGTATGTGTCATCTCCTCTTTCACATCCTTTCAATTAAAAATCTATATTATTGGGAGTCTGGGACTTTTGCCCTGGCAATCTGATTGTGAGCTTTCCATCTGGTTACCTAATAAATTTAACTGCAAAATAGCACCTTGTGCTAATCATTTGTAATGTTTAGTTAATAGTATGGTTTCTTAGAAACAAAAGATATCTGCATTCTGCAACCGCACAGTTTGAGGCTCCCTTGTAGCCAAAAAGGGTATCAATGATTAATAATCAGAAATTTTTGTGGGGATGTTGACATGAGTGCTTTCTGTTCTTTACAGAATTCATACAAGTCCGCCAGCAGTATGAAAATTCTAAAATGCTCTTGTTGGTGTATGTTGAAAATGGTTTTGAATCCAATCTCATATTAAATGTTCTGACCATAGAGTTGATCAAAACTTGCTGCACTAATTGTACTTTGAGGTATAAAAGCAGTAGCTCATGGCTTAAGTCCATCTTTTCACATCTTTTACCATGATTCTTGAACCTACCAATGATGAACCGAATCCAGTTGTGTGGCAAAATGTGCAAGCAGTTAATTCTTAATCTATTTGTCTGTTTTCTCTTGTGGAAAATTGTATTTGTTCTGTATTTATGTAAATTTTCCATTTATTTACATTGGAAGATGAACTGTTTTGCAGGTCATAGCAGAAAGACTTTCAGAGGAAGAAATTGGTGGTTTGAAAGAGCTGTTCAAAATGATTGACACGGACAACAGTGGATCAATAACATTTCAGGAGCTAAAAGATGGTTTAAAAAAAGTAGGCTCTGAGCTAATGGAATCTGAAATCAAGTCTCTAATGGATGCGGTAAATAACTTTCTTTCTTTCTTTCTTTTTTTTAAATATATATTTTCACAGAAGAAAATTATGGTAGCTTTAATCAATGTGTAATAATTCTCTATTGCTGTAACATGATTGAGTTGAATGACAATTACCATGGGGAACTTGGGCAGGCCGATTTTGACAATAATGGAACAATTGACTATGGTGAATTTCTTGCCGCTACTTTGCATTTAAACAAGATGGAGAGAGAGGAGAATTTAGTAGCAGCCTTCTCCTATTTTGACAGAGACGGTAGTGGTTATATCACTATAGATGAACTTCAACAGGCTTGCAAAGATTTTGGTCTAGGTGATGTTCATTTGGATGAGATTATCAAGGAAATCGATCAGGACAACGTAAGTCTTTGTGGTTGATTAGATCTTCAGATTTATAGTTGCTTTTGCGTATCAACAAATTTTATTTTCTTATTTGTTAGTATCAACTATCATCAGTCATCAGTCATCACCAGCATCATATATTCTTTGTTTTCATTCTATTCAGGTATTTAGATGTTGTAATTGAAAACAAACTTTATGAAAATATCTTTGGGGAAATTAGCAAGCATCTAAAATACATATAGGTAAGAAGGAACCATTTGGTCCATTTCTAGTCAATATAGGTAAGAAGGATCTGAGGAACTATTTTTCTTAACCAGAAGGAAGCTTCTGATGACTATTCAAAAATGATAACTCAGTCAAAAGCTAATTTATCAATTGAATACAAAAATCAGTGCAGAACTTCCTTTTTAATGTTTTCCTTTTGGGTTAGATAAGTTGGTAGTTTTAAAATTGCAACCCCTTCTCATTATTGTCAGTAAAGTTCTTGTTCCTTTTCCTATTTGAGGTATAACAGTCATTACTTTCGCAATTAAAGATTTATGTCAAAAACCATTTGGTATTCCAATAAATTTCGAAGAAATATAGAGATCGTGCTGGAGATTGGTTTGATATATTCAAATATTTGGTTAGGAACAGAACTATTTGTGCAAATTGGTATTGGCTATAAGTTGCATCATTGATATTCTGTTAGAGTTATTAGAATGAATTAAGAGTAGAAAAACCATTTATCAGGTTTTTCATTGACTTTTACCTTGGGATTATGTCAACCTGCAGGATGGACGTATAGATTATGGGGAGTTTGCTGCCATGATGAAGGGTGATTCAGAGGTTGGGAGGAGCAGAACGATGAGAGGCAACCTAAACTTCACTTTAGCTGAAGAATTTGGAGTGAAAGATAAGTCCACCTCAGATTGCTAACTGAAATCAATGTTTTTGTATAATTAGGGAAGGATTCAATCACATCAAGGCCAAAGCTCTATATTACTGACCGTTTGTTTTAGTTGGAAGGATGTCTGAGGTGCTCTACGTTGATGAATTTTATTGAAGCCAGTAACTCTCCAGAGTGGTGATCATTAACATTTAAGTAAATCCTTGGAAGTTCTGAAAGAGAAAAGCAGCTGCCTTAGTGTAATAAACAAAACCAGTCTAGTCAAAATTGTGGATTTTTATCATTCGAATGCTGTTTTATTTTCAATTCAGGTATAATGTTTAGTAGTAGTAATTCATTTTAGAAATGGTTAGGTTGTTTATACTTTTTAGTTTAGTTTATGCATATCTCAAAATTAATAACTTTCATGCGAGCACCCCTTGCTTTAGTCAGGTGCATTTTAAAGAAGTAATTTTCCAAAGAACTGCTAGTCCTAAGATATGAAACTTTAAAATTATTATATGAAAAGTACACAAATTTCCAACAAAATATTGTACAAAATATTTACTGGGGATCCATTCTCCAGTTGAGGGGCATATCGATCTTTCAAAAAGAAATTGGATGGAATGACTCCATCTCCCACACATGACAACCACCTTGGTCCTTACAAGGTGCTAAGAAAGAGAGCTCTTTGAGCTGCAAAATGGCATCATCTTCTACAATGCTCGCTCTCTGCTCTTCTTTATCTACTCAAAGTACAATCTCACATAACCAAAACCCTCTATCTTTTCCCACCACACCTTCTCTTTTCCTCTCTAAATCCAATTCTTTGAAGCTAGCATCCTTTCCTCTCTTGTTCACAAAACCGGCATTTTCTCCAGAACCCGAATTTTCTGAGTCTGAGATTGCCGTCATTGAAGCTGAATTCGATGACAAAGCGCCTGAACTTGTGCAGGTTGTTGAGGCTACCAAGGAGGAGCCTAAGCGTGAAGATGTTTATGCCGTTGTTATGGTGAGTTTGCCATTCGAATATTACCGTTTGATGGAGTTGTAAAGCAATTCTGTGGATGCCCATTTGGAGTTTTGAATTGTTTTGGTGGTTTTTTTTTTTAATTAAATTTTGTTTCTTTATGCATTTCCAAGAGAGATTCTGCTTGCCCATATGATAATTCTGATTATTCTTAGCTGCCCCAAATGGTTTACTGTGGACCTGTGGTTTTGGGTTCACTCTGCTGTATCTCTGATTTATTAGTTTTGATTAATTTAGGTTGGGTCTCACTAATATGTTGTTTTCCCTGGACGATATATCCATACTCACAGGCTGAAAGGTGCAAATGTCAATGATAAGGTATGTGTTGTTGAAAATTTACGCAATCTATTTATTTTATTAGATCTTGATATCCTAAATTCTAAGTAGATCAATCCTTAAAATTCCAACATGTGTGTCTTTAATTCTCTTTTGTTTTGACCCTCTTACTGATTACTCTAACAACTTACATTATCTAACTTTAATTTTTCATTATTGAGAGCTTGCTATCATGGTAAACTTGGTCAGGACTTAGGGAGTCATTAGCTTTGTCTTTTAACTCTCGTTTGTTTGAATTGTCTTGAATCCTCGATTGTGGCTGTTGCTCAAATGGCAATCTGAATTGTGTTTATCTGATATAGTAGCACATACGAAGGAGAGACCAAAAAAGGGAAAGTTAGAGCTTTCCAACCAAATGGAAACTTAAGTTGGCGTAATTACAGTTCATGTTAACATTACAACTGTTGAAAGAGATGAGAATTTTCTTTTAATTATATAACTTCTGTACCGAAAATCAGTAACTTAATTCATTGTTGACCTAGATTTTTGTCCTGCTTTCCTGATGCCTCAAGATGTTTCAAATTTTGATACTTTGCCAGACTGTTCTGAACAAGGTGTTGCTTGTGGGAACAAAAAACAAGTACCTATCTTGGGAAACCCATTGTCACAAATGCTGTTGTTGAAGAGCAGGTAGTTTACTAACTCCAAAAATTTTGTGTTTACTTTCTCAGCTGGTTGTATCGTCTCAGCATGTTCCCTTGCTTCTGTTTTTTATCCATCTAATTTCAAATGCAGGGATTGGATGCAAAATTTGTTGTCTTTAAGTATAAGAAGAAAAATCATAGGAGAAATATAGAACATCGACAGGTATCCAAGTTTTCCCCTTGTTCCAAAATTTATCATTGAACTCAAAACTAGTCACTACAATAGGATTTGTTGATTAAACGCATAATGCAATTGAATTAATGCATTTTGTTAGTGTTTTTGCCTTATTTGTTTATTTATTTCATTTTTTATTGACAATGTTCTGGTATGATCTGATAAGCAGAGAAACATAATAACACCATCCAGTTCTCTAACCTAACCCAATAAAATATTAAAGGCCGGCTTTACAGGCATAACTTGGCAAACCTGTATAGTTTGGCTTGGTTGCTGATAATGATATCAACAACATAAAGCTTCAAACTGGTGTTGGCTGCACATTTTGATATTAATGTTGCCAGCCAACTTCCAAATTCCATAACTGATAGCAATTGTGTTATCTATGCACATATTCCCGTAACAATGCCTTCATGTTACAGCCAAATACGTGGATAAGGATACTAGGCATCACAGGCTACCAAGACTGTCCTGCTACCCCTCTTAACTCCTTGGATTTACTTGGTGGAGTTGAATGCTCTATGAAACTCACAGGCAAATTTTTTCATGGAGTTTCTTTATCTGTCTTT
>BPVZ01000095.1:235271-247762 GCA_020521535.1 Rubroshorea leprosula
TTTCCATCTGCGTGCTATCTTGGATTTTTGTAGTGAAAGTTTGTTGAATATTGATGATTGTTTTCTGATCCTTTGCTGTTTTCCAGCTTTGACTGGTATTTGATCTTGATATTTGAGGCCTTGAAAATGGATCCCAACAATAGGCTTTCTGGTAATGAACTACGAAACAGCATACCCAATCAAACGGCTTTTAGCCATTTTAATACCCAGCATCCACAAAAGTGGGAAGATCCATCCCTCATAGATTACAGCACAAGGATTGAACCACCTTTCCAGGGATTCAATCAAGTTAAGATCAGTCAAGATGGTCTGGGTAATGAGATGCGGTCAACCTATAAAATCCAAGATTGGGATCCAAGTGCAATGCTAAATAATCTCTCTTTCCTGGAGCAAAAGATCCATCAACTTCAAGAGTTGGTGCATTTGATTGTTGGCCGGAGGATGCAAGTTTTGGGGCGACCAGATGAGTTTGTAACTCAGCAGCAGCAGCTTCTTAATGCTGACTTAACTTCAATTATTGTTCAATTGATCTCCACTGCAGGTAGTCTTCTTCCATCTGTTAAGAGTACTCTCCCTGCAGCTCCTCCATCTGTTGGACAGTTTGGGCAGCTAGGAGGAGCCGTATTTCCTTTACCAGGCCTGAATGGTGGGGTTCAGCTGCAAAATACCAATGGAAGCAAAGTCCCAGATCAGCCAAACCAGAGTGATATTAGTGCCAACTGTGTGACCGAACAGAACCTTAACATTGAAGAACATGATTTGAAAGAGGAGGAAGATGCTGATGAAGGGGAGAACCTACCACCAGGTACCTATGAGATCTTACAGCCAGAAAAGGAAGAAATACTTGCACCACACACCCACTTCTGTACAATATGTGGAAAGGGATTCAAAAGAGACGCAAATTTACGGATGCACATGAGAGGTCATGGTGATGAGTACAAAACACCAGCAGCACTGGCAAAGCCCCACAAAGAACCTAGCTCTGAACCAACACTTATTAAGAGGTATTCCTGCCCTTATTCTGGTTGCAAGCGAAACAAGGACCATAAGAAGTTTCAGCCTTTGAAGACCATTTTATGTGTCAAAAACCATTACAAGAGAACCCACTGTGACAAGAGCTACACTTGCAGCAGATGCAACACCAAAAGGTTCTCAGTGATTGCTGATCTCAAAACTCATGAGAAGCACTGTGGCAAGGATAAATGGCTTTGTTCCTGTGGCACAACATTCTCTAGGAAAGATAAGTTGTTTGGACATATTACTCTTTTCCAAGGTCACACTCCTGCCATCTCTGTAGAAGAAAGTAAAGCACTAGTTGGGCCATCTGATCAGAAAGAAGGCAATCAAGGGACAAATAAGGCCGGAAGTATGAATTTCAACTTTCCCCCCAATGCTACTAGTGACAGTGGCATTCAAAGTATCATGGATGTCAAAGGGAACACTGATGATCCTGCTGGTATTTTCTCCCCGCTGAACTTTGACAACTTTGGTGGGTTTGGTGAGTTCCCTCGACCACCATTTGATGATTCGGAGAGTTCATTTGCATTCCTTCTCTCAGGATCTTATAATTATAGCCAGAAAAATGAAGCAGATGACAACTCCAACAATCTTGCATAAATTCCTGGTCCTTTTTTATTAAGGGTTCAAGTATTTCAGTTTGCGTATCATTTACATCTTAATGTGTGACTTTATGTTAATTCCTTGAATAAATACTTTCTTCATCATTTAGTTTTTTTAGCTTAGATATACCACGTGGATTTTACAAAGAACTGCAATGGATGGAGTTTTACAAACATAAATTTAATCAAACAATGTTATTAAGTAGTTGAACTGCAATAATTGCTTGCGAGAAACTTTTGTGCATTTCTTGTTGCACTAAAACTAATCAAAGGTATTTTTCTTTTTGGGGTTAAATTCCAATTTAGGTCCTCAACTTTAGAGTTTTGTGTAGTTTTCATTCCTCAACTTTTCTGTGCATTTTTTTTTGGTTCCTTAACCATAAAAATTGCTTTTGTCCATTAATCCATTTAGAGGTGGCAAACAGGGGGGTAGGTTTACAATGGTCATGAGTTTTACAAATTAGTTCATATACTTGTTATGGTTCAATAAGTGTTGACTTTAACTTTACCTTAATAAGTTACGGGTTAATCAATGGGTTGAAATTTTTTTTATATATAATTAGTTATGTTTTTAATATTAATTTATTAAAATTAAATTATAGTAACTTTGATATGGTTATTTTCTAATAATTTTGCTATTTTTTAATAATTTTGCTTCTTTCTATTTGATTAGTTTAAGCAAAATGACTTCTTTTTTGTGGAATATATTTTCAATGATAAATTTAATTTTTTGGTTTTCTCTAAAGATAATTATATATAGTATACAATAATTGATTTATAAATTTTAAATGAATATAATCAACTTCATTTGAATAGATTTATAAATTGTAATAACCACTATCATAGTCTATTTCTTTTAAATTATATTTGTTAGTTATTTTGCCTTAAAAAATTATCTTATAAAAATATATTTTTTAAAATTTAAAAACAAATGGAGTCTATTGGATCAACCTGTGAATTTGTAAGTTAACTCATGTTTGGCCCATGATCTTTTTGGATTGACTTGAATGGGTCATGAGTCTAATACTATTTGATCATAATATGTTTTTTACAAGTTAAGGGTCAAATTAACAAGTCATATTTTTAATTTAATCAGTTAGTTATTAAAATTAAAGTTAAGTTTTATTCTTTTTATATAACTTAATGACAAAAAAAAAATATATTAGTTGCTTTCTTAATCTGTGCTATGAGAACACAAGTTAAAGAAACCATTTTAGTATTTATTTTTTTAACACAATTTTCAACTTTCAAACATATTTTCTCTACATATTTTGAAGGGAGAAATGTTTTTTTTTTTTTTAATTGGACTCAGTTAACAAATTTTTTATATTAATTTCTTATGTTTTCTTAAAATAAGCACATGGTATCTATCGAGTAGGTGAATCCAATTATAATTATTTCTATTAAAGACTAAAATTTCATGATAAGAGTTCATCAAAATATGGATTTCATGATAAGAAAACATTTTCTGTGAATTATTTTCCAAAAATATTTATTATTGAAATGATTTTACATCTAGTTCTAGAAGGGTTGTCCATGTTTCTAACCATCACCAAAGGCCAAAAGTAGACCCGAGGAAAACTGAATTTCAGATCATTTCATCTATAGACTAGAATGCACCAGCTAATGTCATACAGACTAAATTTCTTCAGCGGATGGAGCTGCTCTGTCCATAATTTGAATTATGTAGGAGTATGAGTTTCAAGCCCTTTGCGCTTTCTCCCTTTGATGACTTCTTCAAGGGGCCGCCACAATACCTCTCCCTCAGAACTACATCATCCAAATAGGACCAAGTCTGTCCTCTTGGAGAACTGTCCGCCCACAAGAACCTATCAGAAAAGGGGTTCACCAGACTCTCCCGGAATTCCTGTGCTGTCTCACAGAGCAAGCCCTGAAAGAGAAAGAAGAGCACCCAAAATTGGAATTATATAAGAGAGAGCAAGTGTAAAAGCAGAAAGAAATGTTCATGGTTTTAATTTTAAGCAAACCTCTGCCATGGCTTTGATCTTCATGGTCACCTCGTTAGAAAGCAGGATGAGTTGTCCATCAATCTCCATTGTTCTAAACCGGAGTGCAGAGTCAAGAACATGGTCCTCTGCCGTAGGTGAAGCAATTTCTGCTAAACTTGTAATGGCTGATGTTGTTTCAGAGAGAATACAGTCACTACTTTCATTGAATTGAAACTGAGGAGAAGCTGGTGGAGTTGGTAAAATTTGCTGTCCTTCCTCCGCTGAGCTCTGGACATGAATCCACCATTTTGTTTTCACCATACAATCTTCAATCCATTCCAACACTGAAGCAGCCTCTGTTTTCCTTCTAAAGAGACTACCACGTCGATTTAAGGAATCTAGCTCCCTTATGACTGATTTAAACAAAAATTTCTCCATTGTTGTTGAAACAATTTAATTCAAATCTAAAGAAGACTTCTAAATCAATGAAGAAATGGAGAAGAACAGAGATATAGATTCATAATTTCATTTACCCATTCTTGGAATGATCAAACGAGTTCCCTTGAGACCTTGTAGAAGCTGCAATGCCTTCCTTGACTCCTTGTCCATTAGAGAAGTGACGTCCACTACCATGGTCCAAGTGTCTCTTCTCCTTCCAACAGAGTTATTCTACAATTAAACTGCGGTTACTGCAAATATTCCAGGAAAGGAATCTAAAAACCATAATAATTAGTTGAGAAACAAGTATAGCACTTTCCCAAAACTTACTGAGGCACTACGAGTAATCCTCTTCTCTATTGTTTTAGAACCAACAGATATGTTGCTTCCTATAGTGGTAATGGGGACTGAAGCTTCTGATATGTTCTTGCCAGCTGAGTTCACAAGCAGAGATAGTAATGGAGCTCTGTCAATTTTTCTCTTTGTTACCACTCTATCTTTTTCCAAATTCACAAGATTTTTAGATGAACTTCTGGTCAATTTTTGCTCTTTAAGAACTTTTGGTGTCTGGTTCTCTTTGTCAGAAGAGGCAATCAAGTCTTCATCTGGCTTGACAACGGGACTAGAAGTAATATTTGGAGATGATGCACAAGTATTTGAATAATCTTTATTTTCTTCTAGCTTACCATTTCTTTTCAAGGATTTCCATAAGAGAGTATTTGGGGTGAAATTCTCCTTGTCCGGGGTAAAGATTTCTTCTTCCACATCTTCTGAACCAAGGAGAAGAGATCGTGGAATCAATTTTTTTCCAGCATCATTAACAGCTGCTACAGCCTTAACTGTACTCCCACACGTTCGAATCTGAAGAGCAGAAGTGGGTTTACCTCTTCTAGACCATAGATTGTTCAAGTTAGATCTTCTCTCTGATCTGGGTGAGCTGCTGTCCAACTTCTCATGTTCAGACAGCAGTACTGGAGCAAGCAGAGATTCTGGAGTCTGGCTCTTCTTATTATCTGCATACTCACAGCAAACTTCACCAGGCAATGATGAATTCACAGATTCTGTTGGCAGAGGAACAGAATAGAAACTCTCACTTTCACACTCACATTCTTTTTCTGACATGCACTCTCTTTCAGTATTCTCAATTATTTCTGTCACAGAATTGTCACCGTGTTGATCAGTATCCACCAGCAAAGTTACCACTTGATCTGCTTCAGCATTTGCTGTCTTTCCTCTTTCAAGTGGAGGTTGCAGAGTGAGAAGAACCTTCGAAGCCTGGTTCTCCTTATTTACTTGTTCGAAGTTGGTATCTGTAACTACTTCTGGCAGAAATGAGTTCACTGATTCTGTCATGAGAGGCTCAGGGGAAGGCCCTGGAATATCCATCTCTTGATGATCCTTTTTCTCTAGCTTTTGATTTTCAGTTCCCTCAAGTATTTCAGCAGCTGAATGTACTTTTTCTTCCAAAACAGATGATGAAGTATCAAAATTCACGAGAAGGTTGGTCTTTTGTTCTGAACTTCCTAAGGATCGCCAGGTATTCTCTCCTCCAGAAATCAATTCCACAACAGAATCATGTTGGAAGCTCTGGTTTAATGTGTCCAATTGGTCATTTGTGGTATCTGATGTTGTTGACAGGCCCGCATCTTCTTCATCACAGATTGGGAAGTTCAGGTTTTCAGGCACGGGAGGTGCTGATGGAATCTCTCTCTTCACTACCAATCCTGAATTCTCATCAGAAAATAAGGATGCCACGCCCTCCGTAATCACATCCAACAATTGGATTTCTTCATTTTTATCTGACAGAGAACTCTGATTTCATAAAATCCAGAAGGATCAGAGAAGAAAATTAGGAATAATTCCAATGTACATTCCACAATGCATTAAAACTAATATATTATCTCACCTTGCAAGCTTCCGTGATTTCTTCCACCAACAATGGATCTCTATCCTTTACACATTCATCTTCAATTGACATTGCATTCTTCTCCTACATAATTTGCAGAAACATATTACAAAAGCAAATGGCCAAGATAACCACATTCACCATATATTTTATTACCACTTGATTTGCAAATCAAAATCTGCCCATCTACCTTCCACACATTCTAACCTGGTATGTTTTGTTTTCTTTCCCTTGCACTACCAATAAACTGCTCTCATCAATCTTTCTATTCTCAAATAATTGGTGCTTTTCATCCTACATAATCCCAAAGTAAATTTGATACAGAAAATTGAAACCAAGAACATGAATTAACACCCTACATATGTACTTCATTTGGTAAGTCTATCTATGTTTCAATTGAACATGAATTTCTTACAACATAATGTTACACATTAATAGACGAAAAGAAAAGAAAAAGAGAAGGGCAATAAAACAAACAGCTTCTAGGCAATTTAGCCTTTGCAAGTAAAATCATAAACCCTCACCTGAAGAGAATTCTCCTCCTCTTTCTCTTCTGTTGTATTCAAGTCTTTCGCTGAAATGAAGAGGTTTTCAGTCTCATAGGCGCGGCTTAAGGGAATCCACTGCAGTCTATAAACCCTAGTTGAGCCACCAACTCTTATAGTATCACCCTCCTTCATTTCCACAGGAACACCTGACTCAATCTTCTTCTCTGAAACCCAGGTCCCGTGCACTACACCAAAATAACAACGATTAAGAAAGAGGAAAGAATCCAAATACCAAGAAACGATTCTAGTTCAAATGCAGAAACCCAAAATTTTTCAAGAGTTAATTAGAGAAAGAGCGATTACCAGATGATAAATCGACCACCGAGAGCTTCTGTGAAGAGGGTCTCGAGTTGATCTGAAGGTGGAATCTACTGATGCTGGGATGAGTCAACATGATGTTGCAGTCGGGGTGTCTCCCAACGAACAAGATATCTTCCAGTTCTTGCTTTTCTTCTTCAGGATTTTCAGCGGTGGATAAGGCATTGGGTTCGGAAGAGGACGTCTGTGATGGGTCAGCCGGTGGTTTGTTGACGATGAAGATGTTCTTAAGAATTGCGCCGTTCTTTAGCACCGTAAAAACTGGGATTTTTCTCTCTTTGGTTTCCGCCATCGCAGGGCAGTGCATAGGGAGGAACGGAGAAATGAAGAAAGAATGATAAAACTATACATAAAGGGGCTTTCATTCGTATTTTCTGATTTATACTTGTTAAGTTTTGGAGGGATTTTGATTTTGAATATTTGAAAAGGTGGCCGTTAAAATTCTCATGTTTATAACGGCTACTTGTCCACCATGGTCAAAAGAGTAGTGCTACAATCTTTTTATATCATTTTTTAATACAATTTTTACATGTCATTAAGTAAGTTGATGCATTTAATATTATAGATCCCACATAAATTAAAAGAACTAATCATTTTATTAATATGTTAAATTATATAAAAGAATAATGATATATGAGACAAAGCAATGAGATCAAATAATGAGACGAAATAATGAGACGAATCTGAGTTGACATGTCACCTTAACAAAATATTAAAAATTGAGTCCCACGTCCTTATTCCGAGCATCTTCCGTTTTCCTTTTTCAAATCTCATATTTTTCACATTACTTCATTTCTCTTGGATTCGTCACAAATCTCGCTCCATTTCAAATCTCATACGATGATGTGGGATCCAATTTTTAATATTTTGCTGAGATGGCATACTAATTCAAATTTGTCTCATTATTTCATCTCCTTGCTTCATCTCGTGTATCATTATTCTATACAAAAAGGTGGGATAAAAAAATTATGAAAAATCATTTCCCTTGTCCAAATGATGCGTAGAGTGATATATGGTAACATACATGACAGGTGGCAAGCACTTGATGAGTTGGAAGACATGTAGGAGCCACATAGGATTAATTTTATATTTTATATATTATTGTTGGGTGGTGTTATATGGATAACTTTCACATATTATTAAATGGAGAAAGTCTGTTGTAGCCTGAAGATATCGTTGACATGATATCCCTTACCAATCACAACATGCCACATCATCAAAAAATTCTCCACCTCATTAGCCATGCCAGCTCTCTCAACAGTAAAAATGATGATGCGGCACGCTATGATTGGGCGGGGATATCACATCAACAGTATCCCCGAGATACAGCAGAATTTTTTTAATAAATAAGTAAATACATTTAATATTATAGGTCTTACATGAATTAAAAAAAATCAATAATTTAAATGACAAGTCAAATTGTATCAAAAGTTGATAAAAAAAATTATCTCAAAATCATTTCTCATTATTATTTTTATTGTTATTTTGTTTAATTTAGTGTCGCCATTTTTGAGAAGGGTTAAGACTAGAGTACAAATGGTATTTAGAAGTTATTTTTTGTCATTTGTAATTTATCTATGAAATTAATTATTTCTTTTTT
The DNA here is from genome assembly GCA_020521535.1 of Rubroshorea leprosula. Lineage (NCBI taxonomy): Eukaryota > Viridiplantae > Streptophyta > Magnoliopsida > Malvales > Dipterocarpaceae > Rubroshorea > Rubroshorea leprosula. Next base: position 243,650 of record BPVZ01000095.1, read on the forward strand.
ATCTATTCCTCTGTATTTCCTCTTAAACTTTCTCTATAACCAATATTCATTTGAGTAATATATCGAAAATCACTCACTTCTTATCTATCCCAGGCATCAAAGGAATTGACCTTTAAAGGAGGAAACCCGAAACAGGATACGGACTTATTCTTGTTTCTTGAAGAAATATGATGGTAGTTTGGAGATGCGCTTAGTTCAACATTAAAATAGGTTATCCATATTGCAGAAAAGATGGAGAAGAGTGAACCGGTCTTTTGAGCCTAATAGTTCATCTCTAAGCTTTAGAATTTAGATTTAGTTAATTAAGAATTCCACTTTCACTAACTACTTGAAAATTTCTCCTTCCCTCATAATTTCCCGTGTTCAAAAAAAAAAAAAAAAAAAAGAAGAAAAAGATGGAGAAGAGGAAAACTTTAAATTCAAATCTGTTCCTCAAATGTTATACAAAAAATGAAATTAGAAATAAGTTTTATACAGACAAACGAGCCAGATTTATGAGATTTCCCGGACACAAGGTATTATGGGTAAAGAAAGTTGAGGGAAAAAAGGGGAGCAAATTTCAATATATGTTGCTCCTTCTCAGAACTTGAATGGTTCACAAGGCTTGAGGAAATGGTGGATGACCAACCATTAAGAAGAACAAAAAGGGGGAAATCCTAACCTGGATCTTACTTCTGTTGTGGTATTACAGAGCTCTGAATATGAAATTCACTATAAGAATACCATAATGGCAGGTTCATAAACAGGAAGAGAGTGTCAGTCCTCCTTGTTACGAGAAAGCCTTGCACGGTGTCTGAGCTCAGCCCTTTTCCATTTAACAATCATGTAGCATAAGTTAAAGAGAGTATTGACCTGCAGAATGGAAATGAGTTTGGTGTCAGGAAAGGAAAAGAGAGAATAGAGCACAGAATGAAGTGATCGTGAAAACTAACCAAGATGAGTATTGCAATAACAAGAAGAGGCCCGGACCAGAGGACTGACAGAAAAACTCCACTTGGATCAAAATAATTCTGAGTAGCAAAGCTCTTCCAATTGTCAGCCAGGATTTTATTAAGCCTCTCAGCAAGATATACACCAGCCACTACAACATATCCTCAAACATGTAAGGTAGATTTTGAAAGAAGATCCAAAATTCACCCTGCATTTCTATCCAAAAAAGATAAAAAATCACCCTGCATTGATGCTAGACTTGCTAGTTGTTACATACTAACTGATGTCACAGAAGAAGACAAGAGACAGATCTGTAGCATGCATTTTGGTCCTGTTTAGTCCATAGGATAGTTTTAAGAGACTAAAAAGGGCTCACTATAAGGTTGATGGTGGTTATTTTAAGTTATGAAGTATGATTGATTAATCAAACTTGAAACCAACAAATTGTTGTAAAGTAGAAGCCTGACAAGCATGAGGGGCATAAAAATTTTCTGGTAGACAACATAACTGGAAAGGTGATTTGGAATCTAAAGTTCCCAATTTGTTTTGTATTCTATTCACCATTCACACTGTACATTATTGCAACTGCAGAATTTTCTTTTTGTATTATGGTGGAGCAATAAGTTATTATCATTGCATTGCCAAAAATCTTCTTGGCTGACCATGACCATACTAGAATATCTGATTGTATCTTATTCATTTCTTATAAATAATTAATATTACCATAACATTAAATAATATATTCATGACTATACTAGAGTATCTGGTTGCATCCTATCTGTTTTTCATAAATAACTAAAAGTCATAACATTAAACAATATATCATGATATCTTTATATGCAGAGCCTCATAGAATAAACATACTAACTTACAAAATTAACAATCAAAATGTTGAAAATCATGGAGACAGATCTCAATACTCAGATATATCTCTGAAGATATCATGCAAATGACAGACTTACATGCCAAAAGGAACAAACACATCTGGAAGTTGGTATTCTTCCTTGAGAGGATGGTTACGATCAGCAAAACAAAATGGAATGCCAATAAGCCCATTAACCATGGTTCCTGCCAAATGGTAACAAGTGGAAACAATCTCATTAAACAATGGATTAGAGCTAAAGCCTGAAGTACTTAGCATTGTAGAAAGACATACAATAATGAAGATACTTCATTTAAAGATAGGCTAAGACTTAAACAGTGCATTAGAGCTAAAGTTAAGCTAAAGAATGTCAAGAGAGAGAGATTGTAGAAAAACATAAAACTATGGAGATACTTCAGATTTAAAAGATAGGTTAAGACTTAGTGTGATTCTTCCCTTAAGAATCTAAAATGGAAAAAGCTTCTAGATTTAAGTTTCCATTACTCACAAAAATACGTGAGGTCTCACTTGTAATCAATGTCTCACATATTTACTCACAGCCATTGCAACCCATCTCAATAAAGAAATTGCTCATGTAACCGATATATCATTGCCAGATAAAGCATTATCGGAAGGATATTGTCAGATTAGGCTGGAGGAAAAAACTTCGCAATTCTGAGTTGAAACTTGAAAAACCAACATAACCTCCACAAAGAACTAGTTTCTATGCTTAAATGTCAAAACAACCTTCCACATTCCATTCTCAAAATGCATTTAACAAAGTTGTTAGTCATGTACAAGCCCCACAGCATTAACATGTGTTCTATGTTGAACTTTACCACAGCACAAACTCGTTTTCTCAAATCTCAATTATGGTTGGTTGATTTAGCCAAATTAAAGTAGTTTTTAGCATAATCAAATGGTTTTTAAGTGAACTGGAGACCTAGCATCAAACATGCAGTGCTACTCTAAAATCAAACAGATCTCATAGATTCACTTCCTCATTCAACAACATTATTTATTTTGATTCATGTGGAGCATGAAAAGAAAAATAACCAAAACACAGAATCATAGTAACGGAGCTAATGGACAGAATCATAGTCCAATACTGAGAAAACACAGAAGACGAAAAAAAACACGAACAAAAAAAATATATAAATCTCAGATTTAGAAATTCAAATTTCTTTGTACCAAAACCTTCTCCTGAATTTTCTCGACAGCCAACCAAAAAAGCTTCTCCTGAATTTTCTAGACAGCCAAACGGAAAACAGTGAGTCGAGTGAATGAGTGCGGAATGCGTACCTTCCAATCGATGGCATGGAAGAATCCCATGAAATTCTCGTAAGCGGGTCGGAGCCCCGAGCGGAGCCCCGAGCGGAGCTCCGAGGAGAGGTTCTGAACGAGATCAGCCATCTGATTCATGTGGTCCTCGAGAGCTGATCTCAACTCCTCCATTGCTTTTTCTTCTCTCCGTAGCTTTAGATTTCAGATCCAGAAAACGGCAACAATGGATTTGGAGGTTCTGCAATCGTATTATGGCGGTGCTTTTCTGGAATCTGTCTAGACTTCTCGGGAACAAGAACAAGTTATTCTGGGTTTATCAGTTAATTTCCTAATTAGTCCTCAGTATTTTTATGTAAGGACGATTGTATCCTCGTGAGTCGTCACTGGTGACAACCGACATGATATTGAGACGAGGGCAAAATGGAAAACTTGAAAGTGAAAGAAAATGAAGGAAAAAGAGGTAATTAGAAGAGCTTAGTATTTAATCAAAATTTCATTGTGCGTGAGATGTAATAATTGAAATTTTATGCATCTGGACCTTGAGGCTTAGTGGCAATAGCCACTTAGGTGCATTTCTCTTTTTTCGGATTGGATTTAAAATCTGCCCCTTATAAATATATTTAAAAAAAAAATAATAATTGAAATTTTATTTATTATTTAACTTCTTTTTTTTTCTCTTATAAAAAGTATAGTTGTATTAATTAATGTTTTAAAACTTGGTTCGGCGATTAACCCATTTTAATCGTCAAGTTTGGTTCAATCAATTGGGTAGATTTAATTTGTCGGGTTAATTGGTTAACTTAATAAATGTTATTTAATTTATTTTATTAATTATAAATTATTTTTATTTTAATTAATTTTATTTTTAAAATTGATTGAAATTATTTTATATTTATTGAATTAATTTTTAAGACTTTATTTTCAAAATTTATTAGTTTGAAATTAATTTTATTCATTAAATTTATTAAAATACATAATATGTTTTTCTTTAATAGACATCTAAAACATTAATATTATATTAATTATAAATTTTTTTT
>BPVZ01000095.1:392427-404750 GCA_020521535.1 Rubroshorea leprosula
TAAACACCATTAGGGAGAAACTCTTTTAGAGTCTGTTTCTCTATTTATAAGACTCGAACTCAAGATCTTGTTTAAGGAGAATCGAATTCTTTCTATTCAGACCAATAAGTCATTGATAGTTTATTTGATATATTGTTCTTTTAAATAGTGAGGTTTATTTTTTCACGAAGAAAGTCCTATGTCATTTTTGTAAGACTCGCGTTTTTCTTTGATCTAATAATTCTTTAGAAATTCACTAATTTTAGTTTGAACGGTCTATGACACCAACTAGCCGTATATGGTAAGCAAAAGCACAGTTTCCTTCTACTGGTAAGTCTTCCTAATTTGATTGTTTAGCATACACGTGTATATCATTTTCTTCGTTTATTAAAGTGATCGGACTGGTTTATTTATATAGTCTTCTTTAGCCTTTAAGATTTGAATACAAATTTAATTTATTGAAGATATAATTAAATTTTTATTTTAAAGTATGTAGAAAATAGGATTAGGATTGTGTCAAGTCATGACGAATTGATTATACTTTTTAAACTTTAAATAAAAGCGTATAAGAAAAATATATTCAAATGACTATTTGTTTTTGTTATTTTTTTCCCACAAGGAACCTAATTCATTTGGAATGGTAGAGTGCAATATATGGTTACTCGATTTGAAATGCAGAATTTTCTTTGTTTGCAAACGATTATTCTCAGTAGTGCACAAATTAGAATCATTCAAGCATATCCTTACTATTCTTATTAAGTTAAATATCAATTTTGATCACTCAATTTTAGAGTTTTACATAGTTTCATCCTTTAACCTTTTTTATATGTTTTTTTAATCTCTTAATTATGAAAAATGTATTTCATTTAGTTCTTTTGCTAATTAGTCCGTTAAATTCATACATATATACACATTTTTAATTATTAAACTTTCAAGTTAATGGATTAAAAAAATTCATATATTATAAATTGAAGGACTAAAATTATGCATATTTAAACACATCTAAGGTTAAAACCCCTTTTTGATCCCCGAACTATTGTACGGGCCCCGATTTAGTCTTTAAACTAAAAAAATCCCTGATTTGGTCCCTACTATTTACCTATTTTACCCCAACTTGGTCCTTCTATTAAAAATCGTCCGTTAACTCACAGACATATCAAAAATTTAAGACACGTCAGTTGTACAACTGGATAAATGATGACATGGTCATACCCAACACAAAAACAAAAGTGGGGGCCCACCAAATTACAATTTTGCATCATCTTCCTCCTCCAGCATCTTTTTTCTCGAATCTTCCTTCATTCAGACAATCAATTCAATCAAACAATTAAACAATCAATTCAATATCGAACCCAACAGGTGCCCTTTCTTTTTCCTTTCTCTTCCTTGCCTTGCTTTCTTCATCAATCAATTCTTCATCTTAATCAAACAACCAAATTCACAAAAAAAAAAAAAAAAAATTTGCCCCTGGATTTGAACGAACCCAGCTCTTGGGTTCTTTAAGGAACCCAGGCACCTAGGTTCTCGAAGAAACCCAACGCTTGGGTTCTCGAAGGAACCCAAGCACCTGGGTTCGAGAAAAAACCCAGCACCTGGGTTCTTTCGAGAACCCAGCGCCTGGTTTCTTCCCAAGGCTTGGGTTCCAACGAACCCAACGCTTGGGTTCTCGAAGGAACCCAACCGCTTGGGTTCTCGAAGGAACCCAGCGCCTGGGTTCTTTCGAGAACCTAACGCCTGGGTTCCTTCGAGAACCCAACACCTGGGTTCGAGAAAGAACCTAGGGGTTCTCAAAAGAATCCAGCTCTTGGGTTCCAACGAAACCCAACGGTTGGGTTCTTGAAGGAACCCAGCGGAGACTACTGATACAATTCTTCTAGGGTTAAAAGGGGAAGAAGAGGGAGAAGATAGTGAGTTTGGGGGGTTGAAGGTGGGCCCCACAATTTTTTTTTTTTTTGCCCAGAATCTGACGTGTTTTATGACATGTCCATGTGTACAGTTGACATGTCATCATACTCAGTTAATTAACAGGACACGTCACTATATTTTTAATGGAAGGATCAAGTTGGAGTAAAATGGGTAACCAGTAGGAACCAAATCAGGGATTTTTTTAGTTTAAGGACTAAATTGAGGGTTTGTACAATAGTTCGGGAACTAAAAAAGGGTTTTAACTGACATCTAATGAATTAACAAGTGAGATAATTAAAAAATGTATTTTTTTATACATGAGAAATTAAAAAAGAACTTAAAAAATTAAGAGACAAAAATTATACAAAACTCTAAAGTTGAGGGAATAAATTTGGCATATAACCTTTTCTTTGGCCTCAATTATTATTTGAGCATCCTCTTCTTCCTGCCGGTTCTAAAGCATTTTGCATTTTTTTTTTTTTCATTTTTCCTTTAATGTATATGGATCAAGTACACCATTTTCTGATGTGTCGAGGATGATCAAGAATCTCTTCAGCTTTAACGCTTATAGATAAATTAAAGAGCAACTTGGTTTTGGCTGCAAAATATAATCAAGAATCTATGCTTTCCATGACCCAACTAATTTTATTTTATTTTATTTTCAATCTACCGTTGTTTGGGGAGTATACCCTACCCTTTCTCACGTTACGACTTAACGAAAGATAATTATGGGACTGGTACCTAATACAGAAATAGAAGACACATTCGACTGTATATTTCATTAATGCGCATGCGATTATCGTCTTCTTCTTGGTTTAACCATAGTTTTATTTAAATAGTTTAGAGGAAATTAACAGTATAATTAATATACTTTTTAATAGTTATATCATTTATATTAAAAAAATAAAAATTAATTTTTAATTTATTAACTGTTTAATTAAAATTATATATATAATAATATTATTAAAATTAATACTAATTTTATATTTTTTATATAAATTAATTAATAAAAGGAGTATTAATTATGTCTGTACCTTTGGTCTTAGATTATTCTATGCTGTCAGTCAAAACAAATGAGAAAAAAAAAAAAGAGGGAGTTTTTATGGTTGGAAAAATAATTTTTTTAAGGAAATTACAAAATAGGAACTCTTTTTTTAAAGATTAAACTTTTAATTTGGTTTCTCAATTATTGTATGAACTTTAATTTGGTCTTTAAATTAAAAAAATTCTTGATTGGTCCCTAAAATTTCTAAATTTGATCCCAAGTTGGTTACATGTTTTATTATTAATGTAACACGTGGTCATTAAGTAACAGTTTTTGCTATTAAGTAAGAGATATATTAACTATTTTTTAATAGAATGACCAATTTAAGATCAAATTGAAAAACTCTAAGGATTAAATTAAAAATTTTTTAATTCAAGAACTAAATTAGAGTTTATACAATAATTAAAGAACTAAATTAAAGATTTAACTTTTTTTAAATGTAACTAGAATTTATAGAACTTTATTATTAAGATCGTACATATCATATTAGGTGGATTCTATAATTTGATCAGTGCTCTTGAACATCCGGATTACAGAGTTAGTCAAGATTTTAGATTTTTGGTTGTGAAGAACGTGAAAATCAGGAATCTTTAAAACAAAACAAAATAAAAAAGAGAAAAAAAAAAAAAAAAAAAAAAAAAAAGTGGTCAATCTCATGTTGTACAATTCTTTCGGTGAATGAATAAAGGACCAATATATTCGTCTGTGGTGGAGGAAGGAAATGCTAGAATTTTTATTTCGAACCTATCCAGAAGGGAAGTAGTCGTTAGGACATAAATGACTCTCTTATCCACACCAGTCATCTTATCACACATGTGATGAAACGTGTTTTTAAGCTGTTGCAACCATTTGTTCACGTACTTTATTTTTTAAAAGATACCTATTTACCTATAAATTTTAAAAATTAATGTATCATAGTCTTTACTTTTAAAAAAAATTAGAATTTTAATTTATATTTGAAAATTAAAATTTTATTTAAAATTCAAAAATTTACTTTATCAAATATTGATTTTTATATTTGGAAACCAATTATATATTTAAATATAATCATTTTCAAATCTAAAATGATGATAGATTTTAAAATTTTGAATTGAATTTTAATTAATTAAAATAAAGTAGTTTAAGGTTAAAATTCTAATTTATTTTATGAATTGGGATTAATATACACTTTTCCTTAAGTTTTATATATTATATTTATATAAAATTTTAATTATTTACTTTTTCACTTTAAATAATTAAGATTTATTTATATTTATTAAAAATAATTTTCTTCTTTATTTAAAAAGTTATTTTAAATTTTAACCATTAAAAATAGAGAAATAAATAATTAAAATTTTATATAAATATAATATATAAAATTTTTGTGTGAATAGATTTCTCATCTTTTAAAAAAAAAACAAAAGAAAATGTGGAAATATGGAAAAATAAAGAAAGAGCAAAGAAAAAAAATTAATAATGTTCTATTGATTTTAAAGTTGAGCTTCCTCACATTAAATGAGGATGTGTTTATTTTAAGGTTTAGCTTCAAAAACTTTTATCAACAAAAGCAATTATAAGTTTACAATATAAAAGTTAACTTATATTTAAATTTTATGTTGCGTGGAAGAGATTTGAAAAAGATGTGAACTTATTTTCAATACCAAAATAATACAATCATTTATCCGTCTTCAACCAATTGATGCCTTGGAAAGCTGAATTCATGTTCTTTAGCTAAGAAAAATTGACATTATTTAATACCTTCAAAATTAGTGTAATTCTTTTGTTAGAAAAACAAAAAGAAAAAAATGTGTTTAGGACAAGGAGATGTTACCCTAGTCTAAGGTCAAGGCATGCCCCCAACTTCGATAGATACTTATGATGATACCCTATTTATGAGAAATTGCTAGCAGTTGAATTCAAAAATAAGAACAAGAATCAAAATGTTTGAATCTTAACAACTACATCAATTTTAGTTGGACTTGGAGAGTATTAGCCTGCAATTGTAATTGTAAAATTTGTAATTCTTTAATATTTTAAAAATATATAAAATATATTTAATATATTTAATATTTATTTTAATTAATATTATATATTTTTTAAAATAATAAAAAGATATAAAAATTAAAAATTAAAGCACCAACAAAGTTTATCGAATGAAACCTTAGTAATTAACAGGAGCACAAGTTTTTTTTTTTTTTTTTTTGTTAGCTCAAGAAGTCCAGAAACACCACTCTCCCACTTGCACATCCCACTCGCACAATATTTGCATAACTAGCTACAAACATCTAGTTAAACATGATTTTACCATTCTTAACCACATTTACAGCTTATGGATATGCTGGCTAATCTTTTTCAACCAGCATGGCTAATTCTATAGCACACCACCATCATACTCTGCCTAAAAGACCGGAGAATACAAGGAAAATGGTTCGGACACCCTACTCTATGGTTAATGAAACCCAGCAGCTGCAGCCTTGGCTGCAGGGACATCTGGTGGAGGGGACGGCAGCATGGTGAGGGCAAATACTCCACTTGCAGCTGCTGCAACAGCTCCAAGGACAAATGCCGGCAAGTTCCCACCTCCAAATATTGCATCAAAGGGTCCTGCCCCTAGAGACACGATCATCTGCACAACCATCATAAAAAACAGAATTAACACCATTTCTTGTCAAACTTCTGATATATCTGGGAATTTCTTTGTATGCGGTAGCTAAGAACTTATGAAGTGAAGTTGAAGTGTCAAATAGTTCAATCCATCAATTTTGGGTTGGTGGGATTAGTTTCAACACGAAACCATGCTTGAAAGTTGAATCAAAATGGGGTTCTAGAGAGGGAACTAAGGATCAACTCCCAAACATTTGCCAAACTTAATCAACGGAGTTTCAAACAAATCCTAAATGGCTTTATTTAGGAAGGAAACCAACAACCTCAATTGCATTGCCACATTTATGATCTGGTATTCAACTTAAAGAAAATTGATGTACCAGCATGAGTAAACAGTAATACCTGTGGAATCACTATTGCAAGATTCAATACTCCCAAGGAAAGCCCTGTTTCAAAAGATGATCAGTAGGAAGAACAGTTTGATAATACAAAAGATAGAGAAACAGCTAAACATGGTTGAGAATTCGGCATTTTTACCTTGACCTGCACCAGAAGTACTGGAAAATATGGATGCCAATGCAAATGGAATGCTGTATGTTATCTGCAAACAAATAAACATTAACAATATTCAAAATGTAAGTTCCCTAATGATCTCCAAAACTGTAAGTTTTTCAATTTTCATAGCAGACAGAAATGGCTACGCCTATCTTTGTCTATTACCACCAGGTCTCTGTCTCTGTTTAAAACATACTGCCAAACAAAGGTTCAAAATTTAATTATTCACAGAGGAATTAAAACAAACTCACATTGTCTCCACACTCAATATCAATAAATGATCCAATGAATTTATGTAAATGCATTAATGGGGTTGACAGATCTCCCTTGTCATTTTCCTAAATTTGTGATGCATTTCATGAAAGCTATCAAATTGTTGAGGTAACGTCCTTTAATGGCATCTTATTAAGGCCATCAGTTCTATCTACTCTAAGATAAGCACTAGGAATCTGCCTAAACAAGACAAAGAAACAACACCAATGACATATTGGTTTGAGTGGAATAAATTCGGTTCCCTTAGGCAAGATCTCGAGTTTTCTCTAATGGTGGCCAACGCGTTGGATTTCAGATTAGTGAGACGCAATGTAGCAAGAGGTTAAAAGAAAAAAGAAGACAAAGAAATAACTTACGGCTAAAGGTATGCCCAGAACAGCGAACAGAGACAATGTACCGGCCTTGATTCCCCCAGAAGGCGGCAAGAGAACTTCAGCGCCGTTGACGGTGGCGAACCGGCGGTGGGACTCTGCCAATTTGGTGACCAAAACGGTCATGGCCAAACAAATTGCAAGCAAGAAGTTGACGATACCCCAAAGGCGCTTGACACCACCAACCCTACGAGCTAAAACCACTACGCTCAAGGAGGTGAACCCCAGAACCACCGAGTTCAGCATCAACCCCAATGCACCCGCGCGGACGCCGTTGTTGTAGGCCTTCTTCAACCCCGGATTATCGCCTTGCGACTGCCCGCCGTATACCTCTCTCCCCATCCAATCCGTATCGAACAGCAAGAAAGGAAACCATGCAATCCAGTTGAGACACGTCACCAGTAGTAGAACCCACATGGGTTTTCTCAACTCCTTCAGAGCCGTGACTATCTCCCCAAAAAATGGCACTGGTGGCGTCGGTTCCCCTGCCTCCTCCTCCTCATTGCCGGCATTTACCTTTTCTGGCGACCATGGCTGCTCGTGTACGTACGTGAGGGCTATTGTAGTCAGGAAAATCAAGAGCAGAATGGAGAAGAAAAAACAGCTCTTCAGATTTGCGCAGTAGATATCACAGGCTTTGGTGGTTGTGAATGGGAATATTTTGTGGAGTTTACTGTAGGAGCCGGCCGCGAAGCCGAGAACGTTTCCGACAGCCATGAAGAAGGAGAAGAGAGCATTGGCGGTGCGCACTTTTTTCTGGTTATTCCCCGAGAGGTCCGCGAGTAGAGCTCTGCACGGCCCCTGTAACATGTTGTTAGCGACGTCGAGGATCCAGAATCCGATGATAAACACGATTATCGCACGTGGCTTCATTTCCCTGTCCAGGGAGTCACCGAAGAGGTGGCCGATATCTGCTGCGAAACCGATAAGGACCACCGCAGTGGCAACCAGTGCTGCACCGGCGGCAATGAAGGGGCGACGGCGGCCAAACCGGGAAGTGCACCGGTCACTGTTGTACCCAACGATGGGCTGGACCACCATACCGGAAACTGGACCACAGAGCCATATTAAAGAAGCCCATTTATGAGGAATACCCAACAGTTGCACGTACGGGGTTAAAAGCGATAGCTGCAGAGCCCACCCAAACTGAATTCCTGCCGCGATGGCTGCCACTACGATGATCTTCCTCAGCGGGCTCGTCCGCGGTAGCGACGCCGCCCCCGGCTGCTGATTCTCAAACCCCGAAACCTTCCCCGCTTTTACAGATTTACTTTCAGAACTCTCCATAATCCAAAAACACTCAAATATTTTCTCTTCAAGAAAAGCAAGCTTAACTATTCTGAATTGTGTGGATGCGTTTTGAGGTGGTGAATGCATGAGGATTTATATTGAATCGAGGGGGAAAAAAATGAGAAGCTTATCCATTTTGAAGTTGTTTTGCAGGGAAAAGTCACAATTTACTACACGTGTTGAAGTGGCATTAAATTCATATTGCCATGTTTAGAAGAGAAAATTGAAGTCTGCTGTGTCTTCTAGTTCTTGAGACTTTATTATGGGGTCTAGAGCTATAGATCCGCTGGTGCACGAGATGTGTTTTGCAATATGGATCATGTATCATTTTCTTTATTGAAAATGTATCATATGATTCATTGTTAAAGAGAAACTATAACTGTGGAATCTGTGATGATGTAGGTTTCAAGATCTTGCTTTCAATAAAGGAAAGAGGAAAAAGGGAAAAGAACTCTTCTCCTTTTGCTTTTGCTAATATTACTTAGTCACTGTTAAATGATATCCGATGGTCAATAAGATCTATTATTTTTATTTTTTTTAAAATTATTACTTAATACTTACTCATATTAATAAATGATATCTGATAATTAATAAAAAAATATAAACAAACAAATCTTTTTGAATAGAAATTTTTAATATTAACAAGTTAACAACTACGATATATATATATATATAGGTCTGTAATTTGTAATACAATGATTGGCTTTGGTTGGTTAGGAGACACTGAGCTAGTTAGCAAGGTTGGTTGCGTAATGTGAATGCAAGTCAACATTTTGAGAGGGGGAAACGAGAGAAGCATGGAGGAGAATGGTGATGAGAGGCAGCATGAAGAAATTGGTTAACGTTATCCATTATGGTCTCCTCCGCTTCCGCACCCCGAAGAAAAACTGCAACCGCTGCATTAATAAAGAAAGGGAAAGGGTGCGTCAGAGATATATTTCATTGACTTTTAAGGAGCGGCAGAGAGAGAATCAACGTAGGCATGGTAAGGGGATGACGTTTGAGGATGACAAACAACGCCTCTTGCCGTTTATTGGACCATCACTACCTCCCTTGGAAAATGTGCTCCTCCCTCTTCCGTTGCCTTTCCCCATCAAGGGTTTTCCCTTCAAAACCCTACGTTTCATTGTGCAAATTTGATTTTATGTTTCTCATTAAAAAAAAACCTATATACGTGCTTTTAAATTTGATTTTTAAGTTGGTTTTCTTATTATAAATTATATGAAGATGCAAGATTTTAATTTAATGGATCGGATAAAAAATGTTAATCTAGATAATTATATCTTTAAATGTGACCTTATATGTGTTTACATTTGAGGATATTTTTTTTAACACATAAAAATTATAAATTAAATCTTAAACTTGTAATTAGTACAGAAAACTTTATCACCATATTATTACATTTAAAGGTTACTATTGTTTAGATTGACATTTTCTTTGCTAATTCAAATTGAAATAAACTTTTCCTCTATTGTTAAACATTAAACTCAAGTATTGAGTCCAAAAGATTATAATTAAGAAGGTTTATCTAAGCAATGTACATTCCAAAGATAAAAGATGTGTGAAAACATCGAAAATTTGATTGAAATCAATTACCTGCGTGCGCCGGCCAAAAAAACTGTGGGCCAAGTTGAAACAGTTAAAATCAGTTGCAGGACCGACGTCGACGTACACTTCAGTGGAGACAAAATGTGGACCTACTCAATACTGTTGATAGTTTGATGAATTCTGTAACAATTAAGTTGCCGACAATATCAAGCTAATTTGTGGTTAGATTTAAAAACATCTGTGTCCCACACATACACAGAAAAAATTGTGGACAAGATCGCTTTTCTTTTTGCTCACAGGAAAAGAGTGAAAAGTGTAGTATGAACTGAGCCTTGTTAAGATTATTATCTCATCCTTTACCTTTAATGTGCATTGACATGTGAGTGAGACAGGACCTCATCAACATGTTGAGAAAAAAGATGTCTTCTAAACTTTGCCTACTTCAATAGGTCAAATTAAGTTCGAGGGTGGGGACCAAAAATTATAAAAATAAAATAAAGGAGGAGGAAGAAGCCACGTGGTTGAGTCAAATGCAGAAAGTTTCAAGATATGTAGAAAAGCATTGTCAAGTTTGGACTAAATGAAGGTGCTAGGTTCCTTGAATGATGCATGGCCCATATATTAGAATTCGTTTTTGGGACAAATGAAACAAGGTCATAACTACTACCAACATAATTAGCAGAAAGGTGGTGGGGCTATGAGTCCTTAAAATCAAATTTGGTCGGCAGAGAAAATCTTGCATTCTTCTTTTCCATCAAAAGTTACGTGCTCCACAAGAAATTAGTATGACATGAATCGTCATCGTAGTGGCTAAAGTTGTAGTATACATATGGGGAATGTCATGGTATTGAGTTTAATATTGTACAAACGTCGCAATATTGCTTATGTTCCAATTAATAAAGAAATTTAATGATATGATATTTTATAATAATTGTCTTTTTTTTATTAAGAGATAAATTATAAATAAATATATATTAATTTGTTTAATATTATGTCATCATATTAAATAAAATATTAAAATTATTAAACAAGAAAAAAAAATATTGTACCTTGTTATGAGCAAAATTTGAATAAAAAACACCTTATCTATGCAAAAAGAAAAAGTAATGAATAGTAAATTACTATAATTTCTAACCACACATTTGAGACTTTTCTAGCATGTAATGTACTTTAAATCTAGACCAGAATATTTGTTATCGTTATATGTCATTTTCTTTTGTATGTCGGTCGTTTTCTTTGATCGTTGAAACATAAAAGCAATTAAATTACAACAAAATTATATCAATATTAGGAACAATTTATGTACTTCTTTCTCATTTTGCATACACATTTCCACAGGAACCAAGTTTTGCAGAAAATTAACCCTTTGATGTTATTGTGCACCATGCATTCTAAGCCCTAACCACATCAAAATTACATAACGTACGTAGGAGACAATCAGCACTAGCCTAGTTAGTATATATATATATATTAGTTAGTCAGTTGAGACGCTAATTATTTCAGTGATTGAAGTATAAATCTAGCTTAATTTGGTTTAAATTCATGTCAAAATAAAATAAGGACGAATCTCCCTATTTGGTGCAATTGGGATGGTGAATTTACGTAGAAGACAATCTAACATTTTAAGTATGAGACTTTGATTAAGGATCTCAAGTTCAAGTTTGAAACTAATCCATATTGGATGACATTTAGTCAAAATTTAAGGATATCTTCATACTAGTAGCAGATTGAAATGGATAACATTGAACTAAATTATGAAGTGACATTGAGTTCAAGAAGAATGTTACGTGCACTCACCATGGGCTCAAGTGTACAAACACTTCTTTCCTAATTGTTTTTTTTTTTTTTTCAATTTTTTTCTTTTCTTCTTTTTCTAAATTTATAAATAAAAGAAAATTTACACTCAATCTAATTAGTGCCCGAGTGTTAGCTGATACCAAGTGCAGTTAGCATTTCCCTTTAAGTTTTATTCCACAAAGAAGGGTCGTCGAGACTGAGATTGCTTTAAATTAACTCCTTGTCCGAAAATAAGAGGGGAAAAGACGTGCGTATGTCAACTTTTTCTTAAATTGTTAACACCCACCACCGGCCTTATTATTTTATCCTTTACCTTTCTTTTTATTTTATCCATAGAATTTTTGCTAATAATAATTATAAAGATTAAAGATAAGATTTTACTAATTTCTTCCCTTTACTCTTTTGTTGCTTCAATCAAGGGATAAGATGGGAAGTATCTACTTATATTGTCAAAAAAGCAAAAAGAGAAAAAAAAAAAAAAGTGCGTTTTTAAATTGGGAACATAAAGTGTACTATATAGTCCTCATCTAATTAACTGTCACTATATTTTATTTTATAGGCATGCTATAGATATAATATAAGAAAAAAGTATATCAATATTAATTCTCAAAAAAAAATAGAGTTCTAATCTTAAGCTACATTATTTAATTTAATTAAAATTGAATTTAAAATTTAAAAATTTATTTTATTAAATATTGATATGTAGATTTAAAAATTGATTGGATTTCTAAATTTTGAATTGAAATTTTGGTTTTTAAATATAAATTAGGACTTTAATTTTTTTAATAGTTGAAACTGATATACACTAATTTCATATAATATTATATATAATTATAAATTTATAATTATAACATAACATTAAATAAATATAATATAATATCAAATAAGTAAATATATATAACATCGTCAATTGACTATATATTGAGTTTATAATAATATGTAAGATTATAAATAAATTAATTATATAATGACATGTA
>BPVZ01000095.1:490495-515994 GCA_020521535.1 Rubroshorea leprosula
TCTAATTTGTTCATAAAATAATATTATGATTCTCCTAACTAAATTTTAAAAAAGTATTATTCTAAAAGTCTTAAAACAATATAATAAATCTAGTCTTGATATTATACTATATATTATTGGATATTTGGTTTAAAAGTTTTAAATTTTAATTATGAATGATTCTAATCAATTTTAGTGATATTTATGTTAAATTTTATTTACTTTTAACAGGATTTAGAAGATATGATTAAATTATTAGTGTATTAAAAAAAATTAATTTTAATTGTTAAGAATTATTTATGCTATGTTAGAAACTTGAAGTCATTTTTTATTGTTCTTGCTACCTCTAGTGATGTAACCAAGAAGAATTTTCAGAATTTTTCAATTTTTACAAATGTAAAGGAGTATAAAAACTTATTTATAATTTATGCATTTTATTATATTTTTACTAATTTGGATGTTAATGTGTTTTATAATTATGTTTTCCATTTGATATTAAAATATTTTTATATTATCTCATATATTTAATAATGATAAAAATCAATCAATCCAACTAAACCACATTGATCTGATTTAAGTTGAATTGGTTTGATTATCATATAATAATGGATTAGATGGATTACAAAATTTATTAATCAATTAAATTGAATTAATTTAAAAAATATTAAAATTTGAACCAAATCATATCGCAAACACCCCTAATTTTTCTATATTCATTTGCTAATTTTATAATAATTTATTTATTTTTTCTATAAGAATAACTTCAAATTGTTGGAGTGAAAGATGCTGAAGAAATTTCTTCAGCTCCTATTCCACTCATAGAATATTTTAAACAAGGGTTGGGACGACTCAACGAAGGGTATGCCTTAAGTCTTGGGATAGGAAGACTCTCAAATTGCTATATAGAATAAGAATTAATTAACGTACGTGAAGAACAGGCGATAAAACGTGCTGACTTAGGGAAAAAAATCATTGATAAAAAATCATTTTATCAGGCTTAATATCATTGATATTAAAAATCCCTGAACTTTATTATAAAAATCAATTGTAACCCTCTACAGAAAAAATTAATAAAAATCCCTAAACTTTTTTGAAGAGGCCACTGTGGTCGGTCCTTAAATCCGTTGACGAAAGTGCTGACATGGCACTAACGGTGTTAAGAAAACGCTAAAATGGCATTAACACCTCATAAAAAAAAAAAAATGGCATTAGCACGGTCAGATTATATTGGAAATACATTTTTGACCTTTATACATAATAAGGATTAAAGGGTAAAATTGTAAAATGATATTTTAAGAATTACTTAAATTTATTAATCATAAATTTTAATCTATTAAACAACTAATTAATAAAGGATATAATATTAATTTACTCCTAGTAAATTAATTAAGATTAACAAATTAAATTAAAAACAAATGGTCAACCTAAACCTGAGAAGATGAAGCCTCTAGTGAGATTTCCAAGCACAAAAAAAAAAAAAAAAAAAATCTGCTGCAAACCCAATCCTATATAAATTCATCAAAAACAAAAATAAAAAAATAAAAATAAAGAACTCATTTGTGCTGCAATTTATCAATTTTTCCATCAAGGACCCAGATCTTTGCCTTCTCCCTCATATCCGCATACCCAGATCTTAATCCAACATCATTCTAATTTCATTGGTTTCAATGCCAAAAAACTCAAAACTTCATGCTTCAAATGAAAACGTGGAGAAAAATCGGAGAACAAAACGGGGAAAAAATCGAACCGGATTGAACAAAACATATATGGAATCAGCCAAATCTGAAACTAGAGAAATAATTCATTTTATACCTTTGAAGACAACAAATCAGAAATAAAATAGTTTTCATTTTGTAATTTACGTAGTTTCGATTATAAAATTAGAAAGGAAAATGATTATGTAATAATTTTTATAGTACAATTGTTTCATACAACTTTACTTATCACTTATTGATTAACTTTTTTTACATTATATCTATGATATTATATATATCTATTCATTTATTTAATGATATGTAAAACTTATTATTGACGACCACTTAAGATTTCAAAGTAATGAAAAATTAAGTGTGAAATATATAAAAAGGGAAGTCGTCATTCGTTTACATTATCAGGTGGGATAAGTTACTTAAAATGAGTTTGCGCAAAGATCGGAGTTCGAGGGTTTGGTTAAGAGTGAGGAAAAACATATGTGCACCACACAGTCCTTTGTCTAAACACGGTTACATATTTTAAAATTGAGGTTAATTCAGCTTATTTATTATATTTATGTTTGACTTTATAAGCAAACTTGAAAAAGAGATAAACCAAATTGCAACATTTAAAAATTTTTGAACTGAAATGGATGAAATCAAAGACATATGCATGCACAATAAATACAAATAAAAATTAAATGGATTGATTTGGTTAATTCAAAAAAACATGGAGGACTAAAAAAAAAGATCTAAAACCTTAGGACTAAATTGTTTAATCCTGAAAGCTCTGGGTGAAATTGAAAAGAAGAAAGATAATTTTGACTTTGACTAATATTAAAGGAAATTAAGGATTTAAATTAATTAATTATGATAATTAACTTAATTAAATGATTAATTTAACATTAATTAAAATTAATTAAAATTGATTAATCACATTATTAATTTTTAATCAAGATAATTTAGTAATATAATTATCTTAAATTAAGATTAATAAACATGATTAAGTTATTTTAATTAAAATTAATTAATTTTATTAATAATAAATTAAGTGAATTATCTTAATTAATTAATATATTTTTTTACCTTTTTTCTCGTTTTAGTTTTTATATATTTTTTTACTGGACTGACTCGACCCGAAAACATAAACCGTTAAGCAAAACATGTAAGAAATAGATCAAACATCCAATGAAAATGAAATCGTTTATGTCATTTCCAGCAAAGACATACATTCATCTAGTGCCTAATCTGAACATTTTTTTTTTTTTTGACATTTTCATTAATTTTTCAACAACATACATGGGTTTAACATCACATCTAAAAAAAACATCAACAGAGAAGAAAACAAACAAACATGGCAGATCCTTAAAGGAAAAATAGATGTGGGTTTGATGGGAGGAATCCCACCTACGGGATCAAGCTCCCACCATTCCCTTCACCATTTCCCTAAAAGGACTCTCTGTTTCGAAGATTACCTAAAGCAAGTGAGACTTAGAGCATGCAACTCTTTTGAAACCCAAAAACGGGAAGCTCCTCTGGAAGCTCGATGATCCTCTCCCAAGAATTTGCTTTGCTCAAAACAGAAAATCCTTCTTCTTCGAAACCCCTCTCTTTCGGACTTCTCTCTTCTGCTTCTCTTTTTTTTTTCTTGTTTACAGTGACGAGAAGAAAAATGCAACACAGAAAAGAACAACCCAGAAGAGAAAAAAACCGAAAGAAAACTAAAAAAAAACAAACCAAACTAAAAAATCAACCCCCCAGACCTCCCTGTACCCTGCTTTTTGCTCTATATATATACCTAAACAACAAAATAAAAAAAATGAAATAAATAAAGAAAAGTCTTGCTCCGTTAATCACTAATGATGCCAATTTTGTCTGGTATTGTTGTTTTTTTTGTATGGCTGTAGCGTGCAGGAGGCAGGGGCACGGGATTGGGCACAGAGTGCAGGAGGCGCAGGGTCGGTGCAACAGTAGGGGGCGTAGGCGGCAAGGGTTGGTTCAGTGCAGCAGCAGGGGGTGTAGGAGCATGATTGCCGAAAGTAGGGGTATGATTGGGCGCAGAAGGCACGGGATCTTGGGCGTAGAAGGCACGGGATGCAGAGGGGAGAGTGCAGAGCAAGGCCGGGCGCATGAGCCAAGGGCGCAGAGTGCAGGAGGCAAGGCTCGATTGCGGAAGCAAAGGGGGCACGGAGCAGGGCTGGCTCGCGGTAAGCAGGGGGCGCAGAGGTGCGGTGAGCGTGGAGCAGGAAGGCTGGTTCGGGTGTAAGGGAGGAAGAAAGTTTTGGATGCTTTCCTTTTTCTTTTTTTTTTTTTGGGGTTTTTTTATGGTTTTTGGGTTTGGTATTTGGGTTTTGAGTTTTTGTGGGTTTTGGGTAATTGGGGTTTGAGTTTGGGTTTTGGTTTGGGTTTGATGGGTTTTGGGTTGGACTTGTAAAATTCGTTTTGATGAACTTCATCCCTCCAACTTTTGATTTCTTCAATTGAGTCACTTGTTTTAATTTCTTTCATCTCTTTTTTCCAATCTTCTTCGCAAAATCCCCCCCCCCCTTTTTTTAACCTAACAAGTAAAACAAAGACAAAACATATTAGTTAAAATAAAAATAAAAATAAAATAAAATTCTATTAAAATTTGAGTTATGACACTTATAAATAAAAGTTAGATTTTTTTAACCTATATTAGGGTGTGATTAATACACCTTTTAGCCATTAATTCATATTGAAAAATAAAAAACGTTGATATTAATTTTAACAATGCTATATATTAAATGTTAAATCCCCATTTTGGTCCTTTTACTTTGGTTAAAACCCTTTTTTAGTCTCTTTACTTAAATAAGCCCCTTTGTAGCCTCTAAAGTTTGAAATCTGACCACTTTTTAGTCTCTCTATTAACTTTTGCACATGTAGCACGTTAGATGACGGAAATTTTAAAATAGAACGACCGAATAGTGGCTAAAAAGGGGCTAAAATAGCCCCAATTTGGTCCTCTACTTTGGAAAAAGCCTTTTTTGGTTCATTTACTTTGAAATTTATGTCATTTAACATCAAAATTTAACAGAGGAACTAAAAAGGGGTCGGATTTCAAACTTTAGGGAGTATAAAGGGGCTTTCTTAAGTAAATAGACTAAAAAGGGGCTTTTTGCTAAAGTTGAGGGACCAAATTGGGGTTAATTTAAAGTCAAACTTTATTTTTTTATGTAACTTAATGGTTAAATGGTACATTAATTGCTTTCTTAGGGGACAGATTAGAAAAACCTATAAAAGTTATACAAATTAATTGTTCATATATTATTACCTAGTCATTTGATGTTGTTTAATTAGTCAATTTTTATGTTTGTGGGTTCATAACTTAGCCAATGTTTAGGATGTTAGTTAGGGTTTAGATTTTTTAGGGTTCAATATTTAGGGGGTTAGGGTTTAAATTTTTTGAATTCTCTATTTTATAAAATTGGGATTTAGATTTTTTGGATTATATATTTTTTAGTGTTAGGGTTTAGATTTATTTTTCAAATTTAGTGTTTAATGATGTCTTAAGGTTTATATTTTTAAGGTTTAATATTTATATTTTTAAGGTTTAATATTTAATATTTAATATTTAAAAATTTAAGGATTTAATAATTTAAAAATTAAAATTACAAGACCATAAGGTAAAATTTAAAATTTTAGATTTAAGAAGCAAAAATAAAAAAACTTTAGGCACCAATCAGCTTGGAGACCAATTTGGTCCCTATCACATTACCCAAAAAAAATCCATTTTTATTTAAATGACTGGATGCATTTAATATTATGGATTTCAAATGAATGAAAAATGTCAATTATTTAAATGATATGTAAAATTATACTAAAAGATAACACAAAAATATTGTTCCTATAACAATGCCAAAAAAAAATTAAAAATAGTCCAACTTGGTGCCACATAGGAAACACCATTGAACTTAATAGAGAGCTTAATGAACTTTTGGATGGCGCCAAGATGTGCGTTGACGGAATGACACTTGGCCTCCTCACCCAAGTTTAAGGATTATTATGAACTGTTTTTCAGTAGAGGGATGATAACAACTCCTTTTGCAAACTTCAAGGATTTTTACTAATATTAAACCTATTTGCAAATGTTCATCATTGGTTCACGTTTGAATTGATGTCAAATACTTTAATTTAGTTATCAAAGAAATTACATATTTCTTAGTAGTTTGAAGCAAAATTTTTTAAAAAAAAAATTTATTTAAAACTCATGTAAAAAGTTAATTTTAAAATTTTCTTCAATGAAAATTTAAATTTGTGAGAGAAAATTTATTTTTAAAGTAAATATTTTTAAAATTTTATCAAATACTCTCTAAAGTTTTTGTTTGGAACGAAGGAGAAACAGAGAGTTAAGTTTAGCCTTTACTTTAAGTGATTGGATTCAATTTCTTATCTATGCTGTGGGAGAAATTGTAGTTTAAATTTGGAGAAGATTTGTGGGAATGTAAAATTTGATGTAAAGGGCTAATGTACCCTTTGTAACCAGATAAAAGAAAATACTTATTTGTCCTTATCGAAGTTCCCTAAACCCAATCCCACAACATAAAAGCTATATCCATGAAGATGCATTGGATGGTCACTACCTTTTAGCAAGTTTGTCTCCTGAAAAACAAGCTCCACGGTGGAATTGTAATCTAGTACTCTCACCTCCGTCCCTAGTTGCGGAATCTCCCACTCCATTGGTAAATAATTGAAAGTGAAGTAAAAAAATAATTGAGGAAAATCAGGAAAATTGGTCCCATACACCCCTTGAATGCAGCAAT
This sequence comes from Rubroshorea leprosula, assembly GCA_020521535.1. Taxonomy (NCBI): domain Eukaryota; kingdom Viridiplantae; phylum Streptophyta; class Magnoliopsida; order Malvales; family Dipterocarpaceae; genus Rubroshorea; species Rubroshorea leprosula. The sequence goes on from BPVZ01000095.1 coordinate 496,947, forward strand.
GGTAAGCTTGTAATATATCAATGCTGGAATTAAGGAAGCTTATGTTGTTCACACTAGGTAAGACTCTCGGCTCATCACCTACACATAAGATTTCTTTATATAAGCTAAACAAAATAATTTTCTTTTGTTTGATTTTGAATTATTTAATAAGAAATAACCTTCTTTCATTCATTAACTCATTAACTCACCGAACTCATGTATTATATGATTCAAATTCAAAATTTCTAACTTTATTTATAGAAGAAATTACCACTAAGAAACTAAATAATTTTTAGTATAACTAAATATATTATTTTGGGCCTAAATTTTGAGGGCTCACTTTTCATCCTTAATCTTTAAAATTAAGTAATTGGCCCCTTGGCTCCTTAACCTTTTTATAGTTACCCCTTATTTGATTGGAGAGGAGTGAAGATAAATGGAAGGGTATCATTTTCCTTCCATTTCCTTTCCCTCCCTTCCCCTTCTCTTGTTTGGTTAGACTAAATTACAAAAATAATTAAAGCAAAATATAGGAAAACTACTCTCTTGCTCTCTAATTTTTTGTGAATCAATTAATAAAGAAATTTCTTTTCCACCCCTTCCCTTATTTCCTCTCAAACCAAACAAGTGTGCACGTGTGTGTATGTGTGTGTGTGTGACAAGTGTACATATGTGCATGTGTGTGTGTTTTTCCCTTCTTTCCTCTCAAACCAAACAAGTGTAAGTGTGTTTGACTAATTCTATGGTACAAATCGCCACCATCCATTGATATTGGACAAATTTTCACCCCTAATTCTACTAATTCAAATAAAAAATTATATATGAAAAATTCAAAATTATATACAGATTAAGAATAGATTTAAAATAATATTTATCATGTAATATTTTTTTGATATATAAAGAAAAAATTTCTTTTATCTCACAAGAGCACTCACTCACTTAGCTCTTCTCTTGCTTGCTCTCACCCCTTGCTTGCCCATTGCCTTTGCATGTATGGGTATTTATAGTGAAAAATCCAACCACCCATGCACCATTTTTCTTTGCCCATTAAATGAGTCAACATGCAATCTTGCATGATTTCAACAAAGCAAATGTTAGCTCACAACCAGCTAGGTTGGTGAAGAAATTTCACCACATGAAAAGTCCATGTGTTCACATGGGCTTGGACTTTCTACCAACAGACATGACCAGCCAAAGTTCTACTCCATTAACAGCAATCTTTGCTCCTAGTTTCTCTTTTCTAGCCATGGAATTTTAGTTGTACCGGACAACAAGTTGATTTAGCAATTGCATACATCTAAACAGCAATCTACAAAACCTCATTCTAATTAGATAAAATTAAGAAAGCCGGCTCAGGCTGACAAATTATTGCAACGAAAATTTTCACCATACAAATTCAACAGTAAAGATAAACAACCTAACAACCAATGCCGTGCGTAACTTCGTGAGCTGCCCAAAACGCTGCATATCATTCAAAAACTCCTTCATTTTGCGCGTCCTCGGATGATGGATCCACATCGTCGCATCCATTATCTTGACACTGTTAGCGTCGGACGCCGCCACTATCTTGTCAAACTCAGCCACGTTTAAAGCCACGGGCTTTTCCATTAGGAGATGCTTTTCTTCTGCGCCACGCGCATGGCCCAGCCCTGGTGGAGGCTGGTGTGGAGCAGCAGGTACACGGCGTCGATCTCAGGGTCGTCCAGCAGGGCTTCGTAGGAACCATAGATCTTGGCTTCTGGTGGGAATCTGTCGGCCCGCGCGAATTCAACTGCCTTCTCAAAGGAACGGTTAGCGACAGCCGATAGCTTGGCATTTGATGCCAATAGAATGGCTCAAGATACTTTCGGGGCAGCCTAAGATGCCGATTTTGATCGAAGTTTCTTCAGCCATTTTTCCGATGATAAGGTCTGCGTGGTGTTGAGTTGGTGAAAACGGGAGGTAAACACATTAATCAATACTTAAATCAGCTTTTTTATTTAATAAATGTTTAAATTAATAAATACTTAAATAAAATTTTTTTATTTAATATATATTATAATTAATTTTTTTAAATGAAGATAAAAAAAACTAAATGGTATTTTTAAAAGGAATAGGTGGTTAAATTTAAACATAATAAATAAATTAAAAATTAGATTTATTAAAATTAAAATAAAAAATTATAATTTTTTATATAATTTAATATATTATTTAATAATTAATTACTTTTTATTATGACTTTATAATATTATATATTTATTTATTTAATAATGATATGTATAAATTATATAAAAATACAATTATGTTAGTATCTATATATACACTCTTATTTGACATGATTAACTCATAATCTTATACCTACAATCTTTTATGAGAAGTCCTAATAACTAAAAAATTAAAATTTTGTATTAAAATCTTAAGATTAAATTCTAATATATAAAAACATTAAAATTAATTATTATTTATTATATAATTCATTATTCAACTTATATGTAAAGAAAAGAGAGAGAGAAAGAGAGAGAAGTCTTATACGAGTACAAATTAATTTTGTTCAATAAAGAAAACAACGACAAAGAAAAAGAACGGATAGAACACGACACGAGCCACAAGCGAAGGGAGACGCTGCCTTGCACACCTCTCCCTCTTCCCGTTTTCACAAACTCCACGGTAACTAAATTTGTTTACGAAACCATCCGCTACTCCGACTGCCGAAAAACTGCAGCCAAATCCTTCCACTTTCGAATTTGGTTTCCCTCACAACGAAACTAAGATGTCACTCCTCCACCCTTCTGCGCCAATTCCCTCCTTTCCCGCCACTTCGACTCTCAGCTTCCATCCAAAATCCATAACACGCGCCACCACACGCCTCGCTGTCCGCAAGCGGTGGCGACATTGACACTTTCACCGAGGAATCAGGATACCTTTTCGATCTGAGTGCTTCCGAGCCCGACTTGTTGACTGATTACAGTGTTTCCAGAATAGCCTCAACTACAAGAGGAGGCCTCCGATTCTGCTGCGCCGCCTTCTCCAAATTGGTGTGACTTTCGGGAAATGGTTCGGTGATCGCTATGTCGATACTGTCATGGATCGCACCGACCAGATGTTCGAGGTTTGGATTGATATTGATTTCGTAAGAAATTTGTTTTCTGTTAACATCCGCAATGGTGATTGATATATCTTCTGTTGACTGACAGATTAGAGCTGCGGAGCTTTGGAAAATATTGGTAGAACTTGGTCCGGTGAGACTCTTCAATCTTTTTTTTCTTAATATGTCTGTGGTTTATTTATTCTTTTTGTTTCTTAATTACTTCTGTTTCTTTCTTTTTGTGCTGTAGGCATACATTAAAATTGCTCAAGCTGTTTCCTCTCGACCTGTAAGTTGACATATCATTTAGGCAACAACAAGCATGACTTGCTTAATGCCATTTTACTGTTCCTTTTTTTTCATTGTAACATTTAGTCAGCATTAGAAATGTGCCCCATCATTTAGGCAATTTTACGTATTTAGATTTGAAACTTGAAGCAAATGAATTTAGCTTATGTGAAAACTAGATTGGCCGTGGCTGTAGGATTTGATACCACCATCATACTTGGATGAGCTTTCGTTGTTGCAAGACCGAATAACTCCATTTTCAACTGAAGTTGCTTTGAATACCATCGAACAAGAGCTTGGATTACCAATAGATGAGCTTTTCTCAGAGATTTCACCAGAACCAATTGCAGCAGCATCCCTTGGTCAGGTCTGTATTTGGTTGGATTCTTCTATTTTAACTATTCTCAAGAGTTGGTTAAATCCTAACTTAAAATTTAAAGCCTGGTGCTCTTTCTCTCCCATGTAGGTCTATCAAGCCAGGCTCCGCTGCAGTGGTCAAGTTATTGCTGTCAACTAAAGGGGATCAAATCATAATATGATTGATCCTAATATAAAAGGAAGAAAGAAAAGGAATATCATGCCATTATGAAGATTTATCAAATCATGAGAAATCAATTTATCAATTGATTGATTTCAAGGATTTAATATTGATTGTAATTTCATTAATAGGAAGATTTTTAATTAATTATTATTTTCTTATATTATGTACCCATCACCATATAAATAGAGTTGCTCATATGTAAGAAAACAATGAAGAGAAATAAATTTGCAAACCCATAGAGGCTTTTGTATTGTGGACTAAAAGGGTCTTGATGCATCATGATGTACCATATAATATTGTGTCTTCCTCTCTCTCACTTATCTTTTATGTTGTTCATGTTATTGCTATGTTATCATAAGATTTCTACTATTAGAAATTTCCATACCATATTAGAAACTTCTTCATCAAAACACAGAGGACCGAAGTTGGGGTTGCAATTTCCTTAGGGACCATAATTGGCTTACACTCCACCATACCACACTCCCATTACACACTCTTTTTTTTGTTAACTTCCGTTAGTTCCCACACTCCATTAGTTACCATTACACTCTCACCGTGTCAGTTCCCACCTTCTTCCCTTTATTTTATTTTATTTTATTTTATTTTTTTCACTCGGGTTCTCCAAAGAGAACCCAGACTTGGGTTCTTCTCGGAGAACCCAAATCGAGTTCTCTAGGAGAACCCAGGTTTGGGTTCCCAGATTTGAGAACCCAGTCTAGGTTCTCTGTTCTCCAGGAGAACCCAGATTGGGTTCTCTAGGGGAACCCAAGTTTGGGTTCCTAGATCGGAGAACCCAAGTTGGGTTCTCCAAAAAAAAAGAAAAAGAAAAAAAGGAAGAAGGTGGGAACCTAGAGAGGGCTGGCAATTGTCTTGCAGATGATTAGGATAAGGATGGAGGTGAGGAAGAAGATGGAACTGGTGAGGATGGAAAGGGTTGGGTGAGTCGGGAGATGGTTGAAGAGGTGGTAACAGAGTTAAGTGTAATTAATGAGAAAATAACAGAAATTGAAGGGTGTAACAGAGTGTGGTACGGTGGAGTGTGCATGCATCATTATCCATTTCCTTAGACCTACTGATCTTGTGCTTTCTAGCAGGGTTGATTAAGAGAGTTGGTAAATTTAATACTGATCTTTAGGTAAGTAAGAAATGTGTTATTGGTAGTTCAGTTGCACCTTTTCCCCTTGAATCTATTCCGTTTTTAACTTATTGATACTAACACAAAGCATGTCCTCCAACTTTCAGGTAGTTGTTGATGAGTGGGCATCAAGTCTTTTCTGGGTATAGATGATAATATCTCTAACATTTATATGCTACAACTATTAGAAGATAAATGACATGTTAGTATACCAACCCTCCTGTCTCAACTGAAATTTATATTTTAAATTCAGACTAACTTTTCAAAATAAGATAATGAAGTCTCACTCCAAAATTAAAACCCTTTAGCTAAGTAGTTGTTGTAATGTAATTTTAGATGTCGAATTCATATGGAAGCTATATTAAACCAACAAAAAGAGTTGTTAAAATGAGAAATTAAATTAAAATATGATTTTTAAAATTAAGAATAAAAAAATATTTAAATAAAAGATGATAATTATAAAGAATTGAAAACAATATTATAATGAACAAGACTTCAAGATTTACTTAATTGATTTGTTTAACTGTTATAAATTTTGATTCTTATTTATTACTCAATTGCATGTTTCATATCCCAAACAAACAATCAAAAAATTTAGCTTTGAAGACCAATAATAATAATTAATATATTTATTTTGAGAGAAATTGATTTCAATGAAGAACAAATTGATCTATCCTTATGAGTTATCCAAGAGAGACAACATATCTAATCGATAATATTGTAGTAAAAAGGATCAACTCCTAAAACAAATATACCAATATTATATTATAATAGATTATACATAAAAAGAGCATCACTAATCTTATATGAAATTTGATGAATACAATTTTTAAGGTTTTTAAATATGAAAATAATTAATAATCTCTCAAAAATAAAATTTAATGATGCACTAAAGTTACCCCAGCAAGTGTACTAGTCACTCCAAGTAATATAATGATAAGAAAAGTATCGAACCCACGAGGATTGTGTTTAATTAAATACTAAAATAATTAATCTAAATTTATTTGAACAATTGAAAAGTGAGAATTTTAATTGAAATAACAAAAAGAGACTAACAACTAAAATAAAACTAACCAAGATATGAGGTAATAAGGCATTGATTTCACCATAGTCAATCAATATAAATTATGGATTACTAAATTGTTGAGTATTATTGCATGTGATGGCTGATTTTTTCAAATTAATTAACCAGCTTTCTCAAGTCAAACTAATCCTTCACTTGTTTGCTAAATTAATCATATTTCTAGGTAATTTTAAACAAACTAATGAGCATTAAATCTATGGAAACCTCTAGTTTAAGAAGGGGGAATTCCTAACTTTCTTCTTTTTTTCCACTACCGCGTGTCTAATTACCTTTTAGTCTCATAGTCTAACACACGATTTATATTATTATTGATCTAATTTACGCAATTCTTTTTCAAGTTCATTCATAAATTACTAAATTAATTGAAAGGTGATCAGGTTTTCAATGCATTAAGTTCAATAATATAAACTTCTCATGCGAATAACTTTAATTGAAAATATAAAATCACAAAATCTATATTGAATTGGTTATATTTCATCATAACTCTAATAGAATAAATTAGTTCATAATAAAAATAATAAAATTTGAAATTATAGTTATGAACATTCGAATATCACACAATAGATAAAAAGAATCTAAGGAAAAAAAGAAAACCCAATTTGGGGAACTTAAACTTCTTGATTTTCTATTGTTGATGAATCCTCTATCTTGATCTTCAAGAATGTTCAAAAGAGGGTCGCCACTAGCCTCCTCCCCTCTCTCAATTCTGAAATTTGATGGATATTTATAGAATTTTAGAAACCCTAATTGGATTAAAAGTGGAATCCACACCCATAATAACCAATTAAACACAGATTTTGTGAAAATCGTGTAAGGGGTCAACACCTTCAACAAGGTGCCGACACTTTCTATTCAGCACACAATCCCGCCGTGTCGGGTTTTTGGCCTTCTTAGCAATTTCTGTAACAGTAAAATAACGGTCCCGGTCCCTGACTTCTGGATTCTGCACAAGTTGATCCTCAAGTTTCTGATCTCTGCAATTTCTCTTGAAAATTATAATTTCTTCCAATTAAGTCCTTTTCTACACAAAAAAAATAAAAATTATGTAAAATCAAGTAAAATCTTATAACATTCATCCAAATATCACCAATATCAATATATGTGGAGTCATGGACAGGAGAGAGAGAGGAAGAGAGAGGGTGAGAGAGGTTCGCGGCGGACGACGGGCACGGGCATCTGAGACGACACTGGGCTGGGAGCGGGTAGGATCCTACAGAAGAGGCCAACAACAGAGGCAAGTGGGGGAGAGATGAGGACAATGGCAATCTGAGAGGAAACAGGGCCGAGGGAATCAGAAAGAAAAACCGTATGATGAGGGTCTTTATAATCAAGCCACCCCCTATTTCTTCACCAATTTCCCGGAGTACTAGTCTTATGCGGATATGTGGAGAACGTTCTTACAATATGGGAGGGTGTTTGATATTTACAGCCCGAATAGGAGAAGTAGGAACGGAACCAGATTCGGGTTCGTGAGGTTTTTGGAAGTCAAGGACAGAAAGGAGTTGGAACGGCAACTGGATCAGATCTGGGTTAATGACATGAAGTTATGGGTTAACAGGCCGAGGTACGATGTTGAAAAGATCAAAAGCAAGGAGAAAAGAACTAGCGGGGAAGGAACTTCTCAGTGGCAAGCTCATAAATATGATGAGGCCATGGAAGGAAAAATCAGAGGAGAAAGGATGCCTCAGAAGCAAAACAGAAGTTATGCTGAGGTGGTGAAAGAAAACCAGAGGGAAAGATCTTTTGAAGAAGATAACATTCAAATTCAGTCATCTCAGGAAAGAAGTAATAGCAGATTGAGGTTCGGACTTCACAATAGGGAGCCAAGGAAAAGATGGCAGGAGAAAGGAAGGAGAGAAGACTGGGTTGGGATGGAATATAATATCAAACCTGAAGAATATTCATGGCTCAAAGGGTGTTATGTGGGCACAGTGCACTCAATAGATATGGTCCGCAATTTACAAGAGAAATTTTACATGGAAGGGTATTTTTCTTGTAAAATTTGTGCGATGGGAGGAAGATTAGTCTTATTGGACTGTGAGGACAAGGAGGAACTTAAGGATCTGGTGGAGATGGCAGCAGATTGGCTAGGGCAATGGTTCGAAAAAGTGCAGCCTTGGACACCAGAAACGGTTGCTAATGAGAGATTTGTATGGGTGAGATGTCAAGGGGCACCGTTGAACGTTTGGGGAGCTGATTTCTTTCAAAAAATGGGCAGTTCGTGGGGGAAATTTATTTGCTTGGATGACAGTACAAGTAAAAAGAAGAGATTTGACATTGCTAGATTTTTAATATCCACCCCGATTACAAACTCAATATCAGTCTTGAGGCAAATCAAGATTAATGGGATCATTTACAGCATTAAATTCACCGAGGAAGAATTCACTAATAGTTTTTTTTCTTTGAAGCAAGACTTTATGCCTTCTTTCCAAAGTGATTCAGAGGATCAGGAGGTGTGGTCAACTGAGAGTGAAATGGAAGAGCAGAAGTCCGAAAATGCAGGGGAGAAGGTGCAGGATGAAGCCGAAGGTTGCCAGGAAGAAGATGATGACGTGGTGAGAAGCGTTGGGGAAAGAGAGAGAACGGCTCAATGCATAGAAAGTAAGGAAATTCAGAAGTCAGCGGAATTGGTGGAAGACAGCCTGGAACAATTTCAAAATTTGAAAATAGTGGGAAGTAACGGAGGGGCAGAAACGGAGTTCAAAAATCAGGGGAAGCTGTCATCATCAACGGGCTACGAAGGGAAGATTGGGGCGGGTTTGGACTCAAAAAAAAGTGATCCAGCATGCATGAAACCCACGAGACAGGGAGAAAGCCTAGAGTGTGTGGAGTCTACCAATATGGGCTTGGCCCAAGGAAGCTTGGGGGTAATTAAATCAAAATCAAAGGGTATTATGGATTTTTCCAGAGTTAAAGACTCTGCAGAGGATAATACCGAAGAAGGTGCAGATCTGATCTGGGAAGGTTATGAGAGCGAAAATGGAAGCATGCAGAGAGGGATGAGTAAGCTAAGCGAAGGAATCACCAAAAGGAAGGGGCACCGGGTTAGAAACTGCAGTTCGGTCTATTTAAATACAGATGAAATGGACAGGGGAAGAGGGAGAAGCCGAGGCCGAGGAAGGGGAAAGCAGAACGGAATGCCAAGGGGGAGGAGTTCAATACCAGAATTTGTGCCGAGCCCCAATGGAAAAGTTGCAGGAGAATCTGTAGGCGATTCCGAAATCCATCATTGCAACAAGGCTCTAAAGAAGAAGATGCAGATCAGATTTGCGAATGAGATATGGGAGCTGGCAAAGCAATTGGGGGCAACGACGGAGGATGAGGAGGAGATAATCCGGAGGATTGAAGAGATGGAGAACAGAGATAGACAAGGAAAAGGGAGCGCGGGAATCCAAGGGGAAATTGGTAGCAAGAAGGTGTGTTCAGTCCTTAATGATAATTTTGTCATTTAATATTAGAGGACTTGGTGGGGTTGGGAAAAGAAGGAAGATTAGAGAAATTGTTTTGAAGGAAAGGATTGATTTTTTAGCAATTCAAGAAACGAAAATGGAGATTATTGATAGAAATTTTTGCCGAAGAATATGGGGGTCAGAGAACTTAGATTGGGTATCTAAATCTTCTAATGGCTTGTCTGGTGGCTTATTGTGCATATGGAATCCTTATGTATTCAGGAAAAAAGAAGTTTTAGAAGGGGAAAATTACATTGGGGTGTGTGGAGTTTGGGGGGAAGAGGAATGTCCGATATTCATTTTAAACATTTATTCCCCTTGCCAATTAACGGGAAAGAGAGCTTTATGGGAGGAACTATATAACCTGATTTTAAACAAAAAAGGGTGCTGGTGCTTGTCAGGAGATTATAATTCAGTTAGAAGAGCAGAGGAAAGGGCAGGATGTAAAGGGGTGTCCAGAGTAATGAAGGAATTTGATGAGTTTATTCTGAGGTCCGAATTGATTGATTTGCCATTGTTGGGAAGGAAGTTTACTTGGTACAATTCCAATGGACAACAGATGAGTAGAATAGATAGATTCCTGGTCTCAGAAGACTGGATTTCCAAATGGAGTGATACTAAGCAGTGGGGGTTGAGGAGATCTGTCTCAGATCATTGCCCAATCCTATTGAAGAATGAGAAGGTGGATTAGGGCCCAAAACCTTTCAAATTCTTCGATAGTTGGCTGGAACAACCTGGATGCAAAGAGTTGATTTCAAACTCATGGAAATCCACAGTAGGAAAGGGGTGGAGTGGCTTTATTCTTAAAGAAAAATTGCAGAGAACAAAAAAAGTCCTGAAGGAGTGGAGTGCTAAGGCGGTGACGGAGATGGACAGTAGAATAAAGGATGCTGAAAACATGATAGCCGAGATAGATGAGAAAGGAGAGATCAATCAGCTAGCCACAGATGAGATTGAATTGAGGAGAAATAGCTTTCTTGATTTATGGAAGAATTTAAGAGTCAAGGAGAGGATGGCGCAACAAAAATCAAGGAAGATGTGGCTAAAAGAAGGAGATGCGAATACAAGATTCTTTCACAACTGCATCCAAGGAAGGTGGAGAAGAAGTGAAATTAATTCTATTCAGATAGATGGTGAACAGCTCACGGGAGTGACAAAAATTAAAGAAGGGGTGGCTAGGTACTTCCAATCACTGTTCACAGAAGAAAGATGGAAGAGACCAAAGTTAGATGGGGTTAGTTTCAAGCAAATATCACAAGAGGATAATGAGCTTCTCATGAAAGTATTCTCAGAGGAGGAAATAAAAGAAGCAATATGGGATTGTGACTCTTCCAAATCTCCAGGCCCAGATGGATTCAATTTTAGATTCATTAAGGAAATGTGGGAAGTTATAAAACCGGAGGTAATTGCTTTCATTCACGACTTTCACAATCATGGTAGAATTGTCCGTGGAGCCAATGCATCCTTCGTCGTGTTAATTCCAAAAACAGAAAACCCTCAGAGAATTGAAGAGTATAGACCCATCTCTCTTATAGGGGTCATGTACAAGATCATAGCAAAGCTGTTAGCGAACAGGCTGCGAAAGGTGCTACCCAAAGTCATCGGGGAGCAGCAGATGGCATTTATTGGGGGTAGACAATTGGTAGATGGGGTTATCATTGCAAACGAAGTGATAGATGAGGTTAAAAGGAAGAAGAAGAAGTGCTTCATTTTTAAAGTAGACTTTGAGAAAGCCTATGATAAAGTATGTTGGGAATTTCTGGAATACATGATGATGCGGCTGGGATTTAATGAAAAATGGAGGAGATGGATACTGGAGTGCCTAAAGTCAAGTTCGGTTTCTGTTCTTGTAAACGGTAGTCCAACAAGTCAATTCTCGGTTAGCAAAGGCATTCGACAAGGTGACCCGTTATCGCCATTTCTTTTCTTGATAATGGCAGAAGGGTTGAATGGCCTAGTGACATCGGCAGTGGAAAAAGGAATATACAAAGGAGTGAGGGTAGGGAATGAAGGTGTCATGGTGTCACATCTACAATTCGCGGATGACACGGTATTCTTTGGGGAGGCATCGGAAGATAACATAAGAGTGGTGAAGACTATTATGAGGATCTTCGAGCTGGCTTCAGGACTTAAGATCAATTTCGGGAAAAGCCATTTGATGGGGGTGGGAGTAGCAGAGAGTTGGCAAACAGAAATGGCATATAGATTGCACTGTAAAGAAGGGGAACTCCCATTTAAATACCTGGGAATCCCAATAGGGGGGAACAACAGAAGGAAATCAATGTGGCAACCGATGATACAATCAGTAGAGAGGAAGCTAGCTAGCTGGAAGGGCAGATACCTTTCTATGGGAGGCCGTATCACGCTCATCAATTCAGTGTTGTCTTCTTTGCCCGTGTTCCTAATGTCAGCCTACCTAATCCCAAAAGGTACACTCCTCTCAATAGATAAAATACGTAGACGTTTTTTATGGGGCGGGGGGGCAGAGGAGAGGAAAATAAATTGGGTAAGTTGGGGGGATGTATGTAAAAGAAAAGATGAGGGAGGGCTGGGAGTGAGAGATTTGAGGAAGTTTAATTTGGCGTTGATGGGGAAGTGGTGGGGACGGTTAGCAAGAGTTGATGAAGGACTATGGATGAAAATAATATCAGCGAAATATGGCAAGGGTGGGAAGCATTGGATGGATTGGATTAAAGAGAACAACGAAGGGGGTTCCTTATGGTGGAGAGATGTGTGCTGTCTAGATAGAGTGAATGAGGAGAATGTAGGATGGCTGTCGGAGGGTTTTAGAATGAAAATTGGGGATGGAATTGCAACAAGTTTTTGGTGGGATGATTGGGGAGGGGAGGGATGCCTTGCTAACAAATTTCCTAGGTTGTATAGTCTGTCAACAGGGAAGGAGAAAACATGCAATCAAATGGGCAACCTAAGGAGTGGATCGTGGGAATGGAAGTTATCATGGAGGAGAAATCTTTTCGAATGGGAAGCTGAAGAGGTCGCTGATCTAGAAAGAATGATAGAGGGCGTTAAGATTACTCAAGGCTGGCCTGACAAGTGGGAATGGATTCACGAAAAGGAGGGGCAATACTCATCAAAATCAGCATACCACCTTTTACGAACTGATCAAAGAGGACATAACGGATCTTCAATTTTCAAAAGAACATGGAACACAATTCTCCCGTCCAAAGTATCAGCATTCAACTGGCAACTATTGTTGGATAGAATTCCAACCAAGGTGAATTTGTTGAAAAGAGGGATTATTAAAGACTTGGAGGAGAGCAAGTGTGTTATATGTAAAGAACAAGAAGAGGATTCAGCACATCTATTCTTAAGGTGCAAGCTGACTCGATGGCTGTGGGTGGCATGCGCCAAATGGTGGGGGGCTGAGGCTAAACTCGACATCGACATTTCAAAGACATTTGATAAATTTGGAGATTGGAGCAAAGAGGAAAAAACAAGACAAGGATGGGACTGCATATGGAGTACGGTTGTGTGGACTGTGTGGCTTGCTCGCAATCAGAAACTTTTCCAGCACAAAGAGATAAATGCGGGGAAGCTATTTGAATTAATTCAATTGAGATCTTTCACATGGTTTAAAGCAAAAAATGACAGGTACGTATTCAGCCTTTCAGATTGGATGGTGAACCCGACAGAATGCCTTAGAGGGCACAATGCTGGACGAACGAAAAAGAAATTGAGACTGATGGGTTAATTTGCTGCATGAACATTACCTAGTTGGAGGTATGAATTGATGAATAGTGGGGTTCACAAAGATTATATTGAGCAATTATTGACTGTAGTAGATTCAGCCATAGTCAATGCATGATCAATATCTCGTGGGCCTGATGGGGTATAGCGTGTGAGGGTTTGTTGATCTGTACAGGGGGATATGTTGAAAAGGCAAAAGATGGCAGATTCCTCGTTACGGACATAGTGTCGACACTTTCTCTTGGGTGTCGACACTGTATATAATGTTTTTATGTTTTTGTTTTTATGGGTTTGGAGTACCCCTTGTATTCCGCTTAATAATAAATATCATTTTTGCTGTTCAAAAAAAAAAATATATATCACCAATATCAAGACAAAAATTTCACATTAACATATATATAAATTCAGCTCATGAAATTTCTCCAAACTTAAGTTTTACTCGTCCTCAAGTAAACTAAAAAGAATAACTAAAAAGAAAATAAAACCTAACTCACTTTTGTAGGAATCACGATTGTACTTAGCATGTGTAACAAGCCTTTGAACCCCTAGGTCACCCTAGTGGATGAGTTGTGTCTTATGAAGGTTTTCGGCGGATCTACCCACAAATCCCAATGCAAGAATGCAACTACGTGATATGCTTGCAAATAAAATTTAGGAATTAAAGTTTAATTAGATACAAAGTTTTAAATATTCAAAAGTTTTCATATGCTCATTTAAAGTCAAATACTTATCCTATTCTTCACACCACTTGTTAAAAGATTTAGCCCATGAGCACTCAGTGTGTGTATGGAAATTCTTAGTAAGAAGTCTTAAGTTTAAACCTTCACACCTTAGCACTTATTACTATTTTTTTCTTTTTCTTCCCTCTCATTTTTTTTTTCTTATGTTGAGTTTCCTTAGGTTTTCTAAGTTACCCATGTAACAAGCTTTTTGTCAATGACTCCCAAACCAGTTGGTTTTAGAGCATTAGGTGAAGAGACATCCCTAAGAACATACTCAAGTTACAAAGGCCACGAAATATTCGACTTCTTTTCTTTTTGTTCTTTTTTTTTTTCTCTCTTTTTTTTTTTTCAGCCATATAACACATTCTTCTCTAAACTACCACTTGTCTTTTGACACAAATACTAACAGTTGTGATGAATGCACCTAGTCACTCAACAAGTCATAAACTTAAAGTGCTTTACATTCTCATATTTCAAGTCGTCGTTTGATGTGAAAGTTGACATGGATTTCATGCCTAACCCCCAGTTACTAAGCACTAGAAACATTGAAGTAGAAATTAATAAACTCTTTGTATTGGCTTTTTTTTTTTTTTTTTGTGCTTTTTAGGTGTTTCTAAGTCTTCTCTCTAAACTTCTCACTACAAACTTGTACTCAAGTAGAATAGAATACTCATGAACTTAAACTTCATCACAATGGTGTTATTTTTCAGATTTTGTATCTCCTCTAAGATTTAAAGATTTAGAAGTTTTTGAATCTCTAACTCAAGAATATCCAATTACTTGACACTAATTGGACCAACTTTTAAAAAAAAATAAAAAAAATAAAAAAAACCCGGATTTCTAAAGAAAAATGTATGTTATGCAAATATGAATGCGAACTAATGGATGCCTAAAAGTTTTTCTCTCCCCCAAACTTAAATCAAACATTGTCCTCAATATAAGATAAAAGTAAAAGATAAAAGTAAAAGAAAAAAGAAACTTTCCAAGTTTTGCACTTGAAGACTTAAAATTTAAGTTCTGAAGTTAGGTTGCCTTCAATTAGAGGAGACTCCAAGCATGTGAATTTCCATAATCTTGTCCCCTAGACTTGTTCAATGACCTAGCCAAAATCAAAGAACAACAATTTATGCATTAACCTAGGCCATAAAGAGAAAAAATAATAATAATAACAAAATCTAAACTATTAAAATAAAAGACAAAGAAAGAAAAGAAAAGAAAAATTTTATGCTTAGGTTGCCTCCCAAGAAGTGCTTAATTATAGTCATTAGCTAGACTTTCTACCACTCCAAGGTGGTTTTCGATTAGGTCGTAGGGCATGTCCTCTCGTTTTCTTAAATCTTGGTTTTCTTGCCTTTAAGTTGAATCCACAATAAGATTTCCTCCAATGACTATTCTGAGGTGGTTTGGGTTTAGGCCAAGAGATGTGCCTTCCCAATTCTTCTAGGAGTGCTCCCTTTGATTCCAAGGAAGATGATGTGTTCAAGCAATTTATGTATTCTTTGATTGGGTCCTTAGCTTGAATAAGGTAAATCTCAAATGGATCCTCATAAGTGTTTTACTGCAAAATCTCATCAACCATATCAATAACAAAATAATCATTAAAATCAAATTTGGTTAAAAGAGACTTCCCATTGAACACTTCAAATGACACTTGAGCTTTTTCCTCTTCTTCCTTATGGACATCCTCTTGTTTAGTTTTTCCAGGTATGCTTTCCACTTCTTCAAGTGGTCTTTCAATCTTTAAGGGTAAAGTGTTTTTTTAGCTTTTCTTCTTGATTTTTCATTATTGCACTAGGCAACTCACCTTGTATCTCTTCAGTAACTAAGTTGAGCAAATGACTTGATTGGACCTTCACATTTTTATCCAAACATGTCTCCTCTTCTTGATCTTGAAACCTTGATTGTAGCTCCAGTATATCTTCATTATCCCATGAGGAGTTTGAATAATTTATCCAATCAAAGTTATATGTATTGGGATAAGAATTATACTGCTAACTATAAAACTCACAAGAAAAATAAACACACTTGTTATATCATTTCAATAAGCAATCAGAACTAAAATGGTTGAATCCACACCATTGACAAGTGATATTCAATCGTTCTATTAGAGCTTTCTTTAATTTTTGCCTTTCGATGATTGCTTGAAATTGTTCAAGTTCATCATCGTCAATTTTTGCATCCCAATTGATAGTTATTGCTTCAACTTGTGCTCTTATCTCCGGTGCAAGCCATTGATAATTCACATCAGTGTTTAAGACAACTCGATCCATAGTTAAACCTACAAAAACAAAAATAGAGAAACGAAAACGAAAAAAAAAAAAATCAAAGTAAAGAAATAAAAGAAAAGAAAACGTTCGAATTAAATCTAGAATTAACCAACTTTGATATTAATTAAAATCAACAATCCCTGGCAAAAACTTGATGCACTAAAATCACCCTAACAACTGTACTAGTCGCTCCAAGTAATATAATAATAAATAGAATGTCGAACCCTTGAGGATTGTGTCTAATTAAGTACTAAAATAATTAATCTAAAATTATTTGAACAATCGAAAAGTGGGAATTTTAATTAAAATAACAAAAAGAGACTAATAATTAAAATAAAACTAACCAAAATATGAGGTGCTAAGGCATTGACTTCACCATAATTAATTAATATAAATTCTAGATTACTAAATTGTTGAGTGTTATTGCATGTGATGGCAAATTTTCCTAAATTAATTAACCAGCTTTTTCAAGTCAAGCTAATCCTTCACTTGCTTGCTAAATTAATCATATCTCTATGTAATTTTAAGTAAACTAATGAGCATTAAATTCTATAGAAACCTCTAACTTAAGAAGGGGGAACTCCTAACTCTCTTCTTTTTCTCCACTACCACATGTGAGCTAATTACCTCTCGATCTCATAGTCTAATACACGATTTATATTATTATTGATCTAATTTACATAATTCTTTCTCAAGTTCATACATAAATCACTAAATCAATTGAAAAGTGATCAGGCTTCCAATGCATTAAGTTCAATAATATAAAATTTTCATGCGAATAACTTTAATTGAAAGTATAAAATCACAAAATTTATATTGAATTGATTAGGTTTTATCGTCGCCCTAGTAGAATAAATTAGTTCATAATAAAAATAATAAAATCTGAAATTATAGTCATGAACATATGAATATCAAACAATAGATAAAAAAATTTTAAGGAAAAACAAAACCCAATTTGATGAATTTGAACTTCTTGATATTCTATTGTTGATGAATCATCTATCTTAATATCTAAAAATGCCCAAAAGAGAGCCGCCATTAGCCTCCTCCCCTCTCTCAATTCTAAATTTGGATGGATATTTATAGGATTTTAAAAACCCTAATTAGATTAGGAGTGAGACCCACACCCATGATAACCGATTAAGCACGGATTTTGTGAAAATCAAGTAAGGCATCAACACCTTCAACAAGGTGCCAACACTTTCTGTTCAGCGCACAGTGCCATCACCGGGTTTTTGGCCTTCTTAGCAATTTCTGTAATAGTAAAATAACAGTCCTGGTCCCCGATTTTTGGATTATGCACAAGTTGATCATCAAGCTTTTTATCTCTGCAATTTACTTTTGAAAATTATAACTTCTTCCACTTAAGTCATTTCCTACACAAAAAATAAAAATTATGTAAAATTAAGTAAAATCTCATAACAGTCATCCAAATATCAACAATATCAACAATATCAAGGCAACAATTTCACATTAACATGTATATAAATTTAGCTCATCATTAAACAATAAAATCTATGAAAGAATTAAAATAAAATAACAAGTTAAACTCCCCAATTAAAATTTTCCCTAATCTTGTTGATTCTCTAGCCCTAGAAAAGAAGAAAATAGAAGCCTAGGAATAGCCTCTCTAGCCTCCCCAATTCTGAACTTGGATGAGCATTTATAAGATTTTAAAAACCCTAATTATAATGGTTGTGGGATCCACATCAAAATAATTAGCATAGGTACGGTTTGGTTGAAAAATCACGTAAGGGGTCAACACTCTCAACAACATGCCGGTACCTTGAGTGAAGCACTAATTGGATACTCCGTATTGAGTTTTTGATTAATAGTAAAATAATAGTCCTAGTTCCTAACTTCTGGGTTCCGCACAAGTTGATCATCATATTTCTGATTTTTGCGATTTGCTCTTAATCAAAAATGGAGAAAATCTCACTTAAGCCTTCAAACTTTTAAATTTGATACTTGAACCCTCATCTTTCTAGCTCTTTACATTTGAGTCCTTTTCTTCTAATTCTCTCTATTTAGTTATCAAACCTTCAATCACAAAAATTTGCACAACATGAATAGAATGAACAATTATGAAATTATTTGTAGAAAAATACAACTCTTAAACCCATAATTCCATAAATGTTAATGGTAAAGTACACTTTAAATATACATTTTCATGCTTTCATCATAACCCCCAACCAACTTATTGCTAGTCTCTAGTAATTCAAGCAAGAATTAAGAAAGAAAGCATGTTGATTAGTTCAAATGGACATCTAGCAAGACTATCTAGGTATTTAGAAAAAGATTACAGTCACTATCAAGATTACTTCGATTGTAGCTTCCCAAAGTGTATGTGTGTGAACTAAACATAACTTTCACACCACAAACCACAACATATATAGCCATGAGAATTAATCAAAGTAAAAGCCTCAACTCCATATCTTCACGAGTTAATAATTGTTTAAGGCAAAGGATTTCTCTCATGGAGTTGGAAAGCAGCAAGTCACTCAAAGGAAAAGGCAAAATTTAATGGACAATCAAACAAACAAACAAACATTGATTAGAAGATAAGCTAGTTAGCTATTCAAAATTCCACTACTCTTACTATAAACTAATTTCAAGATTTCAATCAATCAAATACAAGAGCAATAAAAGTAGAGCCTAGTGAGAAAAACTATTCCCTTAAAAGAAAGTTTGTCTTCTAAATTGATGAAAGACTTTATTTGGCAAATTTTTTCTTTTTCTTTTTCTTTTTTCATTTTTTTTATATTTTTCCTTTTTCATTCTTCTTTTTTTTTTCAATTTTTTTCTTCTTTT
>BPVZ01000095.1:567672-578753 GCA_020521535.1 Rubroshorea leprosula
GTAAACACAAACTGGATAGCAAACACATACCTTTTACAACACAAATGCTTTCACCACTTTTTGGATTCCTTATTCTCAAGGTTGCATCATCAGAGTCGGTAATTTACCGACGTGGGAACCAGAGATGTTTTTCGGTGAACTGTTTTGGCTCCCTCTTTGCAAGATGTTTCTTATCGGTAATGAGGAGTGCGTTTACCAACGTGATTTTCATCTACGTCGGTGATTGAATTCCCGAGCCCGACTTCACTGACAAACCTATTACCAACGTGATCCAAGTGGGAATTTTGTTTGACCGACCAGATTATCTTTTTTACCGACATGATTGCTCGTCGGTGACACAGTGAATTCTTATAGTTTAAAAACAAATGGTCAAACTAAACTTGAGAAGATGAAACCTCTAGTGAGACTTCTAAGGAAAAAAAATGTCTGCTACAAACCCAATCCTCTATAAATTCATCAAAAAAAAAAAAAAAAATCTAAAAGAGGAAGTCCATTCAATGAAATAATTGATCAAACACCTGATGTGTGTAACAATATATATATATCCTCTTCCATAACTCAGGGGCCATAACCCCCCAAACCCTAAGTATCCTCTATCCTTGATTGCAAGAAGCAGATACAAACACCAAGAAAAACAAATACACACACTTACCTTCCATGTTAGCAGAGACAAGGCATAATAGATGCACCAGCAAGATCAACCCCAGGAAAACCAAAGCCCTAAACTCCCCTTTCCTCTCCATTATAAAACTCACCCTGAGATTTCACACTACCAAGCTACTCAATCCCCAAACAAAACCAATTAAAACTCAATTTTCTTTAGGAAAACATTAATTCAGCTTTATTGGGCAACTGTTTAAAAAAAAAAAACCAAAATTGCTTTGCATACTCATATTTCAAGTCACCATTTGACGTGAAAGTTGACATGGGTCTCATGCTAACCCCTAGTTACTAAGTAACTAGAAACATTGGAGTAGAAATTAACAAACTTTTTTGTGTGTTGGCTTATTTCTTTTTCTTTTTCTTTTTTTTTTTACCGTGTCAAATTTCCTTAGGCTTTCTAAGTTACTCATGTAATGAGCTTTTTGTTAATGACTCTCAAACCAGTTGGCTTTAGAGCATTAGGTGAAGAGACACCCCTAAGAGCATACTTACTCAAGTAACAAAGGCCAAAAAACATTTGACTCTCTTTTTTTTTTATTATTATTAGCAGCAATTTCAAGGGATAATTAAACAAGGTAGTCATCCCAGAAATAATGGCACATACTCACAAGATGCATATAATTTCCAACTAGCCAATTATAAAATCAAAGCTCTCAACTCATCTCATCAAGATATTACTAAATTTTGAATTAATCATCAAAGTAGAATAGTATCCCTTACTTGCAACATCTATGAAACAAAATATGTATAGGCTCATTTGACTAAAGTAAGATATCATGCTAGAAAAGTATACTCACATGCATGCATCAATGCTTTAAATCTTAAAAACACAACAAAAGAGGTAAGAGAAGAAAAACAATACTCTCCTATTTTGCTCTTCTTGCAGTTGACATGCAATGCATTCCTCTATACCCAAAATATCTTGTTGTAGTTACCTAAGATGCTGCAAGTGCAATGAAAAGCTAACCCAGCAAAAAGCTCCATGCAAATTAGTAAAAAGAATATGAATAAAAGAAAGAAACAGTTCATGAAAATAAGCTAGAAACTAAAATAGAAAAATGTGAAATCACAGTTTTTTTTTTTGTTCTATTTTTTTTTTTCGTTTCTTCTCTTTTTTGCTTTTTGAATTTTTTTTTTGATGGATTGCCTCCCATTAAGCGCTTCTTTATAGTCATTAGCTTGATTATCACTGCAAAAGTGTCAAGGATCTTTCAATAAAATGGTGGAGTTAAATGTAGGAAAATTATCACCTTCAACAAAAATTTTCAACTTTTGCCCATTCACCTTAAAAGTTCCCTTGGTATCATGTAAAATTTCAACAACTCCATAAGGAAAGAGCTTAGTCGCCACAAAAGACCATTCCATTGTGATTTCAACTTACCTGGAAAAAGTGGCAATCAAGAATTGAAAAGAATCTTGTAGTTTGTGCCATGTCTTGGTTCGTTCCTTATAAGTCTTGGCATTTTCATACGCGCCAAGTCGTATTTCTTCTAATTCATTCAATTGCAATTTTCTATTTTCACCTACATCTTTCACATCAAAATTAAGATATTTAATAGCCCAATATGCCTCATGCTCAAGTTCCACAAGAAGGTGATAAGCCTTACCAAAAACTAACCTATAAGGGGACATACCTATAGGAGTTTTGTAAGCTGTGCTATAAGCCCAAAGTGCATCATCTAATTTAAGTGACCAATCTTTCTTAGATAAGTTAATTGTCTTTTCCAAAATTCTTTTTGTTTCCCTATTAGACACCTCAACTTGCCCACTTGTTTGGAGGTGATATGGAGTAGCAATTTTATAGGTAACACCATATTTAGCCAATAAATTTTTAAATTGCTTATTACAAAAGTGCTTGCCTCCATCATTAATTACAGCCCTAGGTGTGCCAAATCTAGTGAAAATATTACTCTTCAAAAATTTAACAACCACCCTAGCATCATTAGTAGGGCATGCAGTAGCCTTTACTCTTTTACTCACATAATCTACCGCAACAAGAATATACTCCTTGCCAAAAGATAAAGGAAAGAGCACCAAGCTTGGAAGAGAAAGAGCACCAAGCTTTAAATTTTAAGTTAGGCTTTAACCAACTCTTGAGAATAGTTAAATAAAAGGGTCCAACCAAATACAAACCTGACCAAGGGATGCTACTACAATTGGCTCTGGTGAAATCTCTAAGAAACGTTGATCTATTGGTAATCCAAGCTCTTGTTTGATGGTATTCAAAGCAACTTTAGTTGAAAATGGAGATATTCAGTCTTGTAACAACGAAAGCTCATCCAAGTATGATGGTGGTATCAAATTCTATAGCCATGGCCAATATAGTTTTCACATAAGCTAAATTCATTTGTTTCAACATTCAAATCTAATTATGTAGAATTGCCTAAATGATGGAGCACATTTCTACTGTTGATTAAATGTTACAATGAAAAGATGGAACACTAAAATGGAATTAAGCAAGTCATGCTTGTTGTTTCCTAAATGATATGCCAACTTACAAGTTGAGAGGAAATAGCTTGTGCAATTTTAATATGTGCCTACAACACAAAAATGAAGAAATAGAAGTAATTAAGCAACAAAAAGAATAAATAAACCACAAATATATGTTAATTACTAGACCAATTTCTACCAATATTTTTTGAAGCTCTGCAACTCTAATCTGTTAGTCAACCAAAGAGAAATTTCCCCTCCCATCCCTTTCAATTCTTTTATAACCAAATAAAAGAATTTTTTCCCCTCCTCTCTTCTCCCCTCCATTCCCCTCAAATTAAACATACCATAAGTGATTAGATTTGGAATACAACAATTGAAGCTTAGGGCATCTTGTATTAGGGGTGGATATGGTTTGGTTTTGGTTACAATTACAATTAAATTATTAGTTAACAAGGAATGGTGAGAAAGCACAGAGACGGGAAAAGCAGATGGCACCAACAGAGGTCTCCGATGGCCAGAGAACATGGAGCTCATGGAAGATATGCAATGGCTTCGAGGGATCGAAAGAGATATAGAAGATTGACACTAATCAGTATGGAATTGCTAAAGAACGAGTGGAGTTTCCTCTTTTCTAACTTTCCGGTAGAGTGGAACTCTGAGATGCTATGGGCGGTATTCTCAAGGTATGGGAAAGTCCTTGATGTTCGTATATCCAAAAAGAGAGATAAAAGTGGAGGGAAGTATGGTTTTGTAAGATTTTTGAATGTGAAGAGTACTTTTGAGCTTTAAGAATGACTCAACCGGATTTGGATTGACAACTTCCATATGAGGGTTAAATTTATATGCTTTGGGTGGAAAGAGTCTACTGTGTCTGAGTTGAAGGTGGGCAAGTTGAGGAGGGTGGAGTCGGCGAAGACTACAAGGGAGACGAAGTGGGTGGTGAAGGATGCGGATTCAAAAAAAGGAGTAGTGAGGAGCATTGAAAAGCAAAAAGAAAACAAAGGAACTACGATATAGGCATCTAAATCCTTTGTGGAAGTCTTGAAAAGGAATCCACACAAAAATGATGTCCAGAAAGGGGAAAGTGTGAACTCTTGTGAAAGGGGAGTTAGAGAGAAAGCAACAAGTGACCATGGTGAGGAGAGGAAGGTGATCAAGTGTGATGTGGAAGAGAAGGATTATGCTTGGTTGAATGCTTGTGCAATAGGTATGGTGTTATCCCTAGAAATTATCCCTTCCCTACAGGAGATCTTTGAGATGGAAGGGTACTTCAACATTGCAATTGTCCCTTTAGGGGGAAGTATGGTGTTGTTGAAGGGTGAAGATGGTGAGCTTATGAAGGAGTTAATAGACAATGAACAGAGATGGTTAGAAAGATGGTTTGAGTGAGTTAAATTGTGGTCAACATCTGATCTTAGCCATGAAAGAAATATTTGGATAAAAATTTTGGGGATTCATCTTCATGATTGGAATGAAAATTGTTTCAAGTTAATAGGGGATCATTTTGGACAATACATTTATGCTGATAAGCATACCATGAACAAAAGTTGTTTGGAAGTAGCTAGAGTATGTGTCTTGGTGTTTGAGTCTAAGAATATCAATGGTGGTTTGGTCTTAAATGTTAATGGTCACCCATTCCAAATACATGTCTCTGAGGAATCATGGAGATCAAATCCTGCATGGTGGATATGTGGCAATGAGCAAATTGAGGAAGGCGACGACACCTTGGATACAACCTCTTCCAACAGTGTAAATAGGTTAGAAAATAATTTTTTCGGTGATGGCAAGGTTAACAGTTCGGTTGATAGCATCGAGGAAGTTGAAAAGACAGATTTGGTCAACGTTCCCTTATCTTTTGGACAACAATAGGGGGATGTGAAATGGTCATATGCAGATGCATGCAGAGAGGGCGGTGGGAGCAAGGTAGGACCTCATGAATTAAGGAATGAGCTGGAAAATAATGATGATGGAAATCGCATTAGAAAGGTTAATTCTGTGGAGTTAGAGAGTGTGAACAGTGGAGGAGATATAGGAAAGGGCTCAGAGACTAGGCTTGAGAAGTCTAAGGCCCAAGATGGTGAGTCCAATCGAATTGATTCTAATATGAAGGGAGAAGTGGGCTTAGCCCAAAAAGAAGTACCAAAGAAGCTTAAAGAGTCCAATGAATGTCATAAGCAAAGAACAGAGAAGGAGAGACGCTGGCGAGATTTGGAAGAAGTTTATTACTCAGAGATTAGTGATACGAAGTGGGTAACTAGAAAAAATAGGGGAATTAGGAGGAAACCTAAGAGGAAAAGAAGGACGCAGAGTAGCAAGATTGCGGGACTATCCTTATCCAATAGTAAGATTGAGCAGAGGAATAGGATGTAGCGAAAGGAGAATAGCTGGGGGCAGATGAATAGGTTCTTGGATTTAGGTAGGAAAATAGGGATTATGATTGGGGAAAATGAGCAGGAAATTGTGAGGGTGGTGGAACAATTGGAGGATAGAGATAAGGAGGGAGGCATGCGGTATTGGGGTAATAGAGGCTTTCGATTTGTGGGTGTTGTCGTAAACATGAAGATAATATCTTAAAATATTAGAAGGCTAAATAATGTGATGAAGAGGAAAGGTGTGAGAAGTTTGGTGGTAAAAGAAAAGGTGGATATGATTTTATTACAAGAAACAAAATGGGAAAAAGTTGAGGTTCAAGATTGTAAGATGATTTGGGGTACAGACGATTTTGATTGGGAGGCAAAGGACGGAGTAGCTAGATCAGGAGGACTAGTGTGTATATGGAGTAAATCTACATTTATTAAGGAACGTTTGGTGGTAGGAAACTGGTTTGTAGGGGTAAAAAGGGTTTGGGGTCCAACAAAAATCCCTTGCTCATTCATCAATGTGTATACTCCGGGAAGTTTGCAAGAGAAAATTCACATAGAGTGAATTGAAGGAGACAATCTTCTCATTAGGAGGCAGAGTTTGCATAGCGGGAGACTATAATGTGGTCCTGAATTCGTCCGAAAGGGTTGGCAGGTCTAATTGCACTAGGGAAGTTATGGCTTTTAATGAGTTTGTTTCAGATGCTGTGTTAGTAGATTTGCAATTAGTAGGGAGAAATTTTACTTGCTACAAAGCAGATGTGTCTGCCATGAGCATAATAGATAGATTCTTGGTGAATTCAGAGTTTTTGGATGAGTGGAATGATTGTAGCCAGGTGGGTTTTCAAAGATCAGTTTTAGATCATTGCTCGGTGCTGTTTTAAAAAAATAGCAACGATTGGGGTCCAAGACCGTTTAGATCAGTGGATGAATGGTTAAAGTATCCTGGGTTTAAAGAAGTTAGTAGAGAGCAATGGGAGATAGCAACAATGGAGGGGTAGGCCGACTACGGATGCAAGGAGAATTTGAAGAAGTTAAAGTCATTCCTAAGAGGGTGGAATAGAGAGATATTTGGAGACATAGATCAGCAAATAGAGAAAGCCAAGGAAAAATTGGCTTGATTGATTTAAAAGGGGAGGATCATGAGTTGGATGAGTTTGAAGTGTTATTAAGAAGGGAACGGGTAAATGAGCTGTGGGAAGTGTTGAAGAGGAAGGAAGGTTTATGGAGGCAGAAATCAATAACTAATTGGGCTAGGCTGGGTGATGCAAATACCAAGTTCTTCCATAAATATGCAAGTCTAAGAAGATCAAGAAATTGCATTCAACGACTATGGAATGAAGGTAGTTGGGAAGATGAGCCAAAGAAGGTTAAGAAGGAAATTCTTGATTATTTCAAGAAACACTTTTCAGAAGTGAAATAGAGGAGGAGGCCAACTATAAGTGATCTAGAATTCCAAAAAATTTCCCAGGCAGATAAGGGTCGATTGGAAGCTGAGTTTTCAATCTAGGAAGTGAGGGCAGCAGTAGCATAATGCAGTAGTGAGAAATCTCCTAGGCCAAATGGGTTCAATTTTAGGTTCATCAAATTTGCTTGGGAAATTTTGGAGAAGGATATCATGGATTTTATGCAAGAGTTTCATGCCAATGGCAAATTGGTGAAAGGTATAAATCCCAGCTTCATTGTCTTGATACCTAAGGTGGAAAATCCAGTAAAGCTCAAAGATTATAGACCAATAAGCCTCATTGGTAGCTTATACAAGATTTTAGCCAAGGTTTTAGCTAATAGGCTAAAGTCAATTATGGATGGTCTAATTTGTGAAAATCAATCAGCTTTTGTGGGGAAAAGGCAAATAACAGGTGGTGTTCTGGCTCTGAATGAAGTTGTAGATGAGATGAAGAGAAAAAGGTTGGAGAGTTTTATCCTAAAAGTGGATTTTGAGAAAGCATATGATTGTGTGAATTGGGATTTTTTAAACTGCATTATGGAGAAATATGGCTTCGGGGTTAGATGAAGAAAGTGGATCATGGAGTGTGTCTCATCTGCAACCATTTATATATTAGTAAATGGTAGTTCCACTGAAGAATTTAAACCAGAGAAAGGGCTAAGACAGGGTGACCCTCTTTCACCCTTTTTATTCTTGTTGGTGGCACAGGGAGTGCATTATTTGTTGGAGGAGGCTGTGAAAGTGGGACAACTTGAGGGGGTTAGAATTGGAAATTTATCCATTTCACACCTTCAATTTGCTAATGATACAGTGATTCTAAGCAAGGCAAATATGGATTATGTATAGGTTGTTAAAGGGATTCTTAGGTGGTTCGAACTGATGTTGGGTTTAAAAATCAATTTCAACAAAAGTAGCATTATTGGAGTGAAAATTGATGAAATGTGGATGAAGAGGGCGGCTGAATTTCTAAAATGCAAGAGAGGGTCGATCCCTTTTATGTATTTGGGCATGCTAGTGGGTGACAACCCAAGAAGAAGAAAGATGTGGATGCCGGTGGTGGAAAGATTTCAAAAAAGATTATCAGGTTGGAAATTGAGCTCCCTGTCTTACGGTGGTCGGTTAATACTTCTTAAATCGATACTTTCTTCTCTTCCTTTATATTATTTCTTTGTCTTTAAATTGCCAATGTGTGTGTTGCAAACACTCAAAAAATTAGAATGGGACTTTTTGTGGGGGATAGGGATGGATGCTAGGAGGAAAATCCACTGGGTTTCTTGGGATAAAGTCTGTTTGGGGAAAGATAAAGGAGGATTAGGTGCACACAATCTTAGAATTAGAAATCTTACCTTATTAGGAAAATGGTGGGCAAGGTTTGAAGACGAGGAAGGAGGTTTGTGGAAGAAGGTGGTGATGGAGAAATACTATAGAGGCAGAGATGCAATAGGGGTTGAGAGTGTGAGGAAGAGGAGATTATCTAAAGTGTGGGGAGATATTGTATCAATTGGTAGAGATGTAGAGGTGTCAAAGGAAGTCATCAGAGATGGTTTTTTGTGGAAGCTAGGGGAAGGAAATAGCATTAGATTCTGGATGGATAGATGGTTAGAGGGCCATGCTTTAGAGGAGATATATCTGAGACTAAAATATGTCTCCTCTAAAAAGGAGAGTAGAGTGCAGGAAATGGGGGAATGGAAGGAGGGTCAATGGCATTGGAAATTCAATTGGAAAAGGACTCTGTTAGGGAGGGAATTAGAGGAGGAAAAGGAGTTATTGGGGTTGATAGAGGGCATGAGAATACAGGCTGGACAACAAGATAAAAGGATGTGGACATTTGATGGAACTGGAGTGTACACATCCAAAAAAGCCTATAGCCTTTTGACTTTAGATCAATGGATCTTGGATGCTATTTTATGCAAAGCAATATGGAATAATTTTCTTGTTGGAAAGATGAGTTTTTTTTTCTCAGAGATTGTTTTTGGACAAGTTGCCTACAAAGAGGAATTTGAGTTCAAAAGGCATTAACATGGATGGCGATAACAATTTCTATGTTTTTTGTGGGAAAGCGGTGGAAGATGCAGACCATGTTTTTGTGCAGTGCTCATTTACTTATGAAGTGTGGATGAAGATCTTAGCTTGGTGGGGCATTCATACAGCAGTTGGCGGTAGCGTGAATTAGGCTTTTTGGCAACTTAGTCAAGGGTGGTAGTATGATAAAATGCAAGCTGTCTGGTCCTTTTTGTTCATCTCAGTCACGTGGCATCTTTGGGGCCTAAGAAATAAAGTGATCTTTAAAAAGGTGGAGATGGATGTTCATAGATTAGTGGAGGTAATTAAAATTAAATCTTTTTTGTGGATAAAGGATAGAGTCGTGGATGTGGGTTTTCATTGTATGATTGGAGTATTTATCCCGAATTGTGTTTCAAAGTAATAGATATTTAAATTGTAATAGTAAAATATAATGTAAATGAGTAGAAGTACCCCTTGTACTTTAATATAATAAAATTTTTTTTTATGGTCAAAAAAAAAAAAAACAAGTGATTAGATTCAATTCCTTATCTATGCTGTGGGAAAAATTTTAGTTTAAATTTGAAGAAGATTTGTGGGAATGTAAAGTTTGATATAAAGAGCTAAGGAGGTACCCTTTGTAACTAAATAATAGAAAATACTTATTTTTTGGAAAAAAGAAAAAAGAAAAAAGAAAACACTAAGAACAAGGCTGCAGATGATAGAATTCTCCTGCTAAACACAACCATTTAGCAAAATACTTTCAAGGATTACAGTGCTTCTTTTTGTCCAGATATGTTTATGGGAGGACATATCTTTCTTGACCCGAAGACTTAATTTGCAACCTTGGATATAATTGAGATAGCCTTAACATGGAGGCATGTCAGGTGGTGGTGGCAACATTTTGGCCTCCGGAGATTCGCCATCTTTAACTATGAACACCGTATCCATGCCCCATACCATGTGTTTATCAAAATGACAATGCATGTACCATACTCCTATTCAAGAAGAACAAAGAGACAAAAAAACAGAAAAAGAAGTCAATGATAATAACAACCATAACAATTTTGAAATCTCAGTCCAAAATGCTTTAATTAATTCCTGATTTTGGAGGGTAACACAACCAATTAAAGCTCAAACATTTGCACTAATTGAAAGTGTGTAATGGGTTGGAGAACCAATTGAACAAGCAATAAAACTAATTTGCTGTTTTGCTGTTTAATTTTTTTTTCTTCTTTTTTTGCACCAAATGGAAGAAATTAAACAATCATAAAATGCAGGAACCATATATCCAAAGAAATCTATGAATTAACAGCTTATATTACATGTTTCAATAAACTTTATTTTGAAGATAAAACTTATACGTACCAGGATTTTTAGCCTTGAATCTTATGGCCACCCACCCTTTTTTGGGAATATGAATGGTGTTTTGAAGAGGAGGGTCCAGCAGATTGTACATTAAGGGATCCTTGTCCTTATCGAAATTCCCCATACCCAATCCCACAACGTAAAAAAGATATCCATGAAGATGCATCGGATGGTCACTACCTTTTAGCAAGTTTGTCCCCTGGAAAACAAGCTCCACGGTGGAATTGTAATCTAGCATCTTCACTTCCGTCCCTACGTTCGGAATCTCCCAGTCCATCGGATAAACTTCGGTAGTGAAGTCAAACACGAATAGAGGAAAATCAGGAAAATTGGTCCCATACACACCTTGAATGCAGCAATAGTAAGCTTGTAATATATCAATACTCGGATTGAGGAAGCTTATGTTGTTCACACTGGCTAAGGTTCTTGTCTTACCATCTGCACAAAAGATTTTTTTATATAAGCTAAACAAAATAAACTTTTTTGTTTGATTTTGAATTGTTTAATAAAAGATAACCATTTTTTATTCTTCAACTCACCACATCCATATATCATATGATTCAAATTCAAAATTTCTAGCTCTACTAGGAGAAGAAATTACCACTAAGCAACTAAATAATTTTTAGTATAATTAAATATATTCTTTTAGACCTAAACTTTTAGTATAACCATATATCTTTTAGGCTCAAACTTTCATCCTTAATCTTTAAAATTAGGTAATTGGCTCCTTAACCTTTTAATATTTGCCCGTATTTTGTTTGAGGGAGAGGGGGGGAGAGGAGTGAAGAGAATAGAAGGATATTATTTTC
>BPVZ01000095.1:586393-596723 GCA_020521535.1 Rubroshorea leprosula
TATTTTAAAAAATTTTTAAACTTTTAAAAATAAATTATTATATTTTTAACTTTTAAAAATTGAGCCTATAAATATTTTTTTTCAACTTTAACAAGAATTAATAAATTTTGTTAGTTTAAGGACTAAAATCTTTACCCTTTTAAATTTTAAAGCTTAATCAGTTAGGTAAGGGCTACACGCAAATTTTAATCCAAAACCCATAGGTGCCTTTGCCTGTTTTCCAAAAACAAATAAAAAAAAAAAAAAGTTGCTGAAGCCTGAATGCAGCAGTGAGGGGGGATTACCGACGAAGAAATTGTTAGTTTATGACAGTTCACCGACGTGAACTTCATCAGCCATAGAATTTCCTGTTCACCGCACTGAAAAGCTACCGGAGTGATATCACCGACAAGATTTTTATTACTGAATCTTATAATTACCGATGAGAGATTTCGTCGGTCCTTAAAACCTCTGCTCACTTCACTCAAAACGCTGCCGGAGTTGGTGGAGTGGATATATTCAGGAATAATACCGACAAAAAATAAGTGTTTATTAGATGAATTTACAGACGAAATGCTCCTATGAAATTTAAATAATATAAATTAATTTTCATATTACTGTTTTTAACTGTACAGGCATGTTCTTTGTTGGTAAGGTATTTATTTAACCGACAAATCCTCTCACGTTAGTGATTTTTGGTCGGTGATATTAAGGTTTCTAGTAGTGTTATTCCAAAAACACCCTTATTGTAAATATCAAAATATAATTATGGGCTTAGGGAGATATTTAGTCGTGAATTACGCATAAGTTAGCATGAAAAATAGATCAAGAAAAGACTCGTACCATTTAGAAGAATAACGAGTTGTTTGGTAGACTGGACAATATTGAGGATAGAACGATGGCGCTATTTCAAAATAGGGCATCGATGTGGATCATGGGTAATAAGTAAACAAATGGATATGGTGCTATATGAGGATTGTTATGATACCGAGGATTGTGTGGGTGCCCATCAAATGAAAAAAAAAAAAAAAACAACGGTTATGTGGGCTCTCGTGTAATTCAATTTTGAGATCTATTTTCCATGGCCAATGTTTTGCTGTGGCTTAATAGAATATAGATTGTATGGGTGATTAGGTTGAGTACAAGTAATACTTCCACAAAAATCAAGTGGCAACGTGGTTGGCCACCAACCCAACCATGCGTTGGGATGGCTGAGCGCCTTGTTGATTTGGGGGTTGATTTTGGTGTATATTCTGTTGAACCTTCTATCACGTGATGAGAAATTAACCTATGCTTTTCTACTCTTGCCATTGAAATTGATTGATTAGTCCTATTGTGTCATCCAACTTGTCTGTTTTTAAGAGGTACATCTTGTATTGTTCATCTTGGCGAATTGTTCTCTAATGTCTGCCTAGTAATTTTTATTAACGGTAAATTTTCACAGGCGAGTCTTAATTTAGTTGAAGACTGTGAATTAAGAAAGGAATTTTGAGGAGTACCATATCCTAATGGTCCTTACACTATCGTCTTAACCCTTAAAATCCTTTCCTTTTTTTTATAAGTTAAATTTTTTTTATTATTGAGTACAAGGAGTACTACTGAAATGAGCATAACTGTTTACAGTACATGTAATCCCAAGCTACACAAAAACCACATCCAATCACTGATGCAACATAGGTGTGGGTTGAGGAGCCAATATGATAAATAGAAACCCAAAACTTTCCTCAATTTGTCCACCAAATGGAAGGATCTCCTCACTTGAACTAAATCGAATTAATGTCCTGTCTATGTCTACCTCCCTATGATTGAACAAAATCTCATCCCTAGTAAGCCATATATTCTAGGTCAAAGCAAACTACACTATCTTCCGACCTAAACCTCATGCGTTACCT
This sequence comes from Rubroshorea leprosula, assembly GCA_020521535.1. Taxonomy (NCBI): domain Eukaryota; kingdom Viridiplantae; phylum Streptophyta; class Magnoliopsida; order Malvales; family Dipterocarpaceae; genus Rubroshorea; species Rubroshorea leprosula. Next base: position 588,265 of record BPVZ01000095.1, read on the forward strand.
AACAAACATCCTCATGGTGGATGTAGGCATCCCAGACATTATTAACAAACACAGTTTGTCTTCCCCTCCATTTAAGGCATCTACTCCAAAGTTCTGTGGTTACCTAACTTTCAAAAGACAAGGGGTCTTGCTACACATTCAACTTCTTTAGCACATAAAAAGGAAGGTATGCAGTGAAAAAGGCCTATGAATTTTTAGCTCCTAGGGAGGGTGTTCTTTAGGATCAGTTTTGTAAGTTGGTTTGGTGCAACTTATTGTCTTCAAAGGTGGCATTCTTTGGGTGGAGATTATGTCCTGATCGACTTCCAACTAAGTTGAATTTACAAAAAAGAAGGGTGACTCTACATGGGGAGGGGTTATTGTGTAGTTTGTGCAGTGAGAGGATGGAGGAAGTAGACCATTTATTTTGCACATGTAAGAAAGCTTGGTTAGTTTGGGAAAAGGTGTTTTTTTTTTTTTTTTTTTTTTTTTTTATTTTGTTTTTTGGTAAGCCAAAAATTTTATTTTCTTGGGTACAAGGGGCACCCAAACCCATTTACATTCTTAGCATACAACAAAATGCTGCCTCTCCTTTACCATACCATCTTACAGAATTTTAAAGATCACACCTTCCCATTTAGAGTCTCCTATCCAGCATGCTTTTTTATTGATAATATGGGATCATCTTTGCATAAATCATGTTGTAAATTTGGATATAACTTGGCTTTTAACCAGTAAAAGGATCTACGCTTAATGAGCTCGCCAACCTCCTCTTCACTATCCTGTTCTTTCCCAAATACCTTCTGATTTCTCCATACCAATATTGTCCAAATCGTTGTCAACCAAATCACCCTCCATGCTTCCTTAAACTCCTTTTTTGGAATAAGCCCCATATGTTGTTTATAATGTCTTTGAACATTCACTTGTGCTATTGAGGAAAAATCCCACCAAGCGTAACAATATGTCCATATTGTCCAAGAATAAAGGCAATTAAACAAAAGATGGTCCAAGGATTCCTCCTCTGTTGAGCACCAACCGCAAATAATTTCTGCCCTATCAATGATGATTCCTCTTCTAGCCAAATTAGTTTTTGTTGGTAATCTATCAAAAAAAGCTCTCCATGCTAGTGCTACAACCTTTAATGGCGCCGTACTCTTCCAAATTAGGTTGAGATAGCCAATATCCTATGCTGGTTGGGATTGGGTGATTTGGTGGTAAGCTGACCTTGTTGTATATTCCCCTTTGCTTTCCCATCTCCATGTCCAGTAGTCCTCTTGCCCTTGCTTCAGTTAAATTTGACTCAAAATTCCTTTTAATTCCTGCAATAAATTAAATTCCCAAACAAAAAGGTTCCTACACCAACTCCACTACCATTCTCCTACACTCTCACTATCCCTTTTTACTTTAGCTATTGTATCACTTTTGTTTGTAACTAAAGAGAATAATCTTGGGAATCTCTCTTTTAGACTCACTCCTTCTATCCACACATCTTCCCAAAACAGTGTCTCCTTGCCATCCCCCATCACTCTAACACACCCATCCTTTAACAATCCATTATTGAATTTATCTATTCTCTCTAATTTCCACAACCCTCTCCACCATGTTGACCCCTTCTCATTATGAACACACCCACCCCATCCCCTATCCCTTACTGACCCATACTTCTTAAAAATAACCCTCCTCCACAATATCTTTTTCTCCCTCAAGATCATTCACTTCCACTTTCCTAACAAAGCTTTGTTAAAACCCTCAAGGTTCCTAACTCCTAAACCTCCCTCTAATTTTTTTCTACAAACCTCTTCCTATTTTAACCATGGAATCCTTCTCTTACCCTCTCCCCCACCCCATAAAAAATTACATTGAAGTTTAGTGAGTAAATGGATTACCTTCTTTGGGGCTTTGAATATAGAAAAGAGATACACGAGTAAGCAGGATAAGACAACATTGAGAAGGACAATTCTACCTCCGAAGCATAATGCCAATACACCCCATCTATCCAGTCTTCTCCTCATACACTCAATCATCGGGCGCCATGTCAAAATTTTGTTTGGGTTTGCTCCTACGGGGACCCCTAAGTATTTAAATGGGATGCTCCCCACCAAGCAATTCATAATTGATGCCATTACACCGAGAGAATCACCATCTACATTCATTCCACAAAGCTAGCTCTTATCAAAATTCACCTTGAGGCCAGAAATCAGCTCAAAGCATCTCATTACACATTTCATTGCCCACGCGCTCTCCTTAGTTGCCTCACATGTTAGGATGGTGTCATTCACAAACTGTAAGTGCAAGATGCAGAGCTCACCTTTGCCCACCTAGATTCCCTTCAACAATCCAATCTCCTCAGCTTTCCTCATTAGGCCACTTAGAGCTTCTGCCACCATCAAAAATAAAAATGGTGAAAAAGGATCACCCTATCTTAGCCCTCTTCCAACATTGAACTCTTCTGTTAGGCTGCCATTTATAAGCATGGAAACTGTTGCTGTTGATAAGCATTCTCGCATCCAATTCCTCCATTTAACAATAAATCCAAACTTGTCCATCATATAATCTAAAAAACCCCACTCCACATTATCATACGTCTTTTCAAAATCAACTTTGAAAATTAAACCCACCTTATTGCCCCTTTTCATATCATGCAGCAGCTCATTTATAATGATAATGCCATCAATGATTTGCTTATTCCTTACAAATGTTGATTGACTTTCACTTATAATACTAGGCATCACCTTTCTCAATCTATTTGCCAATAGCTTTGAAATGATTTTATACATACATCTAATAAGAGAGATAGGGTGAAAGTCATTCATACCTTACAGGTTTGTCATTTTTGGAACTAGCACTATGAATGACGCATTGCTTCCTTTGACAAGTTTTTCATTCTTATGGAATTCTCTTATAAATTCACAAATATCTTCTTTCAATGTACTCCACATCCTTTTAATGAAATTAAAATTGAAACCATCTGGGCCAGGACTTTTACTACCTCCACAGTTCCACACTACCTCTTTTATCTCCTCCTCAACAAATTCTGCTACCATCATGGCATTCTCTTCATTACTAATCATGTTAAAAGTTATGCCTTCCAATACTAGTCTATTCCAGCTATCTTCTTTGAACTTTTCTCTGAAGAAGTCTTTCACTACTTTTTTCACTTCTTGAACTCCATCAATCCATCTACCATTTTGGACTATCCCGCTCAAACTATTTTGGCTCCTTCATCACACCACACAAGTATGAAAGTACTTGCTATTTGTATCTCCCTCCTTTAGCCATCTTTGTCTTGCTTTTTGAAACAATAGATTACTCTTCTTGTCAACCCATTCTTGCAATTGTCTAAAATTGGTTGCCTTCTTATTCTTTTCCATTTCACTGATTTGCCCCATATCATTCTTCTCATCAATTAGTTTAATTGCCTCCTTTGCTTCCTCAATCTATTATCTATTATGCCAAATACCTCCTTATTCCAGATTCTCAATTCTTTTGTCAACATTTTTAGTTTCTCCTTAAGTCTGAAACCATCCCACCCTCTAACTTCAAAACTATTCCATCATCTTTCCTTAACAAACTGTTCAAACTCAAGGTGTGTCAGCCAACTATCAATAGTTCTGAAAGGCTTTGGACCACAATCCTCAACTCTCGATTGTAGCATTATTGGGCAATGATCTAATAAGGATCTTTGCAATCTCCATTGATCAACATTCTGGAAGCTTTGCAAGAAACTTTCAAATACCAAAAATCTATCTAGTCTACTTGTAGCCTAGCCATCACTCCTATACCATGTGTACTTCCTACCTCTCATTAGTAAATCCACTAGGTCATTATTTGAAATAAAATTATTGAATTCAATTGTACTACCAAGATCAATGTAGTTCCCTTGTTTCTTTTCTAAATTTCTTATAGCATTAAAATCCCTTCCAATACACCACAATCTATCATTGTAATTGCTCAACATTACCTGCAATTTTGCCCATACTCGTCTTCTTTCTTGCTTGTCACATGGTGCATATACATTGATAAATATGCAGGGTACCTCCTCACTCCACCACTGACCTTCAAACCCACAAAAACCAAATCCTTCAAACTTTTTCTGGGCTTTGAGACTATTTTGGTTCCATAAGCACAGTATACCCCCTAAGTTGCCTATTACCGATTTCATTATCTAGTCAAACTCCCCTGGTCCCCAAATTGCTCTGCCCATCCTCACATCAAGTAAGTCAATCTTAGTTTCTTGTATGAACACCACATCGAACCTTTCCTTTGCTATCATCTCCCCTAATTCCCTTTTTTCCGCCTTCCTCCTAACCCGTAACATTGTAAGATAGGGCCTTCATCTTAGTAATCCCTTCCCTTCTTTATCTGCCCTAGCCTTCCAATTCTTTTCTACTAAGCCAATCTATCCCTCTTCTCCATTTCCCTTAATCTTTTGATTATTTCCTCCTCGTTACCCCTTCTAACCAAACCCAATTTTTTTCCCACTACCCATAGTTCGCTTGCCTCTTCTTCCCACGATCTCAACATAAACCTCATATTACAATTATTGATGCCACTCTTTGAAATGGAATTACCTCTTTGTGAACTTTTGGCTCTGTTCTCCATCTAAGCACTTTTTTCTTTGGCTCTTTCTAGGTCCACTTTCATGCCTCCAGTCGCTATCTATTTATTCTTTCTTTTCTCTTTCCTACTTCGATCTCCTCTGCTCTTCCTCAACTTTCTTTGCTATTTTCCTTCCTTTCTCAAGTATGATAATTTGCCCTCACTTGCTAGCCCTACCCAAAAATTAGTCACTTCATCTCTACAATCTTCACTTCTATCTCTTTCTTCCAACTCACTTTCTTTTGTGATACTATTCGCTTTTTACTCTTCTACTCCTACTAAGTTTCTAGATTGGTCCTCCTGACACTTAGGCAGTTGTTGTCCACTATGTCCTTTCTCATTTTTGAAGACCCATTTGGGCTAGATGGAGCTTTTGGCCCAAATTCCTCTTGCCTATCCTTTACTTGAGAAGGTCTGAAATGAACCTTTTGTGGTGCATTACTGCTAGCCCTTTCAGAATCAGACATCTTTTCCTTTTCTTCCTCTTCGACCCTCAGCTCCTTTAGAACTTCAACCTCTTTCTTGTAGCCCTTAGGGCTAGTACACTCCTTCCTAATATGGCCGTTGCTAGCTATCTTAGCTTCCCCATCTGCCACTGTTGCCTTTCTGGCCACCTCCAATGGTATTTCAAAATTTCCCATTGGTGAGCAGCCTTCTTCCTCTTCCATTTGATTATCTCCCTCTGTGCTTGCCTTCCTCATCGAAATTTGCAGGGAGTTCTCTACGAACTCCCTATCTTCCCATTCTAAGTCACTTTCGCCTAATGATGATTCCTACACCCATGGTTCATCCGAGGACTCTCCCTCCTTCTCTGACAAAAAACTTGGACTATAGACATTCAACATTCCTGTTTCTTCACAAATTCTTACTTGAAAGAAAACTTCACCCACTTTAATCTTTAATATCTTTGTGATGTTTTCCGGTGTAGCTATTGATATACAAACTCTACCTGCTCTTCTTGAGAATTGTGGGTTGATCAACCTCAATAGCTTTTCCATACCGGTTCCTTACCCTTTTAAAGAACTCTTCGTTCCATATATTCAATGGTACACCATAGCACTGAAGCCATGTATATCTTTAAAAAAGTAAATATTAGTGGCCTTTTAACAATCTATTTGTTGTCATAACCGGAGCCCAGAAGACATGGCAGAAACTTTTGAAGATTAGAATGCCGAAAAAAAGGTGATCTTTAAATTTTAAATAATTAAAAAAAGATGTGATGGATAATTTTTACACTTTAATTTCACTTTACATGAAATAAATTTTAACTTTTAAGAAAGCAGTGTTTACGATGCAAAGCATTTTTACTTGATGGGTTTGTTTAAACATAAATGAATATCTTATTTTTGAGAGAAATTTGTGCTTCTTATAAGCCCTTCTCAAAAGGAAGGACGATAAGTTAGATCAATCTATGAAACTTTTGTTAGTGTGGAAGTACAAAGTTTTTTTTTTTTTTCTTTAATTTTGTGGAAGTACAAAATTGAACATTCATTAATTGAGTAAAATACAACTTACACCTACTCTGACAAGCCAGCAACAAATCTCATAGTCTTCTCCTACCTCTCCATTGGCCATTTGAGAAGCAGAGGTAATTTTACGCCTCCTTAGGTGCACCCAGGCCTGTGGTTTATCGCGTGACCGTGTGGTGCTCCTGACCCAAAGCCCATCAAACACACTCTTAGCATCATCTTATTGCCCTTACTTGGGTCACAAGCTTACATTACCAAGCCTGCCAACTTACACCTACTTGAACAACTTACACCTACTTGAACATAAGAGTCAAAGAACATATAAAACGTATAGAAGTGGCAAATGATAAAAAAATATAGAAAGATCACATCAAAAAATGTACTGATCAAAGGGGAATTTTCTACTTAGGGAGACCCGTTAGGTCTATCTGATGTTGACCAAGACCAGAGAGGGTTAGTTTAGTACTTCCGTTATTTCTAAAAATGAAGCTATTCATTTAAATTAGGAGGAGGAGAAGATGAGGCAGACAACCAAACAGCAGAAACAAATTTAAGCAGGATGTAATACAATCAAAGTTTGAGGTATGGAAGAAAGAGGTAGAGAAACAAAGAAAGGGTAATAAATGGAGGAGACATCTTCAAGGAAAGAGATGTCAAAGCCAGGAGCTCCTGCTGCCATACTCAACTATGCTTCATTTCTTCAGGTGGGTATTAAGGCTATTCTCAAGTGTTTGGGCATTAAACAAACAAAATGCAACAAAACCCTTGCACAGATGGCAAAGTTAATGACACAGCTGCAGCTTGTTGCCTGGAATCTTCAACTAATGAACATGCTGCAAATCCTCCAACAAACAACAGACACAGATCCCCCAACAGACCCTCAAGCTGATCCTCCTTTCCCTCAGACCACAGTATGCTTCCTTTCTCCCTTTTTAATTATATATTATGGCCAAGCATGTTAGTCCTTCGGTATGATGTGGATGAGCTATTAGAGAAAAAGATTCATTATTGGAAACTTCAAAGAAATGAAGAACGGTATGGAAAATTAAGATGGCCATTTCTTTCACTACGTGACTAAGATTCAAGCCTAGTTCCCCTAGGCGTATTTGCTAGCCTTGAATATGGTTGTTCTGTTTTACAGCGGTCATAGCAAAGCTAACTGTTGATTACTTATGAAATGAAGACCTTAACCAGTCAACTAGTCACAGGTAAGTAGAAAGGTCAAGCTTCATGCTATTCTCACATTTAAGGTTCTGTATATTGAGAATGTTTCTTCATGCTAGGTAAGTTTTACAAGAAAAAGTGTAAATAAGGATATTAACTTTACATTTTTTTCTATTTAAGAATGTTAACTTTGTTAGTTTTTAAATAAAGATGTTAACTTTCAATTTTTTCTATTTAAGGATATTAACTTCCAACTTTTTCTATTTAAAGATATTAACTTTAAACTTTTTCTATTTAAGGATTAATTGGATAATGATGCTAATGTGGCAAATGGATTTTTTAACCAAAACTTTGAAAGTTAGCATCCTTAAATGGAAAAAATTGAAAGTTGATATCTTTAAATAGAAAAGTTGAAAGTTGACATCTTTATTTAGAAATTAACAAAGTTAATATCCTTAAATAAAAAAAATTGTAAAGTTGACATCCTTATTTGCACTTTTACTCTAAGTTTTACATCTAGAGTTTCGATCCCTACAATATTTTCTTCAATCTTTATTACTTTCATTTCTTCTGCTCAAAATTCAAACTTCATTCACCATTAAAAAATGAAATAGAAAAGGACCATAAGAAAATCTCAAACTTTCCCTTAGGAAATGTCCCAACAATTAGAACTTGAGACATGTAAATTGGAAGTCTAGGGTTAAACCTTTGGGACTGATGGGAAGGGATTTCGGAAATGAGAGGTATATGCCTTTTGTATAGCCTAAAATCAGATGTAACAAAAAAGAAAGAAGTTAAGAATGGAAAACCCAAACTGGATAGCAAACACATACCTTTTACAACACAAATGCTCTCACCACTTTTTGGATTCCATATTCTCAAGGTTGCATCATCAGAGCCAATACAGATTGTTTAACCTTAAGCACCAGAGAAAGCAAACAAGCAAGTATTTTACTAATTGTAAAGTTATACACCTCAATGCCTCCTCCTGGACCATCAAGTCGATGAATGAGGGTTCCCAATGGCCCCCAAATCCAAACAACTCCATCAAACCCTCTAGATGCAAGCAACTGCCCATCAAAACTAAGGGCTAAACTAGACACAGAATCTCCATGATCTGCACAGAAACTCTAAAGAGGATTAGTTAATAAGAAACTAAGATTGAGATATCAAACCAAACTTTTTTCTCCTTTATCACCTTTTCTAATTAGATTTGGAAAAAACTTCTGGCACCAACAGAAGAATACA
>BPVZ01000095.1:596823-609504 GCA_020521535.1 Rubroshorea leprosula
AAGTGAGATCTTCAAATTCCAGCAAAATAACACAATCAATATTGATTTTCAAAATAAACAATTCACTGTAAAACTTGAAGCTATTCTGTATTCCAAATCTACATCAAGTTAAAATATCAATCAAAATGAATGGCAACTTATTTAATTTCTCCCCATAAGACATAATGAGGTATGTATCCTTGTTATTATGAACCCAGTAAGAAACTTGTGAAGATACAATATAATACAGGTACGTCAAGCTTAAATTTCTTCTTCTTCTTCTTCTTCTTCTTTTCCTTTTAAAAAAAAAATAATAATAATAATAATAATAATACTATCATAACAACGTGTTAGTTAATAAATTAGTGCACAATACCAAGTAGTTTCCTTTAAAGACAGAATTGATAAATAAAGCAATTAAAAAAAAAAAAAAACTCTAATATTCACACTTTCCTTTTTCTAAGGAAAAAAAGTGAGAAATTTACCAGTATAACAGTGAATGTATGCATTGAGTCATTAGCTTCCTTTGTAAGAAAGCAGAGAAATTAGCTTTGTATGAAGAAGTAATTAGGCTCCCTAAAGACAAAATATTCAATTCCAAAACACAATAGAGCTGAAAGTAAAGGTATGAGAATGGAACACATACCGTCGACACTCATATTTTCAAAATCGGAGTGTTCTTCATCATCAACATCAGGAAGATCTGAATCCACAGAAAAAGAAAGATATCAATTTAAGAATCATAGGAGGAAACTGTACGCATCAGAGAGAGAGAGAGAGACAGGAGAGAAGACCTTCTTCGTCGACCGTAACTTCGTGGATCATATCGGATTCGTTGAGTAAAACCTCCCCTGGTTGTCGTCTTCTCGCGCTGGGCCGGTCATCTTCAACCACTGCGGAAACCAACACCGAAAAATAGTCACAAAAGGATTTCCCAATGGATAAATTCAATTTTAGTATCTGAACTTTCAATTTTAAATATTTTTCACCTCTGAATTATTTTTTGTGTTTATTTAGTCCCTAAATTATAAAAGATATATTTTTTTAATCCTTTCATTAATTATTTTATTAAAGTTGCTTATACATGCACATTATTTAAGGACTAATAATATGTATATATTATAAATTTAGAGATTAAAAAAATATATATATTTAGAGACACTTAATAAATTAATCTATTTAAAAAGATTAAAAAATATATTTTTTATAATTTAAGAAAAACAAAAAATAGTGGATTAAAAGTATTCAAAATTGAAAGTTAAAGGACTATAGATGACGTATAACCTTCTTCCAATCTCCAGTCAGTGCTTCCCAGCTATTTGTTTTAAATAGTCCTTAAAGAATTCAGTCAATAACATTTTGATACTAAAACAAAAGAGAGCATCGATTTAGTCTCAAAGATGCAAAATCCTTCGACCCTAAGGAAACCCGATTCAGACAGCAGCACCGACGCGTTTTGTATTTCGTCGGCACTTTCTCCTCCCGTGTGTGTTGATTTGATTCGCCAAACAACTCGATAACGGGATATATATATATATATATAGATATATATATATAATAAGAAATCTTAGTTCCTAATTAACTTGATTCCTCTCTATAAATACCACATCACAATCTCACTGTTCTTGAATCTTTCCTTGGATTTGTCTGTTTTAGGGTGTGATATTCTTTTTCCTGATTCAATCATGTCCATGCTCGATTCCTTCTTCAATAAGGGTTTCAAAGCTGCTAAATGGTAATTGCATATCTTTGCTCTTTTTTTTTTTTTAAATTTATACTTAATTGTTGTTTTTGGATTTGTGTTCAGTGGTTTGCATCTGTGTTTGAGTTTCAATTTCGATGATTTAGACTTAAAGGTTAAATTTTGTGTTTGATCTCTGTGTCTGCAGCAAAACCCTGTTAAAATTGACAATTCCGCGAATCAAACTACTGAGGAACAGGAGGGAGCTTCAGATAAAGCAGATGCGCCGAGACATTGCTAAGCTTCTTGAGACTGGTCAAGAGGCTACTGCTCGAATTCGGGTATCAATCTTCATTTCTTGAAGAATTTTTTATTTGATGGAGGTAGTTGATGATTCTTTCAAGGGCAATACTTGGGTGGTTTTCTTGTTTGACCAGTATTTTTGTTTCAGGTGGAGCATATTATAAGAGAAGAGAATATGATGGCTGCACAAGAGATGCTTGAGCTGTTCTGTGAGCTCATTGCTGTCCGGCTTCCTATTATTGAGACGCAAAGGTTGCAAAGCAGACTATGTTGTGCATTCTGCATTTATTTAATAGTATGAGACTTGGATTTTCTTTCTGATAGCTGTGTCTTTGAATCACTGATATGGGTTCGGCAGGCTTATATTTGCATTGTTAGTAGATGACTGTACTGTGCTTAAGGTTAGGTTTAGAGTGAATTACAGGGCCATATGGTGGTATTAGATTTTTGGAAGCATGGAAAATGGTTATCAAAACAAAAGAGCAAGGATTAGGCTCAAGCAAGTAAAAGGAAAAGGCCAAGAGTTTCACAACTTAAAAATTCTATCACATTCTAGTTCTTAATATTAAGTTAGGAATTAACCTTGAATTGCTGATGTGTTAGAAATTGCATGATGCATGATTATCCTGCTATTGTTTCAAAGTAGTTTGGTGTAATAGACTAGTCCAAACTTTGATCAGCAGCAGATGTGTCATTTTCCGGTTTGTTAGCCCAATACTCCTCTTGAAAATGTGTCTTAAGATCTTTTTTATCGTTATTCAAGCAAATTGTAATACAAAATATTTACAGCTTATTAGAATCTCAAACCTTTTCATAGGTAATATAGATGTTGAAGAACGAACTCTGATTTCAGAGGTAGATCAAGCTTGCACCCTAGTGACATTTGGTGCCTGTTACCAATATTTATGAGTTGTAACTCTGATGCACTAATCTAGAAGGAGCAACACATTTCTTAGACCCTTTGTTTAAGAGTTCAATTAGTATACAAGCAAGTTGGTCAAAAGACTAAAGACTTGCTGTTTTTTTTTTCCAAATTGAATTTCTAAAGCATCAAACTTTTGCAGGGAATGTCCTCTGGACTTAAAAGAAGCAGTATCTACCATCTGTTTCGCTGCACCGAGATGTGCTGATCTACCTGAGTTGCTGCAGGTTCAAATGATGTTCGCTTCAAAATATGGGAAAGAATTTGTTTCAGCTACTACTGAGCTGAGGCCAGACTGTGGTGTTAATCGTCAGGTATTTTGAGCTGTTGATCTTCACTGATAATTTTGGTTGTTTCTTCTACCTTTAACATTATTTATGTAATTATACTAACTGCAGGTTATAGAATTATTGTCCATACGTGCTCCTTCACCTGAAGCAAAGTTGAAGCTTCTGAAAGAAATTGCTGAAGAGCATGAATTGGATTGGGATCCTGCAGCTTCTGAAACTGAGTTTCTCAAACCACATGAAGATTTATTGGTAAGTAATATAATTTATCCTCCCTTCTCTGATTGTTGTTCCAAGCCTCACATTCTCTCTTTGTCAGAATGGACCAACACAATTTGTCAGTGGGTCTAAGTTGCCTCTTCCGGAAGAGAAACACAATGAAACATTGAAGTGTACTGCTGATCAAGTCAACAATGAAGAGGATGATTCTGATTCAGCCTTTGACTCATTAGATTTTCCTGAGGTTCCTACAGTGATATTGAGGCCCACTGCAAATGTTGCTTCAGCTCCCACAGCCAGCCCACCTGCACCAGCTGCTTCAGACCCTGAAATTGATCACACATTAGCAGAACATTCTGGGGCTACTGAAAATATGCCACAAGTGCCACATGTGGAACCTGAGGCAGTGAAACAGGAAAGATCAATTGTGAATGAAGAGGAAATATCTGATGATTTAGTTGGTTGCAAGGGAGATAAACAGTTTCTTCCATTCATTTCTCCTCCATCTCTATCTACTGCATCAACTTCTGCGAGACGGAGTGATTCACCACCTGCTGTCTCAAGGACAAAAAGTGATGCCAATATAGACTTGCAGGATGTTTTAGCCGCTGCTCAGACAGCTGCTGAAACTGCTGAGCGTGCTGCTGCAGCAGCTCGCTCAGCAGCTAGTCTTGCACAGGTCAGAATTGCTGAACTCACCCAGAAAAAGAATGACCAGGACACTGATGACAGTAGCTATGAGGAGAACCCATTTCACGCAGATATTCCTGATCAGCAAGCTAGTGCAGAAAAGCCAAACTTTGATTATCAGAACTGTTTTAGCAATCCCGATGAGGTTTTATATTCTCCAGATTCTCATCAGGTTCATCAACACCACCAAGAACCAGAGTTGTCAAATCTTCCCTCATTTGATAAACTCAATTTGGGTTTTAACTCTTTTAAGTCCAATGATCATGCTTTTGAAGAAGACCATGCCCATCACCAGCCACAGAGATTACCTTCATTGGACGATGAGCCATATTTTGCGTACCCAAGTCTGTTTACATCACAGAAGTCAAACCTTGGATCTGATTCTTTTTCAGATAATTCCGAGCCCCATACAACCCGTTAGCTTGAAGGTTGCATTCCCATTTCCTTTTTCATCTTTAGTTCTTTATGCGAGTATATTTGAAGCCAACACCAGTTTCTATAAGCGGTCTCCATCTTTATTAAATTTGTAAAGAAATGTTTTCCGTTTTCTGCTTTGGCTGAATAAGGAGGTTGTTGGAGTTGCATGTATTATGGATGTCACGTGTCTATCCAGCCCCTAGGTAATACAGCATGAAGAATTCAAATATTCTATAGATAGCTTCTCATTGAGTGTTGATGAGTCCCTGTGAGCTGCTGAAAATAAACCATGTTGTTTATGGAATGTAAGGCACTACTTTTTCACTACTTTAAATGACATGCTTTGGATATGAAAAAAGGGGTTTTTTTTTTTTTAGTTTGAATTATGTATTATAAGTGTAGTCTTAAAATTGAAATTACGAAGGAATCCAGCACTGCACTTTTATTTTGCTATTTAGACTTGAACACACTTTAGTTTAATGTATTCTGTGGTCGGAACTAGGACGTGCTTTGTACATAACCATCCTTTCACTTTTGATGGCAGACGAGGCCATCGTCTAGCTAGGTCGGAGCAGACTCGTGCAAAATGCAGAAGGCTCCATTGCCAGCCAAGAGGCGGTTATGATAGCTCTGATTAAATAAAACAAGGCAAGCACTGCAACCTTTGCAGGTGCTTTTATGCCCAAAAGAATAAAGATGTATAGGAAAACAAAGTTCGAACATGAGATGCCACTAGATTAGGCTGCCCCAGCTGCAAATATACATGAAAGTATTGGCCCTGTCAAACTGCAGCAAATGATACAAATTGGACCTCAACAAAGATGACTCATATGCACAAATGTAAAGAATACAATGCGGAATGGGCATAGATATAAAACGGTACACGGTCACTAAATAACCAAAAAAAAACTAGTAACTTTCCTTTCTTTACTGTTGCTGTGCCATGGTCACCTCGGACCAGATAACTCAACTGCATGTAGATTTTCTGTTGAGTCAACGATCCAGTCAGAATTAGGGTGAGGGGCAAGTTCAACCTCCTGCCGGAGAACTTCCACCTTTTGCCACTCATCCCACCTCTCCGCCAAACCATCACCTTCAAGCATTCTCACTACTTCTGACATCTTAGGTCGGTCCATGGGAGAGCCTTGCGTGCATAACAGAGCAACCTGGATTAGCTGCTCAACCTCAGATTCAACATATTTGTCTTGGAGATCAGGGTCTACCAACATTTCCAACTTCTTCTCCTTAAGAAGTCCTTTTACCTGCGAAAATGTCAGTGCATCAGTTGTTGAAAAATTGGAAGCACCAAGAGCAAAAGGAAACTAAACCTGTTTTTTTCTCAAGATACTATTTACAGCATAAACTCAACTACTAGAAATCCTATACAATCATCTGGAAGTAAAAAAGGCTCCTATGAAAGATACTTTTTCTCAGCTATCAAACGACACATTTTTTATCCCATCTTTATTTCCTATTTGTTACCTTTATTTCCTATTTGTTACTCCTACTTTTTCATAAGATTCATAGTAAAGTGTTCAGCGAAGCAGGCTGGGCAGGTCTTATCCCTATTCTGCAAAACAAATATTCTTCAAAACTGCAATTGCCCCACCCAACTTTACCCTAGGGGCCCAAATAGAACATGATTACAGAATCAAACATCTTTCAAAGTAAACAACAGCAGCTGCATCGGGTACAATATCACAAGGGAGAGCAGACAAAATCAAATCCACAGTCATAATGATAAGAGAAAAGAAAGAATCAGAAGCACACATACCCAATCAAGCAACATGACATCATCGTCATTTGCAAGCCGAGCAAGATCAAAGGCCCGCTGCCCAGTTATTAGTTCTAGAAGCATAATCCCATATCCAAAAACATCAGTTTTCTCTGAAGATTTCCCAGTAGAGAGGTACTCAGGAGCAATATGTCCAATTGTGCCACGTACAGCAGTAGTTACATGGGTATCCTTGTAGTCCATTAGTTTAGCCAACCCAAAGTCCCCAACAACAGCTTCAAACTCCTCATCCAACAAAATATTTGCAGCTTTCACATCACGATGAATGATCTTTGGGTCACAGTGATCATGCAAATATGATAGACCCCTAGCAGATCCCAGTGCAATTCGCTTCCTAGTTGGCCAATCAAGAGGAGGTTGTGATGGAGGACGCTCTACAGGAATGTTTTATCAGAACATCAGAAGATGAGAGGGTTTATGTGGAAAGTTGGTTACAAAAAATAATTCAAAAAACAAGTGATAACAACCAATCATTCATAGAAGTATGATGCTAACATATTTACCTCTTAAACAAGATGCAACACTTCCATTAGCCATATAAGGGTATACAAGTAATCGTTCTGTTGGAGTCATACAAAAGCCACGCAGTCTTAAGAGATTCCGGTGCACAGCCATGCTGATCATCTCCACTTCTGTTTGAAACTGCAGCTCACCACCAGGTGTACGCTCTTCTTTTAGTCTTTTTACAGCCACTAGTGAACCATCAGCTAAGCGTCCTTTGTAAACCTTACCAAATCCACCTCTACCCAGAATATTTTTATTGCTAAAACTATCTGTGGCAACTTGTAATTCTCGCAGTGAAAACCTTTTAAGCTGCCCCAGATGGACTTCTGGATCCTCTTCAGCTGAATAGAGATGGAAATGTATGATGAAGGCAGTTAGTTTCTATGTTTTAAATGAACTTGAACACAGTGAATTTCCATAAGTAAACTAACCGGGTACATCAAAGAAAAATTCTTGAGGTTTCCTCCGACGCCACCATGCAAATGCAATTGCTGGGGCAGCAAAAAGCAAGGCAGCACCAGCAGCAACTCCTCCAGCAATTGCACCAGTGGCACCACCGGCACCTAAATTTGATATGATGGAAAAATTAATGAGCAAAAATTTGAATATCATCTCCTTCACAGATTAACAGCATATGATCTCAGTTGAACTAGAAAGGGTCAGCAGTCAATGACAACAGTAAATCAATTACCAGGTCAACATAATGGGAAAAGGTATGAGTCATTTGACAAATCATGCGGGATGAGGAATGCAAAAAGGAGCACAGAAATGATATAAGCATTTACAACTTGAGTTCAACATTGTGAAATTAGTATTACCTGGAGAAGTAATTGGGGCTGGTGGAATAAATGGAGGAGGTGGAGAAAATGGAGGAGACCCTGGGCAAGGGCGCCCAGTAACAGGGCCACATAGGCCCACGTTGTTAGCAAAACTGCATAAAAATTCAATTCCATGTATATTCAATCCCAGTAACAAGGAACCATAAAAAATGACATGCCCAATAAGTAAATCAAGATTTGAAGGTTCAAATCACAAGAAATAACCTGATGGGTGTGAACAGTGAAAAGGACCCATTGTCTGGAACCTCTCCAGAAAGATGATTATTGGACAGATCCCTGCGTATCATGATGCAATTTGATAGTACAAGGGTATTACAATCAGAATGATGTCATAAAATGAAATAGTAAGGGAGAGTTGGTCAGGAGCAAAGAGAAAATCAATAAGTTCAATTTATAGTTTGTACTCACAATACTTGAAGCGAGGAGATATTGGTCAATAACATTGGAATGGGACCCGTCAAGCTGTTGTTGTTAAGCCGACTATCCTTGCACAAACATTGTGACAATGATAGGGAAGTTAAGAACTAAACCAATCAAGGTGTTTTTGGGTGTGTTTGTGAGAATGAGTGCCTAAGAAATGTAACAAAGCAAAATGCATTAAAAGGTTGAAATTAAAGCTCCTCAGTTCTCTAAGTTCCTTTCAATTTGCTTTAGAACATGTATATTTTATTATCTGCATCAAGCACAAGATTCTAAGCATATCCATGCAATACACAATAATAAAGATAAAAATACTTACAGGAATCGCAATTTAGACAGCTTGCCCAATGACTCTGGAATAGGACCAGTAAAACCATTCAAATAAAGATCCAAGCTGACCAAGCTTGTCAAATTTCCAAGATCACCAGGAATCGGTCCACTTATATTGTTACTGTAGAGTTCCCTATCATCAACATTAGAGCTCAAATTGTCAAAGAAAGCTAATAATGTGATACCTGTCAACACTTAACTCATAAGAATAGACTTCAGATTACTTGGATGATTTACAGATGCAAAAGTCAAAAGAACTTGACATCATTTGAGAGAATAAGAACTAAAAATGCAACTCCTCATGTTAAAGAGAAACACCAGCAGGTGAATATCTCATAATCTATATGCAACTGAGCTCCATAGGACATATGAGTACAATCCTCTACATTAACCAATGAATCCTACGGTTTGGATCTTTTTCATGTTTCCACAACCGCAAGAACTTGATTATTAGATATAAATTCTGGTTCTCCATATGCAGATATTCTCAATTTATCAATATTTGACAATTTTCACACTATAGAAAGGAACATGATCACAGTTCAATTACAATTAGAAAGCAACCATTTAACTTCAACCAAGACATGGCAAATCTAACCTAGCCCCAAATTATGTGAACAAGTTCCTGATTATATATTCTTCCAGACACTTAAAGCAACAATTTGTTTAGATCATCAAACATGCCAAATTAAACAAAAATCTAAAAATCTTGGATTTCTCACTGGTTTGTTACATAAGCTCTGCTTGTCTAAATCAATTGCTACAGGCAAATTAACTAAATAGAGCTTAACGTGTAAAACTTAATTTTCTCAAGGACATTTACATTTGGAATGTTATAAACTGTTGGACCAAACAAATGAAAATGCTAATATCTCCAGGCAAGGCATGACATACAAGTACTGCAAATTCTTGAGCTGTCCCAGCTGTGGAACTAGTTGCCCAGATAAAGCTGCATTTCCAAGATCACTGAAAAATCCACAAAACAGCTATCATACAGAGAACACAATGCAAATCCAATAATAAATAAATAAATAGCTTAAGATGTTGAGCAGCGCAGAAACCAAACACTGAGGACAACTAAGAGATAAAAACTTACACTCGAATTACACTATTATCATTGTTGCATGTAACATGAAACCATGTGCATGGGTTGACAAGGGTAGGATCCCAGCTCTGCAGGACATTGTTAGGATCATTTAAGTTTGTCCTCAGGCTATGTAGCGCATCACCTGTTTCATGACATGGGCAGAGTTACTAAGAGATTAAATTAATTCGCAAAACAGTAGAAAACATCCCATAACAGAAGTAAACACAGGTTTAATTACAAAATATATTAACAATGTCCAATTCCCATGACCATTACTAGCAATGTACTAAAGAAGAGAATGCATCACTGCTTGAAGAAACCTACATAATTGTTAAAAAGTTGCAGAGACAAGATCTTTGAAGATTTACAGTAAATAAATGATATCAAACGTATTAAAAATTCTAGTAATTGTAGGAAACAACAGACGGTAACAAGAATTCAAATCATGGTTGGAACTTGAGGCAAACAAAAACTAACAAGTCAGTTCAGTTGGCAGGGAGAAGCACACAAAGTCATAATCTGAGCATTTGACAAAGGATGTTCTTTAAAAATCATTTTCCCTAAGATATATTCCAAAAGAATCCATAAAGCTAATTCAATAAATGCAAAAGATTCTACAACCATGAGATTTTGTCTGCTTTGCTAAAAAGATCGGAGCCCATCTCATCAGATTAAGCCCTTCAAAATATGAACTTTTACTCCCAGAAACAAAACAAGGAAATGAAGACGAATAATTCAATGATATCATAAATAGTTAAATGCCCATTATCACCAAAAAGATAAGATGCTCATTGGAATAAACCCACTCCATCCCACCCACAAAGAAATAAAAGAAAGAATGCAAATCATTTACAAAAGTCAACACAAGTTGAAAAACAGGATCAAACTCCTAAAACGGTGAAAAATCAAAACAGAAATGAATTGCAAGAAACAGATACAAACACCAACTAAAAATAAAACACTCACCTTCCACGTTAGCAGAGACAAGCCATAATGGATGAACCAGCAAGATCAACCCCACGAAAACCAAAGCCCCAACCTTCCCCTCCCTCTCCATTTTGATACTCACACTAACACTTCACAGCGCCAAGCTCCTCACCCCAATCTCAATCTAAACACCTTCAGATCCCAGCAATAAAGCAGAACCCAACCCACCATCACCATCCACTTTAAAACCCTAGCTCTCAAATCCCACCATTACCGCCAAGGAATCTCCTCTCCTCAATCAAACCCATTGATCCCATCAATATGCAGACCCCATAAAAGCATGCCCCCCAAAAAGACAACACCCCAAAACTAAAAAACCCATAAACAAAACCAATCTAAAACCCAAATTTCTTTGGAAAAATGTTAAATTTAGCTTTTGGGCAACTGTAAAAATACAAAATTTAATAAAAGAAAGAAATGAACTTCCCTTTCGAGCTCAGAAAACTCTCTTCCCTAAGTCAGTGAAGTGTGTTCATGAGAGAAGAGAAAGAAAGAGAAGATGGGAAAAAGAGTGTTTATATTTTATTTTTTAGTTTTTTAAAGAGTTAAAGCGTGCCAAAAAGAGTGCTGCCCGAACGGTGCTGCCCGTTGCCCAAACGCAGTCAAAACGGGGTTCGCGCTATATCGTGGAAAGTGACGTGATTAATTGCATTGGGGATAATTTCAGGAAACCAAGTTTTTCTTTTATTTTTTATTTTTTTATTTTTTGGGGTCAAAATGTTGGAGTGTGGAGTCCTGTAGGGTCCACCCATTGCCACGTCAGATAGCTATGAAATCATTATACCCTCGCATGTGTGTCCAATTTTTTTCTTTTCTTTTCAGCTTATTTCCATTTTCCCAATTTTATGTAAAAACACTCCAAAAGCAACAGAGGATTTAACTTTGTGAAATAGAGAAATAGAAAAATCAAAACGAGTTAGTATTAAAAAGATTAAAATGTTGTCACCCACCTAAATATTTCAACTTTAATTTTTTTAAAGCAAATAAAAATTTTTAATTTAAATTGTATGATATGAGTCTATAATTTTTAAAAAAATTAATATATAATTATAATTAAATATATTAACATTTTTAATATTAAAATATATATTTTTTTGTTTTCCATACAACTGAGGTTTTTTTTTTTAATTTTTTGGGCCTTTGACTATGAGGATTTAAACTAATGAATTTAACATTACTAGTACTTGTTATATACTACGTATTAATTTCTTATTGGTAGAAAAACTTGCCACTTAAACGACTACCTTGTCCGCACAATAGCATTTTATTGGGAAAAAGATCATATAAATAGGAATATAATTTTCTTTTGGTGAAAAAATATAAATAGTTTAAATCTTAGTACTTACCTTCAAAATGCAATATAAATTATTGAATAGAAGCATAGTGCCCAATATTAAAAAATTTACATTTTATCTAATAATTTAATTTATACAACTTGAAACATAGATAAGTATGCCAATTACAATTTTATAATATACTTTTATAATATAATGTATCATAAAATGAGTAAATATTTAGTAAAAAAATGAAATTGAAGAAATGAAAGTGAAAGAAATGAAGCCAATAACTTAAATAATTCAGTAATTATCTCATTTCACTGAAAGTAAAAAATAGTAAATTTAAGTCGCATAACATACGGGTGAGGTAAGATAAAGGATGAGAGATAGTTACCTTTTATTGTATAATCAAAATAAAAAAGAATTGAAAGAAATGAAGTGAATTAATGAAAGGAAATTTTTTAAATCCTTTGAGAAACAATTAATATATCCAACAAACTTATATGAAGTTGGGATTTATGCAGATGACAACGTGAACCATAAAGCCAAAGTCATAATCAAAGAATATATTGTGGGTCGGACTTAAATTAACTTTTAATTTGGCACTTTCAACTCTTGACTTCATCACTCGAACAAAATGATCAAATCAAGCGTGTTTTTGTAGGGACTTCCGTATTTAATGCCCAAGCCTGCAATCATGCACTTACGTTGTTGACTCAGCTTTCAATTGCTGAATTAAATGTTGCCCGGAGGAAATTAAAAATTGTTGAATTCTTGACTTCTATTCTAACTCTGCCCATTTTTTCCTTTTTTATGTATATTATCTGCAATCGATTTGACCATAAAATCTCTATGTATCAAATAGCTGAACATATAATAGGATTATCCAAAGAGGCTGTTATTAGGTTTCATTTGTTAATCCTGTATTGTGTTATAATTATGAA
>BPVZ01000095.1:636619-649565 GCA_020521535.1 Rubroshorea leprosula
AGTCTGTCAAGGAGCACCAGCCGCTGCCAGAGCAGTACTCCAATCTTGTTTTCAAATTCTACAGGACTAGTGAAGCCTCCGCCAATCGAGAAGGAACTGGAGTGTACGCTGGAGGAATTGTGCTTCGGATGCAAGAAGAGAATCAAAATAACAAGAGAGGTCACTACAAAATCCGGGTATGTATATATGAATGAAATGAAGAAGAAATCATTCCAAGGACTTTTGTTAATACCTCCAGGTTTTTGACATATATTTGCAGGGAAGTAATTCAAGAAGAGGAAATGTTAACGATAAAAGTGAAGCCAGGATGGAAGAAAGGAACAAAGATAACATTTGAGGGAATGGGGAACGAGAGACCTGGATCATTGCCGGCGGACATAATCTTCGTGATTGCCGAGAGAAAACACCATCTTTTCCGAAGAGAAGGTGACGACTTGGAGCTGGCAGTATCCATCCCTCTAGTTAAGTCCCTTACTGGCTGCACCATCCCCATCCCATTACTTGGTGGAGAAAAAACAGACATAACAATAGAAGACATCATCCATCCTGGGTACCAAAAGATCATTTCCGGGGAAGGGATGCCGAACCCTAAAGAACAAGGAAAGAGAGGAGACATGATATTGGTCTTCCTGATTGAATTTCCAACAGAACTAACGGCTGAACAACGAGCAGATATTGTTGGCATTTTGGAACATTCTTGTGATGATTAATGTGGTACAGTTTCTGTAGGAAAACGTTAACACTGTGTTCCAAAACAATACATAAAATCATCATCTCTGTAATTTGCAGCTGAAATGGTGAAGTATAGTTGTTAGAATTAAGGATTAAATGAATTCAGTCACACAGGGAAATGATTTGTCGTTGAAAAAGTCTGAAATTGGGTCAATTTTATTCTTCTAGTAGATGAGTCGCCATTTGAGAAACAAAAGAAAGAAGAGGATTTAAAAAAAAAAAAAAAAAGGCAAAAACACGTGTCAGGAATTGTCTTTTAAAAGCTCATACAGGCATGGGCTGAAGAAAAGTGAGAAGGAAACACAGAAACAGAGCAGGGTTTTGAGGGTAATTCTGTTTGCGGGTAAATTTTACGGAGGTCACTGAGTCTTTGGTTTACAAACATTTAGATCATTGACCTTTAAAATGCAACATCTAGGTCAAATAGCCAGTCGAGAACCTTAACGCCATGAACTGCATCACCTTCAATTTAAATCACTGAACTAGGTCATGGTATCACAGATAGCATCCAAAACAACTCAGTGACATTAATACAGGTCAGGATGTTTGACTCCCAGTAACGTAAATGTTATCCTGAGCTGGAGGTTACATTCTAAAGGCCAGTGAACTCCCACAAGTTTACCATGGTAGAGAGAAATGAATAAAGGATGTTGCAAGTGATGCATTAATGCAGCCTATATGTAATGTTGTACACTAGTAATATAAAATTCATTTACAAAAGCAGGAACAAATCCTTATTGTCTTCCATCAATATCTAAGTGAACGATTCTGATGAAAATTGAACTTGATACGCAGTACAATAATTAATATAAATAAAGACAAAAAAGAATGATACTTTCATCTCGTCCTATAAACAACACCATCACTCATCACCTTCTGACCAACAAAGATATTATTGTAATGGAAAATAGCAGTGAACTTACAGTGTCAGGCTATTAAATCCCAAGTGCTTCAATTTAACTATGTCAGCTTTCTCCATAGAGATCCTTTGGAAGAAGATTGGAAACACTTCACTCTTGAGAAAACAAATCCGGTCTTTGGGGGCTTTCCACCAACAAGAGAGTGCTCATAAATGTCTTTGCACTCTTGTACAACCTGTAGAAAAGAGAATGTTTCAAAGATGGGATCCTTGAGCAACAGAATACATGGAAGATAATGAAATGAAAACTAATGCTACAAACGTTTGTCCTCTTTCATTTCCAAGATGGCTGGGTAATTTAATCTGTGTACCATGTAGGAGCCATAAAAATATCTCCATTTTTGGTTTTCATCAATTCAAGGAATCATCACAATACTTTGACAGAAACCATCAATAAACAGGTTCTATAGCACATCATAATGGCCCCAGAGAACATAAACTCTATCAGCCTCAAATGTTCTAACAGTGGCAGGTTATGAAAGGAAAAGGGGTGAAGAAAAAAAATTTAAAATTGGAGGATACTTCCCTTGATTGATTGGAAGGAAAGTGAAAGAATAAATAAATTCTAGCCAAAATGAAAGCAAGGAAAAGGCAGGAAAATTAATCTCCTTGATCTAAATATATTTATTTGTTCTCTTTCCTTCATCTTAAATAACTGACAAAAGCAAAAAGCATGACTTCATTTTTGTTGCTATGACCTCTTTTTTTCACTTAGTCCTTTTATTTCCTTACATCCTAGGGGGTTTGCATTTACCTCCTTGGCATCCTTGCGTGGTATGCCTTCCCTCAGAGAAACAAGCTTCTCAACAATGTCAGGCTGTAATCAGAAAATTCATATATCAGACAAATCCACAGCAGAAACCATTGGAAACACATTAAAAGGAATAGACTTCTACAAACTTAATACAATCTCTGAATAGATAATAAAAGATATGACTTTAAATCCCTCCCAATTTGGACTACAGGCCAAAAGCAAATTAAATAGCAGCTTATTATTTAATTAATGTATACCGGGCAATCTGGTTGATGCTCTAGAATATTTGTATAGATTAGTGTGAAGGTGTCCAGGCTCTCCGCTGAAGCAAGTTCTCTTAGATCACTCAGTAAACGGATTCTGTTTTCAACTTTCTGCAGAAGTTAAAAGAACCGGGATGCAGAATAACCATTATAGCAATTTTGAAAGAACTATATCCAACAAGAAAAAGAGAATGGGTGATAGTGTGTCACAGCAGATTAGAAGATAACTGAACATATATTATTACAAGGCAATTTTTGAGAAACTGTCCAAATTAAATAGTAGCACTTACAGATACACTAATGTACTCCCTGAAAAAGTCCATAAGAACCTCCTCATCTAGCCTCATCCGTTCAATTGTTTCTTCCTTGATGTAATTTTTCTACAACCATAATCCCCATAACTGTAAGAACAATAACAACAGGACAAATAATCCAGGTAAATTTTGCCTAAAAATAAGAACAAAAAGATAAAACCTGTGTCAACAGATGATCCACATAGACAACCACTGTTTCCTCCAAGCAAGCTTCAACAAATCTTCTAAAAGATCGTTCTTCAATGTACCTTTGTATGATCACATTAAAGGAATAAGAAACAACAGTATTAACTAAGAATAGACAAGAAAAAATAAGAGTGAGCCAGGTATATACAAGCAAAAATCTATGGCATAAACAGAGACCAGGCCCAGAAGAGGTAATAATCAAAGTCTAAGACGATGAGGTGAAAGATTTTAAAGGGTATAACATAGCACGAAATTAGATAGAGGACAACTATTGGAAGCAAGCAGGGCTGCTTACTTCTAACATCAGGCTAACTTTTGTGTGTGTATTTGTATTGAACTTATTATCAGATTTTTGATAAGGCTATCGAAGGAATTCACCAACAAAGCTGGTTTCCATCCTGGGGCTGTCATATGTTAACACTCTTTGAACCACTTCTGGATGCTTGGATGTGAGTTCTGAAGAAACTCACAGTTTTTCATCCATTTGATGAAAAGAGGTGGCCTTCCAGGTGATAATTAAAATGGACTTAGTTTCCTAGATGCATAATCCATTGGAGACCACTTTTAATGTCAAAAGATTGTTAAACCAATAAAATACAAATTTATTTCTTATATGCCTTGAGAATGTAAGAAATGAACCTTAGAGAAATGAAAGTTCAGCCTTCTTCCAAAGATATGCAAGTTCAGAGGGAAGATAGCTTACATCTTAACATCTGTAAAATAATCACCAAATGTTGCAACTAAGTATTCAGTGACCTGTCCTTCACACCAGTCTGAAACATAGAAAAGATAAATGACCCAACTCAGAAGCAGAAACAACCGTTTAAAGAGATTTTTCGTTAAAACATAATAAAAAATCTCATCAATATAGTGTCTTCATTAACATTTATGGGCACATAACATCAGCATTTGGGAACAAAACAAATTACAAATCTTAATAATTAAATTAAATTTTGTGCTACAACAAGGCAAAATAGTAGTCTATCACTAGTATCATCCTATATAAAAGGTAAATTGGAAGGAAAATAGTATTCACCAATCAAAAGGGGACTCCTCAACCTTTTTTCTCCCTCCTCTGGTAATGAGAACTAACTAATTGCGTTTGCACCAGAATATGTGATGCACTTGTAAGTTGCAAGATAGTAAGCAATTACATTTCAACCAACCAGCCACTTTCAAGCTAACCAAAAGGCAGTATTAATAAAAAAACATTACCTTTCTGGTAAAGCTTAACAAGCAACTCCTGCACTCCAGGATCTTCAAAGATAACATTAACAGTTTGATGAACAGCTTCCTATCAATAGTGCATTATTTAGATATAAGTTGTAGACCTAAAGTGAACTTCTGCAAATACATAGAATGCCATTACAATAAATCAATCAAACAAGATCCTTCAAATTTAAACATACCTTTGCAACCTCTAGGAATCCTTTGCATGTATCTTCAAAAGTAACCTGTAGAATTGACCAAAAAATAACAATTCTGAAATTAGAATATAATGCTATAAATATCCTAAAAGATTCAATGTTAAAGAGTAAAACTCCTTAACCTAAATAAATTTAGTTCAAGGATGCTAAGCCTGTACCACAGTTGAAACAACTACCAAAACAACTACCAAATAAAGGAGTATAGGCTCATGATCAGCTTCTCAAGCTAAACACAAGGTGTTATTAAGGCCAAGCTTTCACTACTCAGTCACAGTCATAAATCCAGGATATTTGTTAACATTCTTGTAGGAGATATAAAAGCACAAAAGGGTTGTGACCCAATTATCCAAATTAACAGATAAAGAAGGAAATACCTTGGGACAAAGTACCTAACTCCTAAATATTAATCAGGGCAATCTAAGAATCCTAGAGAAAGGGAACACAGAGAAGAAAGCAGGAAGCAACTAAGGATTTTAAAACTAGAGATGAGCATAACATACGAGAAAATCATGTCACACAACAAATATTTTTAAGACTGACATTCTTGTAAGATTTCTACAATATAATGTGCTGCTAGTTAAGGTAACAAATTGGAACCAGCATCAAAAACCAGGGTTGGGACTCGATAATAATTCAGTGAAATGTCAGGAACAGGACCAGTAACTTTTTTTTTTTGAATAAATTTAGATGATGCAAAAAAGAATAAAAGCATAGCTTAGTCATGAAAAAAAGGTAATATAACAAAATTAAGCTAAAAAGAATGTCTTACAGGGAAATAGATAGAGATCCACTTCAACATACCAAGTCTTATCAGAAAAGTAACCAAAAAGAAGACAGTAAGGAGAAAAAGTTGAAATATTGAAACCTGATCAGCATAGCTTGGTGGAAGAGCTTCTATGATGCTGTTACTAAGCTCCAATGCAAGGTCATAGCAGCGCAAGTTGTTGTTAATCTGGATGCAGTGTCAATAAAGAAAGGAAAGGGTAAATAGAATTTCACACAAGCTCCTGAGTACCACAAGCTACACAACAAAAACATTCCACAAACCATTGCACATAAAGGTTCCAAACCAATATCAGAAGCAGGCTCTTGAAGTCTCTGCCTTTCAGCTGCTTGAAAATCAATCATCACCTGTAAAGCAAAAAAGGTTTACTAGAGTAGCAGAGATAAACAGAAAGTGAAAAGGAAAACATAAAGCAATTGACCAAAGATTCTCAAAGACTCAAAAATGAAATCAAGCTGTGAAAAGTTGGGCCCCCAACATAAACATGCAAAAAGAAAAATGTATACAGGTAGACTTTATTGATGCTAACACCAAAAGAAAAGTATCTTTGGTCACTGTTAGAACCTTCATGCAAACCAATTTGTGCAACTGCACATAAGGGCACAAAACTAGTACAGTCCCGCGTAATGTAAAAACGTCTAAGATGGTCAAAGACTTTACCAGTTTGGATAATACAACAAAGAAGAAAAAGATTTTTTTTTGAAAAAAGAATCAAAAGAGGCAACAGCTTAGGGTTTTACAACCATGATAACCAAAAAAAAAAAAAAAAAGGTTTTGATTCCAGACATCTCATATTTGAGAATATTTTCTAATATGTTTCTAAACCTTTAGTAGGTCTCCAGATTTCTGACTTAAATACTGAAGTTACTGAAATGCAACATTAATTCCTTCAAATTCCACTAACTTGCCTGAATAATGGCCAAAGCATTCCTGTATAGCATTACATCAGTGCTATTATCCCTAACAGTTTGCACTTGCTCGCCAAGGATCCTGAACAAATCAACTGCAGCTGGAGTATATAACTTGCCTTCTTCTGTTTTCTTTGGTGGTTGCACTTTATCAGCCTCCAAGATGTTTAAATACCATTTCTAGAAATGGAATGAATGAAAGTAATAACCAAATGAGAAAACAAGGAGAATTAAGTTTCATTCTTAAGTAAAACATAAAGAAGCAATAAGGTTGCATGTTATTACCCTCATTGTCGCTTGCATTCTCTCAACATATGAATTCATGAGAGGATCCAAAGCACCACTCTCAGAAATGACTTGAGCAAGGGTTTCATCAACACCAAGCCCAATCAGACTTTCTTGGTATTCAACTACCCAACCGGTTACCTAGTACAAGCACTAACAACTATAATTATAAACTAATATAGAAGTACTACTAAGATTTAAAGGAAAAAAAAAGAGAGGATGTAATGTACTTATATAAATGGTAAGATGAAACTTTAACAAGCACCAAAAACCCTTACAACTTTGGTACCGGAAGTAAAAGAGTAAATCATGGATGAAAGACAAGAAACAACAGTGAAATACTTAAACTTATTGTCTATTGTGCTGGTTCAGCATTGGTTGCTGGTCTTATAAATCTACTAGCAATACTTTGGACTAATGAGTTTTTATACTAATTGATTTGTGTGAGGAAGTAGAATACTGGTAGTCTCCATCGATCAATTAAAAAGTAATCCACACCTCAAAATTTTATTGGAAAAAAGGTTATGTACCTCTAATCTAATAATAAAAATGCATAAATTGAAAACAAGGGTAAGCTTATGAAAAGCTCTAAGTTCTGTTGAAAATGAACTCTGCCTCGATAGTAATTCTATGCAACACATATGAGATAAAATCATAAAAACTAGTAACACAATGAAGTGAAAAGTATAGTGTTACCCTATTACTCTATTATTATGGATACAATTCACACTCCTCAACAAAAATGAATAGCTCAATTTGAGATAACATATTTGAAACCCATTAAGGATCCTGGAAGAAACCTTTAATATCTCTATGTTTGTTAGATCATTGGCTCTGTCACTCAGCAATCGAAGCCATTGGATAAACCTCTCAGTGTATAGATTCACCATGAGCTGGAATATTTCATATCTGCCAGAAAGGAAGGCCAAACCATAGTGAATAAAGCACAAATGCATTGTTTAAGATAAATGCTTGCCAAGCTGCACAGTAGCACAAGGGCATCTTCACAAACCTGACACCCAGTCCCAGCCCATAGTCACATGCCTGGATAAAGTAGTTAAACAGAAACAAACTCTTTAAACTACCCCTTAAACCAGTAAGAGTTTTAATTACATGCCCTTAATAGATGACAAACTAAAACAAGTGAAAGCAATCCTTGGATCTAACAGAAAATTAGTGAACATCAGGACAATCTGTTTAAAAGAACAACCGTAAAGATATAAAAGGATATCAAGCAAAATCTGATTCTCAGTTCCAGAGCTTGAAGCTAGAGAGTGTAAGGACATCCATCTAAAAGCCAGTACGTATAAAGTGAAAAGGTAGCAGAGCTGAGAGGGGCCAACCTTGGAGGGAAACATGGAGCTACATAGTCATAAATATCTCCAAGCTCTTCTCCAATCTAACAGAAAAAAGAAAACAAAATTAAATTATAATCAAGAAAATTATAACCAACCCACACAGAGATCTCACGAGAGCACTTCGAAGTATGATTTCTTAACACAAATGAATGCACTGCTTTGACAAAACAACAATTTATGCACAACAATTCAAAATAGAGTAATAGACAAGGGGACACTATTTGCATTTGCTTTTATAAGTTTATAATAGTAAAAATTGGCATTCAACTATGATTCCAAATTGGCCAAAATAAAAGGAAAAAAAAAAACCTATAATTTCAAAGCTATATGCTTGGAAAAGGAATAGAATCCTCATAATATTATGTAACCCATTCTAGTTGCATAAGAAAAGGCCATGGTCTTCACAGAATTTGGCAAGTTCTATAGTTTTTTTCCTCTATTCAGGAGACAAGTTCTTTAGTTTAATAAACTGAAATTCTCTTATAATTGTCCCAGAAAATACCACTACAGGTGGAAGTCTGCTGAGTTGCCAAGTGACCAACACACCAATAAAATGTTCAGTTTCCACCTTAATTTCATCATCAGAAAATTTTTATTGACAACATGAACTCCATGAAGCAGCAAGAGGAATCTTAGTATTTTGTGAATTGACAGTAAGGAACAGTTTGAATGCTAGTCAGACCTGAAAGACAAGATGCACAAAGTTTTCAGAAATTTTAGGGATCAGCACAGCATACCGTTCGAGCTTCCTCTATAGCGCCTTTCGGGTCATTGACAACAAGCTGATGCAGACAAATAGTTAGAAAAAAAATACAAATAATAACAAAGATACATCTAGCCATTGAAATATGGTACATTGGTAATTAGAGAAGCACCTCTGTCAGAAGCTGGTTGAATCGTCCTTCAACCGTTTTCCTTATTTGCTCATAGCATTTATCCCTATAGCCTTTCCCCTGAACTTTTAATTTTTTCTGTGTTTGATTTCTAGAAGCTGAAACAGGGGTAGCCTTTCTGCAGGCAAATGAATACACAATCAACAGACAATACATTAATGATAACCTTAACAAAATTGATAGATGCAATAAAGCCTGGAAATGTGTGAAGAGTAGTTAAAGCCGAATACATAGTATTTAGGAACCAAGCAGAATACTTACTTGCCAGTTTCATGAGGATTCACAATAGATGCCATTGCACCCTCTCCCTCGGCCTCAGCTGCTTCTTCAGCAAGTTGTTGATCAAGAATTTCTTGCATTTCAACAACTCTGGAGCGAAACCAAGGGAAATTATAGGGAAAAAAAAAGGTCATAAATCAAAATAGGATGCTCTTTATAATAATACTCTGACAGCAAACATGAACAGAGAAATATTATTGCCTGAAATTTGAAAGTACAGCAGATCTTTACAATGAGATATCCACAAACTATATAGATATATGAGGATCTTGTGAAAGTGAGATATCAGGACAGCAACAAAATAGAAATGGCTTTTAGAAACCAGTTGGCAACGCACCTCATAGCACGAACCAAGGTTTGTGGACTGCATGCAAAATAGGAGCAATAAATAAGGGACATTCATATACATGAAAGAGCCATTGTTTTAAGGGTTTCATAAACCATCGGGACATACCTTTCTTTTGCAAGTTTATAGAAATTGGCTATATGGCCCCATAATGTTTTCTCAAATGTCTCCCAGGTTTGATCAATATCCTCAAAATACTCTCTGAGACACATTGGTTGTGAAAAAGTTAATTGAAACTAGTCAATTAAACATAAAACTATGCAGTAAAAACAACATGGAAATGAAAATCAACTTCATAAACGTTATTTATAAAACTAATTATCATTTTATACAAGAATTTTCTCTTCCAAATAACATAGGGCCAGTTTTGCAGTAAGGACCATGTCAAAGACATCAAAGGCCAGTTAAAAGCCAAAGTACTATCAATTCAGAAACCAAAATGGATGTAAAAGAAATCTGGAAGTACCCTTTTCTGAGTTGGACAAAACCAATATTAACGGAGACATTACTTAGAGGTTGTCAATGCAAATTTAGACATATTTACACCTTAGAGCATTAAGAAATGAAAATCAGCATTATTATTCTAAATAGATATTACACACACACACACACAAAAAGCAAAGCAGGAACTGGTGGCTACAATGCAGGTTTCTACATCCATTTTTTTCTTAAGTCAATGATATTGAGATTGAGATCACACTAAAAACTATTAGTGCAATTAATGACTTAGAAAGAGATGCATACCTTAACTTGCCTAACTCTTCTTTATGAGATGCCACTGCTGCTAATGCAAACCTTCGCTTCCCATCAAGTGCTGTTAACCTCTACAAAGGATGAAAAATGAAAGATGAAAAAAGGGAATGATATTCCATACTAAGAATATCAGACAGAACTGATTGTGACCAAAAAAAAAAAAAAAAAAGGGAAAAGAAAAATTCAGTCCTACCTCATATGTGTTCACAATTTCTTTATCATCACTTAAAGAGTCACGTGCCCCAGCAGCTTCAACTGAAATGGACATCATACCCTCAACATCCTACAATAGATCAAGTGGCTTAACTGTATTGCAGCAATATACTAAACAGGATGCCAACCCATCAAGAAGCACTAGACTTCTGAAGTCCAAATTTGAAATTTATGAAGGCATTTTCGCGCTAAAACTTCAAAAATTAACACACAAATGACTAACAGCTTCTCAACCTAACATTATCACCATCCTCTCCTAATTCAAAAGAAAGTTAGAACTAGAAAGGCCACATCCACACAGTGACGGCATTTGATACATAACAAATTTTAGCCATACAATAGCAGGCCCTCTAACACTCAAATACTTGCACACACAGAGTAACTATTAATTTGCCTCAGAATTAAACCTGCCCAAAAAAATGCAACTATTACTTTCTATCTGTTCAATGCTTTGACAGCACAAAACAAGCAGTCATAAACAAGCTAAGATCAAACACAAAACTCACCTTTAGTGTCTGGTTTAAGTTATTCCTTGCATTGCTAAGGAGCTTTATTTGATCATGGTTTTCAATTAATGTTTGGCATTCTTGACACAACCTGATTCACAAATAGATCAAATTACTCAATATAAATTAAACAAAACAAAACAAAATATTTACAAAATTTTACAAAAATGCTTGAATTTTATATTACCAACAACATACTTCTCAATAGATGTGAAGTTCTTGCGAAGGTGGTTTATGGATTTCTGAGATAGTGAGAGCGATTTAAGTCCAGCTTGTGCCTGTTCAACCTGCAGTCCAGAGAATTGTTCGAGCAAAACCAATTAAAACTCAAGTCTACATTGACCGCCCGAGCTGCCTCGGCTCCATATATTAATTAACAAACATGATACATAAGCAATCCAAACAATTGTTTACAAGGAACTAGGGCAATAAAATTCATGCAAATACCTGCTCTGCAACCATTGTACTAAGTTGCGCATCGTTAGCCTGAGAACACACCAATCCAGCAAAATTTAGGGTCAGCCCATGAAAACTCAATTGTCATCATGGCAACATAAATTGCTAACTAGCAAATGCACCTCACTATGAACAGATTCTAACTAAGCGGTTTCCGCAAAACGGAAACGACTCAAATTATAACACAGTTGAGCAAATCCTCGCACATTTCACATCATTGAAAGCCAAATTCGAAACAAAAGGATAAAAAAAAATAATAAGAAGAAAAGCAGAAGATAGCAATTGAATTGAGAGAGGAACCTGTTGCCGAGCGATATAGTCGGCCTTGATCGAAGAAATGGATTGCAGGAGCTCCGGAAGCGGCAGCAGCTTCGCCACCTCCCGTACCGCCGCTTCCTTAGCTTCCACGCCCAGATCCTCGACCATCATCTTGACGGTGGTATGAACGAGATTGAGTGAGCGCACCTGATGCAAATTGAGCGAAATTCTACGAGGAAATGGAGCTTGATTCGGAAAATATTATGCAGAGTTTCAGATTAGATTCGCGTACAGTTCTGTGATGTGATTTTTCTCTGGCCGTTTCTTTGCAGGGCAATTCGTAATTCGGAGAGAGGAAAATATGTCTCTTTCGTTTTTAAGAAAAGTAACGAAATAATAAATGTTGGCAAAACGATAAGTTAAGCCCCTGAACTAACTACATAATGGCTATTAAGCCCCTAGACTTTAATTGGTGAAGTTAAGCCCTTGAACTCTAGGATCAAAGCAAGTAAGCCCTTCTTCTTAAGCAATTTATTTTAAAAATTAAAGTCTAGGGGCTTAATAGTGTAAGAAGAAGGGCGTAATTGCTTTGATCCCAGAGTTCAAGAGCTTAACTGCATCAATTAAAGTATAGGGGCTTAATAGCGATTCTGGGATTAGTTCAGGGGCTTAACTTATGGTTTTGCCATAAATGTTTTCAACGAAATTAAGCCCAGTGGGCAAATATATATATAATCAAGACCAGAGAAATGGGCTACAGTAATCAAGTCCAGAGAAAACGGGCCATCTTGGTAGTATTTGCAAATTTGCAAATTGTTATTGTTCATTTGTCTGGATATTTATTATAATTTATTTTTTGAAATACGAAGGTATGACTATCTATTCAGATTCAAAATTGGTATAATTATAATATTATATATTATTATAAATTTATAATTATAATATATTATTATATAATTAATTTTTTTATTTAAGATTCCACCTATAATATTATATATATTTAATCACTTAATAATATTATATGATTATAAATGTATAATTCTAAATCATACTATAACTATATCATCAAGGATTTGAATTCACTAACCATTAGAGAATTTTTTTTATAAAAAATATTCTAGTCATGAATTACTCATGTATACTTCATTCCTAGACTAGACATTTTTTAAAAATAAAAAAACTTTTTACTCTTTTTTTTGTGAGTCTAAAGATACATAAAAAAAAAAAAAGTATATATCGCAATAATTTAAATAGTTCAATAATAATTTTTCCTTAATAAAAATATAAAGTAACGAGTTTGAATCATATAATA
>BPVZ01000095.1:794534-813748 GCA_020521535.1 Rubroshorea leprosula
ATAAAAATAATAATTTTAATAATAAAAAATAAAAATATTTTAAAAAATACATTTATTTGTTTTTAAATATATCCTTATTAGTCATTTAATGTTAAACAATAATCGCTAACTGTTGTATAGTCAAACAGTTATATTTATTGAATCCGCTATTTATCATCCGCTACACACTTTTCGTTATCCACAGTCCACTTTTTGCTAACCGCTACCCACTGCCCGATACCACTATGTGCTATCGGCTATCTGATATCTGCTATCTACTGAATTTTAACCGTTATACTAAACAAATCTTTAATATATTTTATAATATATTTATAAAAAAAATATTATTTTTAAATTAAAATAAAAAAATTTTATTATAATAATTAAACCATAAGTGTAAGCGAGTGTATATATTAACCAAATTAAAAGAGTTCAAAATTTCTATTTTTAAAATTTTCAGCTAGAATTGGCAGCGCCACGGATCCTCGCACGCAAGATTCCCATCCCCATTAATTACCAATGTCCATGAGGTTTTGGATCGAGTACTCATGTACTCTGAATAATAAAAAGTTCTAATTTATCTCAAATGTGTTTTGGATTTTTTTTTTTTTTTGACCAGATAGATGGTTAGGAAATTAGTAGAGTTAGTTTGTTAGCAGCTGGAATTTTTTCAGGAAAGTGAACGTTCCACCCCTCATTTGAGGCATGCGACCATTAGGACGCAAATTGGTGGAGTTCACGGCGGTGGCAGAATTCGAAACCCTGACTTCTGCCTCAACCAAGTCTTAAAGCTTGAGGGCCAACCAATTGGGTCACAGGCCCGGTTGGTGGATTGTACTATTTCTTATAATCAAAATAAATAATAATTAAGTTTTTTGCAGTTCAAAAAAGAAAAAATGATTTGTCTAAAAAAAAAACCTGTCGTAGATAACGTCACCAAAATTAATATGAACAAGACGGTTTGACTTCCCATCCTTGCTCTGTCCGGATGCCATCCCCATTCATGAATTATGATGGAAGAGAAATATGGAATATTATAGAAGATCGATTTATGGCGGGATTTAAGGCTTTAATATTTTACCATTGTTACCTAATGGTTTAAAGTCAACTGTCATCCCTCTACTTTCATATTTTATTCGTTCTTGTCCCTCTACTCTACTAAAGAGCCAAATGTTGTCCCTCTACTCCTCTTTTTTGGTTCATTGTCGTCCCTTCTTGACACCGTTCATGTTGGGTCACTGCTGACCATTAAGTCTTAAACGGTCAACAGTTAAACCCATTTGTTCTATATTTTTTTCACATGTGCTGCCACCTGTGCAACAATGGGGACCCTCTCTGCTTACTCAAACTCCCATACTTTCATCTTTTTTTTTGGCAGAGATGCCATACTTTCATCTTTTTTTTTTTTTAAGAAAGTGATCAACCGAGCCTTTTAAATTTAAAGGAAAAAGGAAAATAATAATTATCTAATAAATTTGATAAAATTAAATTTTACACTATGTCTCAATGGTTATAACTAAATGTTTTGATATTTTTAATATCAAAATGCCTTAATTTTTTTCATTTTCATATTTTAAAACTAAGGAAGTAGTTTTTTTTTTTTTTGTACAAATGTATTTCTCAAATATGAAGCACCCTCAAAATTGAGGACCTCAAAATAGAACAAAAAGTAGCAAATTACTAATATTAAAGAAATCCGATAATTAATTTATTGTTAATTCTTCCTTTTTTTTAATGGGAAATTGATTGTCAATTCTTATTGCAGGGTTCTCAGCTATTGTGGTTTAGTCCATCCAAGAGAAGCTCTCGTCAGTCTCTTCTTGGTTTACAACTATTAACGCTGAGAGCGGGTTATGCACGAGAAAATCTACTAGTTATGTTTACGGTAATGAGCTTAAAAAGGCTAAGCAAAAGTCATGGCGAAGGCCAGAAGTGGATCCAACACCACCTTCATCTCCATGTTCAAAACAAATTTGCGGAACCAAACCAGGATGTACATATTGTCATCCGAACAATCAGTTAATTGGGTGCATAGCACCAGCTGCAACTGCAAGAGAAAGTTGTGTAAGCCTTTTTTTGGGGGAACAATACAATTGGAGACCATATGTGTGTCCGATGCTGAAAGAGGGAGCCTGAAAAGCATTACGCACATGTTGCTGTCTGGAGTCAAGTTGCATAGAGAAAGAGAACAGCGGAAACTCATCAGTTAAAGATCGGAAACAAAAGCCGGTGAAGAAGGGTCCACAGGACTACAGAGGAAGATATGGATTTTGTGTCAATATAGCTACAGCAGGAAAATGCGAGAAAAATGAGCAATCGTATAAGAAAAAAGTTATTTGCTGCTAAACTTCCAGGGACAATCTTGGGTACAGTGCTTGCAGCAGTGTTTTTTATCGAACTTTTCATCAAGATTTCAACAGCATTGATGGTGATCAGTTATAAATTGTTCTTCTAGACCGGGGCTCAATGTTACGACCTTGGTGAAATGGAAAATGATATAGCAGATGAAAACAAAACTGGTGAAACGAAGAAAAAAGATAAAAAAGATAAAAGGGTGAAGAGAAAATTGATGGAAATGTGGAAAGCAAATTCCAAATGCCTTATTTCCAGAGGTAAAGAAAGCAACAAAAGTGGTTCTCAAACTATTACCTTTATGGCAAACATTCGCATCTACATGCTATCTGGTTAATGCAATAGCTGAGTCTTTCTTCATGGAACAAGTTGATTATCTAGAAAACAATACCCAGAGCTTCAAGATTCCTAAATCCGTTTTTTTTTTTCTTTTTTTTTCTTTTTTCTTTTTTTTTGGAGCTTGTCTACAAAATAACCGAGCAGGTGTGCCATTGTCTAATCAAACAATACCATGATAGAAAAAAACAACGGCGGGCTAGGGTCCCCAGAATCAGCATTGGTATGCTTTTTTCCTCTTTGTGTTGCATAGTAGCTTCTCTTGTTGCTCACAGATTGGATTCCAATTATAATTCTGCCAGCATGTTATGGCTTCTGCCCCAGTTTCTTCTGTGGGGAATGATGAAAGGAATACTGGAAGAAGGGTTAGAAGAATTTCTCCATGACCATATAGACAATGACTTACAGGTACAAGCAGTGTACGGAATTGTGGATACTGTAGGGAACTTCCTTAGCATGATACTCACAGTAGCTTCTCCAAGCAACTGGGTTGGCAGTGGCAATGACATTAGCAAAAGTCATCTTGACAATTACTATCGCATGCTGGCAATTACAACCCTATTCTCCACATTTTTGTTCACCATTGTTGCCATTGCCAAAAACAACCCAACTAAAACCCCATCCCCTCCCTCTCTCTCTCTCTCCAAATTAACAAAATCCCATAGCAACGCCTCTCTTTTGCAACTCGCGAATAAGAGAGACATGGCTTTAAGAGCCAAGAAAAAAGAGATCGAGTTCAAGGTGCCGGAAACCTTGACTCTCTGCATCAACAACTACGGTCTCACCGGTAATCTCGCTACCAATAATATGTGCCAGAAATGTTTCAACGCCACCATTGCTACCACCTCCTCATCGCCCTCTTCCACCGCCTCATCGCCCTCTTCCACCGCCAACATCACAACTGCCGGGGCTGTTGCTGTCGGACCCTCAGTCTTAACATTCTCAGGTGAACAATCCTCCAGATCTGCGAAAACTCATCTCTGCAACAAAAAAAGAAAATGAAAGTATGGGGTCTGAGTAAACATGGAGGCAAAGTGTGCAAAGTGGTCTCCATTGTTGCACAGGTGGCAGCACATGTGAAATAAATAGAACCGTTTAACTGTTGATCATTTAGGATTTAACTGTCAACAGTGACGGCAACATGAACGGGCGTCAGGGAAGGGATGACAATGAACCAAAAAAGAGGAGTAGAGGGATGACATTTGGCTCTTTAGTAGAGTAGAAGGATGACAACAAACAAATCCTTAGTAGAGGGACAAGAACGAATAAAATATGAAAGTAGAGGGACGACAATTGGCTTTAAACCTTACCTAATTAACCCCAATTTGCTTACCTAACCAGTACTCGTGTAAAAGCAAAAATTGGATTAGTCCAAATGATTTGAAAAGTTTTAGTTAAAAAAGGATGAAAGGATATTACATAAAAAATGGATTAGTCCAAAAGAAAATGATTGGTATACTTTTTGATTCAATACATTTAACAACACTTACCAGTTCAGTTATTTAAATTTGCTTTTGAAAATTTACCTGCTTTGAAGTCAAATTTGAGTACTTGGGTTTGGAGTACCCCTTGTATTCCGCTTATTAATTAATAATAATATGTTTGCTGTTCAACAAAAAAAAAATGTTCATTGTAAAATTATTGCTTTGAATTTTGGACATTTACATATATAGCTAGACGGGTATAGAGAATGAAATGAATAAATAATTGTTGTGAACATGTTGTTGGCAAAATTCCATATAACGTTAAGAGTAGAGGCAAAATGATCAAAGAATGCTTTCAATTTTTTTTTTTATTAGCTCGTACCCTTCAACTTACTTTTCTACCAAAATGAGTTCCTAAATTTACTTAAAAAAGTAGCTCAACAAAACAAAATTACCCAAAGAAAAATCCAGCAAAACGACTGAGTTTAAGCCTCGGCAACCCATTTGTTAAGAATAGGTGACAACTCTACTTGACAATGCACAGTTGAATCTCTCTATTGTTATTTGGATTTAAATAATGTCAAAGTCATGCCAGCCACCTTTGAAGGAAATTTTCCAATACCTATAAAGTATAAATAGACAATTTATAAGTACTTGTAGAATTAGTCAAGTCAAAGACTTAGATACTCATATTATGTAAGAAAAAGTTTAAGGGTATAAACTCACAAAAGTAAAAGCTTGGGACAACTTTAGTAGTTTTTCCAAAGTTAGTAATTGTCCAATAAGATTAGTGTTTTCAGTTCATCCTCTAAAAAATTAAGAAAGACCTCAAAATTATATCATTTCAATAAAACATCATAAAACATTACAGAAAAAGATCAAATAGTTTCATTCCTACTTTAAAACTAAGTTATTTTAGTTTTTTCAATATGAAATGATATAATTTTATTGAAGTTTTCCTTCTTAATTTAAAAATCTAGTTAATAAACATTTTTCCTATTGCAAATTAATATATATTTTTAGAACAGTGATCGGTATATACTTTGGTTAAACATGATGCATGACACATTCATTAAAAATCATTATTTTCTGGTTTGAAATTAAAGACAGACAAACTTAAATATGCAACTATGAATATAGGATGTAGGAACCAATTGAATCAATTGTATTTATATTACATTTTAATAGCTAAACTAGAATGAGTGTAGGTGTATTGAATTAAGTGTGTATTAATCATTTTTCATATTTTTATTGCAATAACAGTATGAGGTAGTTTGGTGATGGTGGTCATATCTTTCCTCTCTGCTTTCAAAACTCTAAACTTACAAAGGCATAGATATATTACATTTGCAATTTACTTGAGATGAATGAATTCAAAATGGTTAAAAGTCCCTCAAAATTGTTCCTCAACTCCAAAAAATATTAAAATTATCTCTGAACTTTAATTTTTAATACTAAAAAATTCCTTTTGTTAATAGAAATGTCACATAACTCATTATTTTGTCATAAAATCAATTTTTTTTAAAACAATACTAATAACATGTAAAATTAAATAGTTATATTTTGCCATCATCACATAAATCATATTGATATATAATCAAAGTTGAAAGATTAAATTAGTATTTGTAATTAAAGTTTAAGGACTAAATTAGTACTTGTCTTCAAAGTTCAAGGACTAAATTGGTACTTGTTTTCAAAGTTTAAGGACTATTTTGATACAAAAGTTAGAGTTTAGAGATAATTTTAGTACTTTTTAAAGTTAATAGATAATTTTAATCCAAATCAAAAAGTTAAGGGACTAAAAAGTTAGAGAAGGAAACTCCCCACTGCCCTTATAAAAATTCTAATCGATTACCATTACTGGCCCGGATATCTGTTGACTTCTCTTCTAACTGTGATTCCAAATTCCAATTCCATTTTTCGCCAAGGATGTTCCAGTTCAACGAAATGATCCCCTTGGACTAATTTTTTCCTTACGGAGAAGGAGAACAATTTCTTTAAGAAACCTTCCAACTTTTAAGGGAGTCAAATCCTTGGGAACAAAGGCATTTATATTAATTTAATACTTTTATTTCTTTAATATGCTATAAGTTGCTTCTAAACGACGACTTAATTTGTTTTTATTATTGGAACTATATATGATTGCTGCTAACAAAAAATCATTATGTTAAAATAAAAAATTAAAGTAAAAGATCATTATATTATTGGTATAGGAAGTTCTAAAGGTTGCATTAATTCGTATTTAAATTTGAAATATAGTACTATATTTCCTTTAAATCCATATGGTTTGCATGAGTTCAAGACCCATCACCTATCTCTTCCCACTGCTCCTACCCTAACAAACTATCTTCTCTTGCTTAATTCTCTGATCGAGGCATTTCAACAAACACTTTTGTCATTTTAAAATCCATATTTGTTGTTCATTGAATTGTTAAAATATCATGTACTTTTGTCTTCTTTATTTTTATTGGAATTATAGTGTAACATAGATTAGATTGAAGAAAATTGCATAATTATTAATATAGATTTTTTAACTTGTGTTTACAGGTTAAAGGTGAATTAATTGTATTTTTTTAATAAATTTTTAATCAAAAAATGTAAAAGCAAGCATTATTTTTAATACTAATGTCAACTAGTTTATTTTAATTAGATAGTTAATAAATTTAAAATTAATTTTAAATTTTTAATTATAAGAATGTATAATTAATACACCAAAAAAACCCTATCAATATTTATAATTCAAATATTGATATCATAGATCTCATGATTAGAGTGAAAAGAACTAATTAATCATTAAATGACATGTAATATTATATGAAAAATTTATAAAAAAAGGTTTGTCTCTCCATTATTTCCTTTCCTCAAATTGTTCACTTTTAAGAAAAGGTATTGTGATACAAGTTAATAATGTATTTATTTCATCTTTTTATCATTAAGATATTTAAAAAAAAATATTCATTTTTTAAAAATAACCACCATTTTTTTAAACTAAGAATTTAGAACAACATTTATCTTTATTTATAATACTTAAAAAAAAAATAATGTGGGACAAGCGTGGCTTAATTTGTTAGAGATGCATGAGATAAGGTTTACAATTTGATTTGATTAAGATATGGTTATTGTACGTACATATATAATTAATGCATACGATTTTGACATTATGAATTAGGAAAGCTTTAGGGTCACAAAGGGGAAAGTGGAATGTCCTTGTCCGAAGTGGACATGCC
This sequence comes from Rubroshorea leprosula, assembly GCA_020521535.1. Taxonomy (NCBI): domain Eukaryota; kingdom Viridiplantae; phylum Streptophyta; class Magnoliopsida; order Malvales; family Dipterocarpaceae; genus Rubroshorea; species Rubroshorea leprosula. The sequence goes on from BPVZ01000095.1 coordinate 801,853, forward strand.
ATGTTGGTTGGGCAGAGGTCGTCCACGTCTGTATCTAAGCCCTTGTTTGGATAGAAAATAGTAAAGGGAAGGGAAGGGAGGGGAATGGAGGAAAATAAAAGGACATGGAGGGGGAGGAAAAGAAAGGGAAGGGAAGAAAATAGAAGGAAATGATTTGTGTTAATTTTGTTTGGATAAATAAAAATGAGGAAGGGGAAGAGAAGGGAAGGATTGTATTATTTTATGTTTGGATAATTAAGGTAAAAGGAAGGAGAGGAAGGAAAAGATTTAAATTAATTTTAAATTTACAAATTTATCCATTAAACTTGTAATGGAAAAGGATATAATAAAAAAATTAAGGTTAATTTTGCAATTATATTTAATTTAATCTAAACAGTCACTCAAATCCCTCCCAAACCCTCCAAATCGGGCGGATTGCAAATCTGCAGATTTGAGGGTGGTTGGAGGGAGTCCAAATCAGTCCATCTCCCTCCCCTTTGCCTCTTTGGAAACCCAAACAGGAGGAAGGAGATAGCTCCCCTCGCTCTCCCTCCCTTGCCATCTGTCCCCATCCCTTCCCCTCCCTCTCCATCCGACACCTCCAATCCAAACAATACCTAAAAGTAGCAAAAAGCCAAAACCGTTAAATGGAAGATATGGAATTCTGATCTCCTCACCATGAATCTTGTCTGTTAGGATGATTTTTCTTAGGCGAAATTGCATTTTTCTAAGTTTTGGCACCGGTGTAGTTTGGTGAAGATATTCAATTTTGAATATGTAGTATTGTCTTCTCCTCATAAATCTGCTTTGTAAGTATGATTTTCTTAGGAAAAATTGCATTTTTCCACCTGGAGGTTTGAAGCCGGTGCAGTTTGGTGCCCACACGTAATATTAAATGACATTCATCCTTTACCTATCACTAAAGCTGCCCAAGCCAATGATTAAAGTCATGCAATGTTAATTTCCCTTTGTTGAATATAAGAGATTTTTAATTCAAATAACATAGCATATAGGTGAAGTACCACTACAAGCAAATGTACCTATACTGACGGAAGTTTTCCGTCTGTATAAACCCTTTTTCTGTCAGTATAGACCCCAAAAATTATTCCGGCGAACAAACTTTCTGTGGGTAGAAACCTCGTCAGTATAGGGTCTATACCGACGCCCAATCCGTCTGTATAGACCCTTGGGATCTATTCCGATGGAAAAAACTTTTGTTGGTATAGACCCTGAAAAATTTTTAAAAATTTGCCGTGGGTATAGACCCTTACCTTTACAGATGGACAATTCCGTTGGTATAGATCCTTTTTTTTTTTAATTGATAATTTACTTTTATTTTATCATTTTCTCCTGCACTTATTACTAATGCCATATTTCTGACCTACAAAATCAATCCCTCCAAAGCACACAACCATTTGCACAAATCAATCCCTCCAAAGCACTAATTAATCCCTAACCATTTACACACAAACAGGAAAGAAAAAAACACAACTTTGAAATTTCCTAACCATTTGGACGAATCAATCCCTCCAAAGCACACAACCAATCCCACCAAAGCACACAACCGCTCAAGCTAAGCTAGTCTATGCAGATCAAACTATTCAACACAATAAAAAAGGCCATAAAAATTTTTAAAAAAATCAGTTAATGATGCACTAAATTAGCAATCATAAAAGAGGAATTCGATAGATATAAATCAATCTCAAAACAACAGATTTAAGTTAAAACAGAAATTGCAGAATCCAAAGAAGTTCAATTAAATGCTTAGTGGCAGAAATTACAAATCCAAAAAGAGATACAAACATGCCTTTCAATCCCTTTTCCCATCGTTTTCTTCATTACTTTCATTTTGGCAAGACATAAGGTGTTGGCTTGAATGTGAAGAGGAACGATTAATTGGGGAAAAACCTTGCCCACTATTAGCATCCACAACCTACAATTCAGTAGAAAGAAATTCAGGGGTAGCCAAAGAAATGATATATCATATGCAAACCTCACAAGTTTCAGCTCAATCAAATAGAACTTAATATTATAAAATATATATACATTAAGACCTTTTAAATCTTGTAATTAGTTTCTATTTACCAATTACGTTTCATCAACCATGACATATCATTTAAGTCGACAATGTTCATGAGATCTGACAAAGCAATAATCCAGAGGATAATGATTATCCGTTAAAATTGACATACTCGGTACAGACGGATAATTAAAATCCGTTTGTATAAATCCATCCTATACTAATGGATAATTTTTTCGTTGGTATAGATCTGTGTATACTAACTACTTAAATTTTCCGTTGGTATAGATGGTTTTATACGGACGGATTCATGGCCGTTAGTATAAACTTCCGTTGGTAAAAGGCATTCTGTTTGTAGTGTACATTAAATGATGGGAGACAAAAACAGAAAAAAAAAATCCTTCTATAAAAATTTAACATAAGTAAATTATGACAGCATAACATTGTTAAAATTAAACCTTCTACAACATTATTGAGTTGCTACTAACAATTTAAATAACTTAATGGTAATCTATTTCTAATGAAAGCAAAAGATTTTAAGTTCTAGTTGTATGGCACGATGAATTGTGCAAAGAGATTAAATAAAGTTGTTTGCTGTTATATAATTTAAGATTTTTTTTTTAAATACATTGTTTACTTGTTATCAATTAATGGAGTTGTAGATTACTACATTCATAACAAGGAGTCTCAATCCACAGGTTAATTTTGAAGAATGATCCAAACATAATCAATAGTGACCGATATGCGTCGTTGAATTATTCCCGACGTGAATATACCATTCCTTCACGAATTTAATTTGACAAAAGTTGATTGAAGTTAAAACCCAATCGTCAAAAACGAAAAAGTCAAATTTGTCATTTAACTTACAAAATGAAAGATGAAAAGCGAAAACCAAAACAGAATTGAACATCTTTTTCCCTTCCACTTCCTTTGGTCGTCATTTAATTTCATCTAGAAACAGGGTCATTGCTAGCAAAGAAAATAAAGATAAATAATTCTTTGAAGAGCTAAATTATTGGATTCTGAAACACTATACGTACAAATGTCATGTTATGTTGTATATTGCATAATATTATAATGTGAAATTAAAAATGAGAAGATACACATAATACATAATATCATGAATGGATTTCTAGATAAAAAAATTAATTATATATGTTACATTATATTGTGCATGATATTGTATAGTAAATGTTGTGTGCATAGTCTTTTTATTTTCGCAATAAACCAATAAGAGTTTAGTTGAACAAAGCAAAGACAAGAAAGAAGGACAAAGGCTTAACAGGCTATAGAAAACAAGGTACGAGGCAATATTTCTCTTTCGGATGGGTGTATTGCACATAGAAATTGGGTAATTCAACAAGAGATGAACTTACATGAGGTGAGGGAGATGATTAGTGTGGGAAAAAGGTTGGGTATCTAGTTACAAGATAACAAAGAGGAGGTTCAATCTAGATTATTAGAGATGGAGGAACGAGATGCTACAAGGGGGCAGAGTATGAAAGGGATTTAAGGGTAGTTAGGATGATTGGGGTTGTGGGTTTTATCTTTAGAATGAAGATCTTGTCCCTTAATGTTAGGGGTTTAGGAGGGATGTTGAAGAGGAAGGAAGTGGGGAAATGGTAAGAATAGAAAGGCTAGATTTTATGTTTTTGCGAGAGACTAAATTGGAAGGGGTAGATGGGAGTTTATGTAGGATGTTGTGGAATTTGGATGGGATTGACTAGGTTATGAAGAAATCGATGGGAGCTTCAGGAGGCCTATTGTGTGTATGCAATAAAATGAATTTTGTCAAGTTGGGTGAATTTATAGGTGATGGTTGTTTGGGAATAACAGGGGAATGGAGATCAAAGAAGGAGAAATGTTATTTTGTGAATGTATATCAAAAATTTTTTATAAAAAATTTTACTAAACAACTTCTCACTCTATAAGTACTTTTATAAAAAATTTTACCAAACACTTTCAACTTCTCAAAAACAATACTTCTACAACAAATCCTTTCTAATAGGACTTTTAATAAAAGTTTCAGTCACACCAAACAGGTTCTTAATTATTTATGCCTAATGGGCCTCTATTTATACCGCCATCTCATTTTCATTTATTCATCCATCCCAACTTAATATATGCCCACCATGAAAGTCTTTACTTCACAACCTTTAGGGTTCTTCCTTTTTCTTTTTCTATAGCTACCAAGCCTGGGTGCATTACAAATTCATTGTAAGTACATATTTGGGTTTTTATAATGAAAAGTCAAAATACTGTTGTATTTATCACACATTGTTTCTATAGGTGAAGGAAGTTCCATATACAAGATTATGTAGCATGAAGAACATACTAACCGTGAATGGCCAATTTCCGGAACCAACATTATATGTTCACAAAGGAGATACTATCATTGTAGATGTTTACAATAGAGGAAAATATAACATCACCTTTCATTGGTATTATCTCAAACCAATTCAGTACTGGATATATATTCAGAAATATGAATGGAAATTAAAGGAGATTCCTACTCACATATATGATGGTAGTGGCATTTTGGCAGGCATGGAGTGAGATAGCCAAGAAATCCATGGTCAGATTGTCCAAAATACATCACACAGTGTGCTATTCAATCGAGAGCTAGATTTAGCCAGAAGATCATTTTCACCACCGAAGAAGGGACTTTGTGGTGGCATGCTCATAGCGAGTGGCCGCGACCAACTGTCTATGGTGTTGTGCTCAACTGACCATTGAAGAAATTGCAAAACGAGGCCAGAAACCCGACACGGGTGTGGTGTTGATACATAATTAGCGTGTCGACCAGAATTATAGATTTTGTTTCCTGTTTAGTGTCAACACGTAATTCAAGGTGTTGGCACTATGCGTTCAACATCCAAAATCCCAATTTCCTATTTTGTTCCGAGTCCTACTTCTCTTCTAATAGGATTTCTTAAACTCTATAAATACCCATTCAAAAATCAGTTTTAGGGCTTTTGAGGGGAGACCAAGAGAAACGACTAAAAGGAATTCAACAATAAAAGAAGATCAAGACTTGAGATTTTATATCATCAAACTGGTTTTGTTTGTCCTTGAATTTTATTTTGTGATGTTGGATATTCATATATTCATCATGAGATTATTGATTTTCTTTTCTTTAATTATGAACTGATTTAGTCATCTAAGGCTACGATGTAGCCTAATCAATTTAATATAATTTTATGATTTTTATATTTTCAAGATTTATTATTTTATGTAGAGTATATATTATTGTTCTTAATGCTTTTTAATGATTGGCCACCATTAAAACTAATTTGGAGAGCATAGTTGAGATCGATACGAGATTTTGTGCAATAGCTTCTAGTAATATATACCATAAATTGAACAAAAGCCAGAGATAGACCAACATGATTTGTGCAGCATTAGTGATAAGTGGACTTAATTTTTCACGTAAACTAGGGAATTTCACATAACATAATGCATCTTTATCTATTTAAATTCACATAGAGATATAGTTGGTTAATAGATGAAGATAAGTTTGATATGACTTGAGAAAGTATATCAAATAGGATAGAAAATCCCGTTGTCACATAAATAATAAATACCTTGGAAGTATATTAATCTAAATTCTATATTAGTTGATTATGGTGAAATCGGATGCCTTAAAATTTTAACTCTTGGTGTTACTTAAAGTCAATTTAGTTTTTCTTTAATTAGTTTAGTCATTTAATTCATTTAAATCATTTAATATCAATTGTTCAAATAAAATTAGAATTGGTTAATTTTGGTACTTAATTAGTCTACAGTCTCTGTGGGACGATACTCTATTTTCATCATTATATTACTTGAACGAACTAGTACACTTGCTAGAGTGGAATTAGCTCATCAAGGTTTAGGTGGGTGGTGGGAGGTGGATGTCAGGTGGGATTTTGGAGAGAGAATTGGGTGGATGATAAAACTTTAAGGGGTTTATGTCCTAGGTTATTTGAGTTAGTTGTAAATAAAGAGGGTATGGTTAGTAAGATAGGGGTATGGGAAAGGGATAAGTGGCGCTGGAATATGGAATGGAGAAAGGGGAGAATGGGTCAAGAAAGGGGTGAGGAAGAGTTGTGGGTGATGCTAGACAGTGTTTAATTAAAGGAGGGTATAAGGGATTGTTGGAGATGGGCACATGACTTGGAAGGAAGATATGTGGTGAAGAAAGTTTATTAGGTTTTAGCTCTTAGGGAGTGTTTTCTTGAGATTCAATTTTGCAAGCTAATTTGGTGTAGGTTAGTGCCTTAAAAAATTGGTTTTTTGGGGTGGAGAATATGTCTTGATAGACTTCTGACAAAGTGGAATTTACAAAAAAAGAAGGGTGATTTGGCAAGGGGAGGAGTTAATATGTGGTTTGTGTCATGAGGAAGTGGAGTAGGTTAACCATTTATTTTGTATGTATAAGGAAGCTTGGTTAGTTTGGGTAAAGGTGTTGCATTGTGCGGTATGAAAGCTGTGCCATGGAATATAGTAAGGGGAGTGTGTCATAACCCCATTTTTCATTTAGTTTATTTAGACTTTTCATATATATATATATATATATATCAATCACAAAATTAATAAAAAAAATTAAAATAAAAAAATCATAAAATATAAAAAAAAAATGAAAATTTCTCTTCTCTTTGACTAATATATCTTTATTTTGTTTCAGGTGCTTTGTGCAAAAAGAACTTCAAGAAGAAATGGGAAAAAAAAAACTCAAGAAAGGGACTTAATTGAAAGAATTTAAAGTGTAAGGCCAAATTATAAAAAATCATACAAAAGCCTTAAGTTCAACCCATTTCTCAAACCCATCTCAAATGGCCCAAAAATCAGTCCATCAAAACCCAAACCCAACAATGAAAAGACCCTAGTTTTCCTTCTCTTTAAATGGGGGAGAAATGAACAAAAGGGGTGGATGGTAGAAAAAAAAAAAAGAAACGTAGAAATACTTTGCCCTTCCTACAATCTGCTCTGTGTCCCTCTATGCCCCCTACACTATTGTGTCCCCTTGCATTGCTGCACCCCCTGCACTGCTGTGCCTGCTTTATTACTCCAAAAGCCATGAACAAGAGACAAGGTTAGAGGCTCAGTCCCTTTCTTTTCTTTACAAAAACCAGAGGTTGTCAGAGGCATGAAAGGGATCAATCTTGGCCCTTTTGGATCTACTGTAGGAAGAAAAAGAGGAAGATCAAAGGGCTCCCAACAGATCGAGGGTTTTTATTTTTGTTTTATTTTGTTGGGTATATATATATAGAGCAGAAATCATAGTAAATGGGGGGGGGGTTTTCTTTTTGTTGATTCTGGGGGTTCTTTGGTTTTGAGTTTTGGTGTTGATGGCAAAGAAAAAGAGAGGGATTCCTGTTGGAAGGAAGCTACGTTTTTGGATTTATCCTTGTCTTAGGTATTTTCCTACAACAGAGGAGTCTTTTTGGGAGGCAGTGAGGGGAATGATATGGGCTTGATCCCGTGGGTGGGATTCCTTGCATCGGACTCTGATCTATTACCCAGAAAGCTCTGCCGTGCTTGTTTCATTTGTCTTCCTGTATTTGTTTATCTGTTTTGATGATGTTTATATTTGTATGTGTTTCATTGGAAAATTAAATCAAAAATCAAAAAAATTGTCCAGTTTATTTCCTGATGAATATGTTTGTCTTTGCTGGAAATGAGATGCAATCAGTATGAACCCTAAGTTTCTCTTTATGCCGTCTAGATCTTGACTTTTGTATAAGGTTTGATCTAGGTTTAAGTACCATTTTGGTCCCTCAACTTTTCACTTTGGCACCAAAATTGTCCTTTAACTTTAAAAAGTACCAAAATTATCCTTAAACTTTCATTTTTTGTACCAAAACAATCATTTTGTCAATTAAATGACAATTGTCATGTTAACTTGCCAACAAATCAATTTTTTTTCTTAACTAATGACGTGGAAAAAAAAAACATGGTTGGCTTATGAGTTGGCATTCTTATTTAATTTAAAAATAATGGTTTTTTTTTTCATCCACCTCATCTCTTCTTCCTCTTTCACTTTCTCTCTCCTTTACCTTCCCTTTTCCCTTACCTCTACGAACCCAGATCTAGGATTTGAGTTTATGTCTCAAACTTCATCTTTCCTCGTTTCCTCCTCCTTGCTCATCCTTTTTCTTTCTTCTTCTTATTCTTTCTTTCTCTCTCTTCTCCCTTCTTCTTCCTCTCTCAAACCCAGATTTGGGTTTTTCTCAATCGAAATCAATGCCTTCTACGGTGGTGAATCAATGGTAGGAAAAAGCTAATGGTTTCTTTTAATCGTGAATTTTCTCGATCTAGAAGAGCATAGTGAAATCTTGTCCAGAGATTTTGAGTGCTGGCTTGAATTCGTGTGTTTGGATCAAAATTTGGTTTCGGTGAACGTTAATTTCATGGGTAGTGGCCACGTTTTGGTCGAAGAAAATGTAAGCTTTAGCTATGAGAACATAAAGGAGAGGCAAGGTAGGAATGGTTTCAAAAGGAGTTCGAGTTCAGAGAATTTACAAGGGGAAGAAAGTGAGGAAGTGAATGTTGGGGCTAAAAGCGAGTACCTTGGGAGCTTGCCAAATTGTTTCTTATTAGAAATGTATCACATTTTGCAAACAAGATGAGCCTCAACAGTGATAAATCTTGGCAAAAACAGAAGAGGAAGGAGAAGGAGCAACAGCCAAGGAGGAAGTGGGAGCCTGAGCATTTTCTGAAGATCGTTGATTGCTCTCCCACCCCAGAAAGACCCTTGCAAGGTCTATGGAAGGTGTTTTGAAACCCTCAATCTACATTATGCTTGTCCATTAAAGTTTTTATTTTTTTTTTTCAATGTTCTGTGATGCACTGTATCTATCATTAGCCATTCTTGACTATTTTAACACTATTTTTCCTCTTTGATATGCCACTTTTAATTTGTTAAGTTCTAATTTGTGCTTTAAACTTCAACATTGGGTTTACCTTTGAGCTGACTTTTGTTTAATATCTGTTACATTTGGTTTAGTATTTTGTGATTCCGATAAAAGGTTTAAATGCCGTCGTAGAAGAAAAACCCAGACCTAGGTTTGAGAGAGGAAGAAGAAGGGAGAAGAGAAAGAGAGAGAATAAGAAGAAGAAAGAAGAAGGATGAGCAAGGAGGAGGAAGGGAGGAAGAAGATGAAGTTTGAGAGAGAAACCCAAATCCCAGATCTGGTTTGGCAAAGGTAAGGGAAAAGGAAAGGTAAAGGAGAGAGAAAGTGAAAGAGGAAAAGGAGATGACATGGATGAAAAAAAAATTATTATTTTCAAATTAAATAAAAATGCCAACTCATAGGCCAACTATGTTTTTTTTCCACGTCATTAGTTAAGAAAAAAAAGAATTGATTTGCTAGCAAAGTTAACGTGACACCTGTCATTTAACTAACGAAATGACTATTTTGGTACAAAAAATGAAAGTTTAAGGATAATTTTAGTACTTTTTAAAGTTGAAGGACAATTTTGGTGCTAAAGTAAAAAGCTGAGGGACCAAAATGGTACTTAAACCATTTATCTATTTTGTGCTTATTTGTTTGATGGATTGTGTTTTTGGGTTGGGTCAATTTGACCTGATCCAGTAAAAAAAAAAACTAAAAAAAGAAAAGGGTTAAAACAAAAAAAATTATATATATAAAAGAATGATTAGTAATTAATTAGGTTAATCGGTTTAATTATTATGATTAATGAAATTAATGATGTTTATTGACCTTAGTTTGAGATTATTAGATTTATTTAATGATCTTAATTAAATGTTGATAAATATGATTAATTAATTTAAATTAATCTTAGTTCATGTCAAATTAATCATTTAATTAAACTAATTATCATGGTTGATTAACTTAAATCCTTAACTTTCTTTAATCTTGGTCAAAGTCAAAATTATCTTTATTTATTTCAAATTTCACCCAAAATTTTTATAATTAAGCAATTCAGTCCAAGGTTCCAAATCTTTTCAAATCAGTCCTCCACATTTGTGAATTTAATCAAGTCAGTCTTTCATGTTTTTGAATTTAACCAAATTAGTCCATTTAATTTTTATTTGTGTTCATGGTGTATGCATGTCTTTGATTTTGTCCATTTTAGTCCAAAAAAGTTTTAAAAATGTTGCAATTTCGTCCATCTTTCTTTTAAGTTTGCTTATTAGGACCTAAATATAAAGATAATGGATAGGTTGAATTAAAACCCCAATGTTAAATTATGCAATTGTGTTTAAACGAAGGATTGTGAGTTGCACATATGCCTTTCCTCATTCCTAACCAAACCTCCAAACCCTGATTTCTGCGCAAAACCGTTTTAGGTGACTTGTCCCACCTTATAATTTGGACGAGTGATGACTCCTTTCTTTCTTATATGTTTAAACATATAATTTTTCATTATTTTGAAATTTTAAGTGGTCATCAACAGATTAGCAACTCCACTAGGGATTGAACCCAGAATCTCTGGTTTCCATATTCTAGATTCATGAGAGTCGAGCCAATACTTTAACTTTGGGAAATTTTTGATTTTTTGATTTTCCTTGTTTGTTAAGTCTTTTTTGAGTCTTTATGAGTCTTTGTCACTTATTGCATGTGCTTGTTATGTGGTGCTTGTTGCTTCTTTGCTTATTGTTTTGGTGCTTGCTTTTATTGTTCTTGTCTTTGAGTGATTATCTTGTCATATCATGACATGCATCATACCTTGCTCACATGTTCATGCATCATATCATCTCACATGCTCATCCATCATTGATGTTATATGCTTATTCATCATGCATCATGCTTACATGCCTGTTTGCTTGTGTGTGGATATACTCACCTTTTACATTTGGCTTTGGAGTACTCAGTGAGTCTCTTTCCTCTTGTGCGATTATTTATATCTTGTTGCATGCTAAGTGTTGGTTGCTTTGTGTTACTAACCTTTTGCATTTGGCATGGGAGTATTAGGTGAGTCCCTTCCTGCTGTGTAAGTAGGTGTGCTTGTGGATGCTACATCTATTGAGTGTTTTATATGCTTTATTTGATTACTGTGGGATATATGTTGTTATTTTTGTGGTTGTCATTGTGCAGGTTATTGGAATGTCATGCCCCTTGCACACACTCACTCTCATTTTGCATTAGGTCCGTGTCAGAGGTGAACCCGACCTCTAGTTTGGATTCTTGAAGTGATGGACTATGTCAATTATCTTGGCTTTTCAGTTATTAGTAGTATAAGTAACTTAAATCCACCATTGATTTTGCCCAAGATCATGGTTAAAGTAAAATAATGGGCACATCCTTGTTAAAGTTTCATATTTTATGATTTGCTTGATATGTTAGTATTCTCACCTCAGAAGTTAATATATTACTTCCTCATCTTTCATGTTTTCATAATTCTATTGCACAACTTCCTTACTCATTTCTTATTCAAATAATTCTTTGCTTCTTGATGGATTAAATCTCTTCTTTCTAAGGATATGTTGATGATATCTCAATTCAAGGTCTGTGATTTGGGCAATGATGCAAAAAAAAAAAAAAAAAAAAAAAAAAAAAAGAGAGTAAAAAAAAAAAGGGGTGAGAAAAGCCACAAATGAGTTCAAAGGTAGGAAGGTTCAATGAAGAAAGGCCATGTTTCTTTATCCCAAACACAAATATCATCCCTAGTTACCCATTTTGAGCCAAAATAAAAGATCATGAATAAAGATCATTTCTTTGATACTTGCATCATGAACCCAGGGAGTGTAAAGTGTGAAGTAAGGGGTATGCTAGCTTAAGTTAAGTGATTGTCATCATTCAAGAATGCTAAAAGTTCAAAATCTAGGTATAAAAGGTCATCTTTGATTACCCTAACTCCCAAACACTTAAACTCAAAGAGACTTATCTCTAGTCAACCAATTTGAGCCTAAAAAATTGTCAACCTCTTCTTGGATACCCATTTTAAAAC
>BPVZ01000095.1:813848-827091 GCA_020521535.1 Rubroshorea leprosula
AGCTTTTAACGACCATTCTTTCAATAACCATACCCCAAACCACGTTCCAACCCAAAGCAAAAGTCCTTTTTGAAGGTTTTGAAACTTTAGATGTTTTGATGATTACAATCACTAGGTCAAAGATAGCATGGAAGGCATTTTGAGCTTAATATCTTTTCTTTCAAATTAACTAAGCCAATGACCACGTTACAAGCAGAAAAAAGTCGTTATCAAAGGATTTGAAAGCTTTTGAAATTCTAATGTGTTTTGAGTGATAAAAATATATGATTGCCTTAAAAAGCTTGGGGCAAATTTTGAAAATTTTGAAGCTGAGCCATTCAAATGATTCAATGATCCATGAGTTGAAGATATTATCTTTATATTTTATGAAAGAAATGATTGTAATTTGTTGAGATAGCAAGGAAAAGATTCTTCTCTATCAAGAATTTCAAATCTTTCATCTTTTTGTCAAGAATTCCATACCTTTCATCTAAATCATGTCATCCATTCATACCTATCAATTCCATCTCTCTTTGTTCTTATCATCATATCCTCACTTGACATATCATTCATATAAAGTTTCCTCATAAAAAAAAAAAAAAAAAGCTTTTGTTTCATTCATGTTACTTATAAAGAAAGTAGAGAAAGCTCACATAGAGTCAAAGCAACAAGAATCCCAAGGGAGTGAAGTTAATTGTTGTCATACATAATCATTTTGAGTAGTTGACATATGATGTATTAAAAAAATCTAGCTTTTGTTTGTGACATGATTGAGTCAATTATAGATGCGAACATGCAATACAAACTTCAAACTGAGGGGCAATTACAAACCCAATTCTTTTTCCAAAAGATTTGCATCTCAAGATCGCAAGGTAAAACCATTTTCAAAATCCTTCATAACATTTCTAAAAGCATTTCTATAAAAGGCAATTTCTCAACTTATTTTCAAAAGCAATTTTTCAATTCATTTTCAAGGACAATTTTCTCAATCATTACATTTCTTATCAACTAAACATTCCAGAACATTTCTCTACCAACATGACATATCAACATAACATTCCATTTCATTTTTCTACTAAATAAGCATTCCATTACATTTCTCTACTAACATTACATTTTACTACCTTTATCTACAAACATGACTCTTCACATAACTTTTCATGCAAACATTTGAGCTTTTTCATATCATTCAACCCAACATGTGGCATTGCATGTCATTCAACCCAACATGTGGCATTGCATGTCATTCAGCCCAACATGTGGCTTGCATATCATTCAGCCTAACACGTAGCTTTGCATATCATTAGCCCAACACGTGGCTCTGCATATCATTCAGCGCAACATGCGGCTTGCATATCATTCAGCCTAACACGCTGCTTGCATTTCATTAGCCCAATATGCGACTTTGCATTTCCTTAGCCCAACATGCAGCTTTGCATATCATTCAGCCCAACACGCGGCTTACATTTCATTTAGCCCAATAAGAGGCTTTGCATTTCATCAGCTCAACATACGGCTTTACATTTCATTCAGCTCAACATGTGGCTTTGCATATTATTCAGCCCAACACGTGGCTTGCATCTCATTTCATGCCCAACACGCGGCTTATATTCCATTTAGCCTTACATGCGACTAGTATTTCATTCATGCCCAACATGTAGCATTGCATATCATTCATTCCAACATGCGGCTTGCATATTAGTCAGCCCAACATGTGGCCTTGCATTTCATTAGCCCAACACGCGGCTAACATTTTATTCATGCCCAACATGCAGCATTGCATATTATTTAGCCCAACACACAGCTTGCATCTCATTCAGCCCAACACGCGGCTTGCATTTCATTTAACCCAACATACGGCTAGCATTTCATTCATGCCTAACATGCGGCATTACATATCATTTAGCCCAACACGCGACTAGCATCTTATTCAGCCCAACACGCGGTTAGCATCTTATAGCCTAACACGTGGCTAGCATTTCATTCATGCCCAACATGCGGCATTACATATCATTTAGCCCAACATGCAGCTTTGCATTTCATTTTCAGCCTAACATGAGGCTTGCATCTCATTTAACCCAACATACGACTAGCATTTCATATTGCCCAACACGCGGCTTTGCATCTCATTTGCCCAACATGCGGCTTTTCATTTCATACTTGCCTAACATGCGGCTCTTTTTCATTTTCATCTACTTGACATCACATCTCTTTATATTTCATATTACCATTTCTTTCTTTTATTTCCAGTTGCCCAAAAAATCAAGCTTACAGGTCAGATTTCTCCTTATTTTATCTTTCTCTCCATGTTTTAGTTAAAATCGGATTATTCTTTTATCTTTACTTTTCTTTTCTAACCAAAAAAAAAAAAGTAAAGAGGGGGCAGCTGTCATAACCCAATTTTTCATTTAGTTTATTTAGACTTTTCATATATATATATCAATCACAAAATTAATCAAAAAAATAAAAAAAAAAATCATAAAATATAAAAAAATATGAAAATTTCTCTTTTCTTTGACTAATATATTTTTATTTTGTTTCAGGTGCTATGTGCAAAAAGAACTTCAAGAAGAAATGGGAAAAGAAACTCAAGAAAGGGACTTAATTGAAGGAATTTGAAGTGCAAGGCCAAATTACAAAAAATCATACAAAAGCCTTAAGTTCAGCCCATTTCTCAAACCCATATCAAATGGCCCAAAAATCAGCCCATCAAAACCCAAACTCAAAAATGAAAAAACCCTAGTTTTCCCTCTCTTTAAATGGGGGAGAAACGAACAAAAGGGGTGGACGGTAGAAAAAAAAAAAAGAAACACAGAAATCCTTCGCCATTCCTACAATGAGTGCCTTATACTTAGTAGCATTATTAGTTGCCTGAAATTTGAATCTCAAGGCGTGTTTTGACTTGAAACCATCTAAACCAATTAACACTGCTCCGGCCCTAGAACCTTCATTATTGGTAGCTCCATCTACATATAGGGCCCATATGGGGTTTGAAGTTGCGACTTCATTTGCAATTGCAGAATGGCACTCAACTAAAAAATTTGTTAAGGTTTGGCCTTTTATAGTGGTACGAGGTTCAAATTTGACGTCGTATTCACTAAGCTCCACAGCCCACCCAATTAGATGACCTAATAGCTCGAGCTTTTGTAATATTTTTCTCAATGGTAGGTCTATAAAAACAACAATTTGATGAGATTGGAAATATGCTTATAACTTCCGATCAACATAGACAAGTGCGAAGGCGGCCTTCTCTGCCATCGGATAATTCCTTTCCTCACTTTGTAAAACCTTAATTATGTAGCAAATGGGTCTTTGTTGTTTGTCTCGCTCTCATAATAAAACCAAGCTCACTGCCTCATCTATTACAACCAAATACATGTATAGCTTCTCCCCCTCGACAGGTTTGGAAAGGAGAGGTGGTGACACTAGATACCTTTTAAGTTCATCGAAAGCCTATTGGCATTCACTTGTCCACTGGAAATTCTTGGACTTTAAAAAATGGAAGACATCTTTCTGCCAACCTAGAGATAAACTTGTGTAAGGCAGCGAGACGACCTGTTAGACATTATACATCTTTCACTGTCTTGGGGGGTTCCATTTGTTCAATGGCTTGAACCTTGTCTGGATTTATTCGATTCTTTCTTGGAAACCACGTAACCCAGGAATTTCTCGATTCAACGGCAAACATGCATTTCAACAGGTTTAGCTTCATCTTTGCTCATCTTAGATTTTGGAATGTTTCATTTAGGTCATCAATGTGGTTTTCAGCTTTTAGACTCTTGACGATCATGTCATCAACATATACTTCAATGTTCCTGCCGATCTAAAGTTTGAAAATGATTTGAACTAACTTTTGATATGTGGCTCCAGCATTCTTCAACCCATAATGGCATCATAACACAGCAATAAATTGCATCCCCAGCATAAAATGCCGTTTTCTCCTGGTCGTTTAGCCATAACTGAACCCGATGGTATCCTGAGCTAACATCCAAGAAACTCATGTGTTCGTGGCCAACTTCTCGTTCCATTAACTTCTCAACATTGGGTAAAGGGTGCAGATTTTTGGGACATGCATCATTCAGATTGGTGAAATCAATGCACATTCTCCATTTGCCATTGGGTTTTTTAACAAGCACTTGGTTGGATACCCATTCCGAGTATTCTACTTTTCTGATAAAACCTGCTTGCAATAGTTTCTAAATTTCCTCATCTATGACCACTTGTTTTTTTGGGCCAAAAAAATGATGTTTTTGCACCACCGGTTTCCTCATAAGATCTGTGTTGAGCTTATGAACCACAAATTCTATTGGGATTCCTGGCATTTCATCTTTTGTCCAAGCAAAAACATCTTTATTACTTTTCAAAAATTGAAGGAGCTCTCTCCTCTCCTCTGTTATGAGTTTTTTCTAGTTCCTCAAGATCAACAGGAACGGTTTCCATGGGTTCCACCATCTCAACCTTTTGTTCTACATTTTCAGGTTGATGGTCTATGTCAGAGATGATCATTGTTTGCTGACCAAGCTGGCTTAGCCAGGGAATCTCTGAGGATTGGGTTTTAGGTGCTATAGTGAGCTCTACCTTTTAAATGTGTCTTGATAACAGGTTCTCGCCATCTTCTGGTTTTCCTTGAGTACTCCTATCCCATGGGGAGTCGGGAACTTTATGCATAGATGTGGCTAAGAAATGACAGTCTTTAACTCACAGAGGGTGGCCCTCCCAATTATGGCATTGAAAGCTGATTCCATCTTAACCACCAAGAAACTCACTGATGCCATTCTAAACCGAGGCTCAATACCTATATAGATGGGGAGTGTGACTACTCCTTCGATAGGGACGGACTGATTATCAAACCCGTATATGGGTCCTTTACACTTCTTAAGGGAAATCGAGTTCAATTGCATCTTTTGGAAGAAACTCCAATATAAAATGTCTGGAGAACTGCCCGTATCAATGAAGACCTTGTTAACATTATGATTGCTTATGTGAACTGTGGCCACGAAAAGATCAACATGAGGCATAATAATGTCAAGTTCTCCTTCAAGTCTTTTGTAATCTGTGGGGCTAAATGTGATTGGTGCATTCTCCCATTCAGCTTCCTCAAATGGTCATTTCAGGGGTCTACTTTTGCTCATGGTCATTACTTGACGAGCATAAGCCTTGCGACCATGGGCACTCTAACCTCTTGAATGCATTCCTCCCAGGATCATGTTTATGGAGCCTGAGGGTGGGGGTATCTCGGTATAACCCAGCCCCCTATTGTCTTTTTGGTTTTGTGCAGTGGTCTTTTGCCCTTGTCCCTTCCTATTGGGTTGGCATCCTCTATATCCTCTATTGTGCTTAGAAGAAAATCAGTTCCCTTGATACAAGTGGTGGTTGTTATCAACCTGATATCCTTACCTGTGAGATCATCTATAATCTTGCACATAATGAATTTAGCTAGGTTGTTGAGGAAAAGATTTTTGGATATATTCTTCTAATTTTCCATTCTAAGCTAAAAATTTCAGCTCGTCCTTCAAGCTTAGACAGTTTTCTGTGTTGTGGCTATACCCATGGTGGTAGTCACAATATTTGCTCCTATCCGTTCATGTTGATTCATAAACAGAAAGAGGTGGTCTCTTGATCCAATGTTGGATCTGTGCCAGGATTTGGGATCTCAATGAACTCAAAGGAATGTTATTCATGTATTTTGAGAAGTTTAGTGGTTTCCCTCTCAGCTCAGTAACTTTCCGCTTTTTCTTTTCTTCTTTTCCTTCTAGCTGCCTATGTTCTTTACTCTGTTTATTATCAGCTCGTCTTTTGGATGATTGAAAGTCTTCCAACAAGATAAAGCCTGTTGACCTTTCATTTACTTCGTTCCATAACTTTGGTGGATTTTCTAACAGGTCATCTAAGAACCGACCAGGTTTCAAGCCATGCAGTAGGGCAAACAAGCAAACTGTATCTGGTACATTATCAATATCTAAGGTGGCTTTGTTGAAACATTGCATGTAATCTTTCAATGACTCCCCCTCTTTCTAGTGGACTTGCATCAACTCAGTGGCGGTGCGTTTTATTTCTCGTTGACTCGCAAATTTGTTTGAAAACAAGGTAGCAAGTTGAGAAAAAGAGTTGATGGAGTGTGTTGGTAGTTTATGATACCACCTTCTAGCTGTCAATTTTAAAGTGGCAAGGAATACTTTACACATCATAGTGTCTGTTGCATTTTGTATCTTCATAATGGCTTGGTAAGTGTGTCAATGCTCATCTGGATCACCAGAACTATTATATGTTTCTAAATGAGCAATTTTGAATCCCTCTTGATAAGGTTCTACAGTGATAGGTAAGCTGAGAAGGGCACTACCTAGGTCGGGGGCTGTTGGCGCGACCTGGGGCTTCTCAACTCGTCAATAGATTTTTGTATGCCTTCAAGTTGTTTTTCGAGCTCGCTATTCTTCTTTAATAGTTCTTCATTGAGCTTCAACGAGCTGGGCTTAAGACTCAGCTTCCCGCTTCCACCCGGTCTGGTCAGTACAATCACATTACTCAAAGTTGGGGAATTATTGGCAATTGCTTCTGTTGGCTGACCACCCCTGTTGAACAAGGGATTAAAGGATCATTAGGAACAAGACGAGAAAGTATCCTTCCCATGGCCATCTCCAAAACCTTGGTCCTTTCTTCCAACTCAAACATCTAAGCTAACTTTTCAAGCCTACTAGGCCGTCTCATGTTATGGGTGGGGCACCTTTGTCGTGTGTCCCTTGGTGGCCAGAATTGTTCTTCAAGCTAGGTGGCATATCCAGTGGGCATCCACTCATCATTTGAACTACTTAATTGCTCCTTGGCTCCTCCCACAAAAGGTTCCTCGGCATTGGTCGAAAGTCATTCGGGTTAGACTGTGGAAGCTAGGAGTTACTCTGATCATCCATTTTGTCGAATTGGGGAGGTTGACTTCCTATAAAGGTCCTACCATGTTTGACCTCAATTGGCTAGGCAACACTACTTTTTAGTCATTTCTCACAGACAGTGTCAAATGTTTGGGCAACTTTACGAACCTACACTATAGACATCTTCAACTGTTTCAACACCTGAAAAACTCGAGAATGTTTTCTCAGGAAAAGCACTCCAACACTCAAGTTAGCAATACTCAATGTTCTAAAAAAAAAACTCTCAAGAATAATTGCAGCGAAAGAAGCTCCCAAGAATAATTGCAGCGAAAGAAGCTCCCAAGAATAATTGCAGAGAGAGAAGCGTAGTGGAGTTATTACTTTGAGAGGGGGTAGGTGGAGGTAATTATAACCCCCAAGTCAGGACGTACAATTCCCCAGGTTAAGACCCAGTCAACACACGTGTGGGTACAGCCATTTGAACGGGGTACGTCTAGTGGAGTGTTGGGCCTATTAACGTATGAATGGGCCTGACGTAGAGATGTTGGGCCTAATGCTGGACATATCCCAACAGGTTCAACCCCCTCAAAAATCACCCTGTTTTTCAATCCCCCATAAATGCAAAGTGACCGAGATTAACAAAAAGGACCAAACAGCTTTTGTCCTCTGCGGGGAATCAATTAGATTTGTTACAGCTCGCGAAGGCTCATCGGCCGCCTTGAATATCAACATGCGTGAAAGAGACATGGTGAAGGCCCGCTGCAACCCTTTGAAATCAACAATATTGGGACCTATTATAGAGAGATTAGGAAGATTTTGCACGATCTAATGAACAATAATGCTAGAGTCACTTTCCATTAATTACACATTTTGAAAACGCAGGTCGTGAGCATATTCTAAACCTATCAAAATAGCTACGGCTTCATCATGAACCGCATTGGGAGCAAGTAGAATAGGCCATTGAAAAACATAAACGGATTGAATTATTGGAGCAAAATCATTTAGTTTATTTGTAAACACCTGCACCGAAACGCGGAAATCATTTTCACATTTGAATATGTAATTATATTTTTCTCCCTTTTTTTTTTCACATTAGATTGTGGAAATCATTTTCACATTCTAACGTGTAAATGCATTTTTCAATTATTACTCACACTGTATCCCACAGTAGTACTCTTTCCATCTTATTCTTATAATACTCTAATACTCCCTTCCTTCTAGATTTATTTTTTTATTTAATAAAATAGAAATGTAATAATTTATTAATAAAATTTTATATTTATTTATAATTAAGTACCACTTAAATAATTCATAAAAAATATCACTTAAATAAGATTTCTTATTTAATATATATTGAATTATTTTTTAAAAAGAGAGTAAAATATAAGTAAACACATTAAATAACATGTTAAAAAAAAAAGAGATAACTAAATTTAAACACTTCAAATAAGAAACTAGATCTATTAAAGTTAAATGGAAGGAGTAATAGTTTAACTGAAATTTTTTCTTAAATTAATTCTCATTTTTTATATTTTATGGGAGAAGAAAATTTTTACTACTCTAAACCCATTATTATCCTAGTCACTTTAAATATTCGCATGATCAAAAGATTTTTCTTTTTATCTTTATCTCTTTATTTGTAGGTAATATTGATAAAAGCATATTGATAAAAACATAAATCGTCTTTGATACTTTATCTGTATAAAAGAAAAAAAAATAATTGTTAAACCCTTAGTTTAATATATTTTCTAATATTCATTCTGATTCAATATATTTTCTAACATTTTTAGTTTAATTATTAAAATATAATATAAATATAATCAATTCATGTAACTCATATATATAATTGTATATTTAAATTTGTATATAAAAATAATGATAATTTAATAAATATGTTATATAATATATTAAATTAAAAATATATTAATTAGTATCCAAAAGTTTAAAGACTTATCATTTATTTATTTGTAACGACCTACTCCGACGTGGAAATCATATTCACATTAGAATATGTAATTATATTTTTCTCTCTTTTTTTTTTTTGTTCACATTTAGAATGTGGAAGTCATTTTCACATTCTAATGTGTCATTACATTTTCAATTATCACTCACTTTATCCAACAATAATACTCCTTCCGCTTACAATAATAGTCTCCTTCTTACAATAATAGTTGTCTGACATAAGCTTATTTTAAATGCATTATCATTTTTTTTATATTTTAAAGGAGAAGAACATTTTTACTACGGCTCTAAACTTATTATTATCTAATTACTTTAAATATTTATCTAATGAAAAGAAATTTTTTTTTATCTTATCTCTTTTTTAAGAATAATATTGATAAGAATATAAATTATCTTTAATTCATAATCTAGAAAAAAAAAAGTAAGAAAAAAATATTATTGTGGTATAAAGAAAGTAGTTTTTATTAATTTTTGATTAAAAATTTAAAAATAATTTATATATTTATCAATATTATTCTTAAAAATAAAGATTAAAACAGATTTTGATAATAAAATTGACAATTAAAATTAATTAATTAAAATTAAATGATAACATAGGGTCAAATCAAGAAAAAAAATATTTATTGAGCTTAAAAAATACGGAAACGACAATCAGTAAGGGAACAATGATTTATAGAAGGATTTGGTAACATCGTTGATTGATTTTGATTGGTTGATAGGATGCAAAATCTAGAACTTTTAAGATATAGCAGGGATTCTGTTTTACAGCTGTATGAATCAGGTACAACCGTAACGTGGAGAAAGGTCAAGGGCTTGTCGGAAACATGGAAATGGGTTGGAGCAGTTGTTATTAAATAGATTAATAAAATGTTTTTTTTTTTATGTTAAAAAAATTGAGACAATTTTTTAGTCGAAGACCAATTAGTATAAATTTTTATTTGAAAAATTATTGATATTGGCTCCCATTTAGTACATCTTTTTATATTTGATTGATTTAATTATTGTAATATATAATATAAATAAAATTGATTTAATTGATTTTTTATATTATATTTTTAATTTTTTATTAAAAATAACTAATTTGTAATAAATATATTATGTATTATTATTAAACTAGAGGATTATCAGTGTCTTTTTAGGACAATTTTGCTCCTTTCTTCCCCAAAATTAAGCTCATTTTTTGCTCTCTTCTTTCATCCTTCGTTTGGAGGCTCTTCCAGCCTCTTTGTATTCTTTGCCGACTGGGTGTCCTTAAATCCTTCCTTCTTTTTCCTGCCATCGTCTTTAAAACCTTTAATCTGTGTTTCCCTCTTAAATTTTCTCTCTTATGTTGGGAACTTTAGGTTTCAGCACTAAACCTTTTCTGGTTTGTTTTCCTTTGAATCTTATTAGGTGTTCGTTTCAGTTCTTGTTAGGATCGATAAGGATCAAAACACGATATCAATGGTGTGCGGATCTGCAAAAGGAGATGGCGATGAAAGATAAAAACGCACACAAAAACTGGGTTTGATATTAGAAAAGAAAGGGACAAAATTGTCCTAATAAAGAAATGAAAAGTTGACGTTCCATTAAATGGAAGACATCGAAGTCTGGATATTTACTATTATCCTCCGGAATCTTCTCGTTTACAGATAGTGGCAAGACCTTGACCTTGACCTTGACCTTGGCTATGTTTGCATGATTAATTTAAAAATTTTGATTTAAAATTAAAATTGAAAGTTTAAATTTTTATAAGATCAAATTAATTAATAATATATATAAATAATAATTAGTATATATTTTAATTTAATATTTTTATATAAAAATTATTATTTTTTATTTAAAATTAAAAAATATAAATTTAAAAATATAATTATATATACATAATATCAAAATTAATTAAATTAATTATATTTATATTATATTTTAATAATTATATTAAAATAAATATTTAAAAAATATATGAAATTTAATATGTACTAATCATTAAACCAAAAAAATGATTTGTCAGGTCAACAGCATTTTTCAACCAGATAGGTTAGGTGCCAGTAGACTTTTGTGCTCCTCACCTAAGACTTTAGGAGAATGTGCATTTGCCTCCCAAATTTGTCAGTACCGGAGGGTTAAAGAAACGGAATAGTTGTTTTTATTAATCTTTTCAGGTATGATAACTATATTAAATTTTGATTAATTTAAAATTGAATCACATTAAATTTTATTAATAAAAACTGTTTTAGTATTGATTTTCATTTATCAGATTCAAATTTAATATTTTATTTAAAATAAATCAAGTTCATTTTACTTGTATCAACAGATCATTAATAAAAAATAAAAAATTTGATGAATGAATTTCAAGAGAAACTTTATTTAAACTATAAAACAAACTACACCAGAGAAATTTTTATAGGGAGTTAGGAATAATTAAATCTTGATGTTTAATCTTTTTTTTACACTAACAAAAATTAAGAAATGTATATTTCTTATTTATTTTTAAATTTGATAAAAATTAATAATATTAAGACTTAACAATTCCTACCTTTTATAGGGAGTTAGGAATAATTATCAATACACTACAAGAAAACTTAATTTCGCCGACCACATATCACCGAGGTAAGAAGTTTTCTTGGTGAAGCATCATTTTACCGACAAGAATTAAGTCTGCAACTTGAGAAACAGTAGAAATACCAGTAAGATATATTATTTACTGTACAAACGTAATACTTGTCCATAATTTAAGGTCATACATACGTGCTACTTGTTGGTAATTGCAGCCAACACTCCGACGGGTGAGGGAAGGACAGAAAGCCACATCACCGACGAGAAGCACACCTGTAAATTTATTTTTGGAACAATAGTCTCGTCGGTAATTGAGGATCAATTTCCAACGTTCATCTTCTCGGTAATTTCCACTCCCAACGCACCCCCGCCAACCAGTTGGCTGCCTACGTTAGGGAGTGCAGCTTTTTGATGAAATTTTCCGACATTATGCTTGTCGGTAATTTGCCATTCCCCAACTCCCCGCGAATCCGACTGTTGGCCACTGGTGTTGCAGCTTTTATTTGGCTCACCAACAAGGTTTAGGTTGGTAATTTATACATTGCCAACTTCATGTTCGTCGGTGATTGGCCCGGCCAACGAGAATTCTGATGCAACGCAGAGATGATCAGCTTTAGACTGTAGCAATGTGGGTTTCGTCGGTAAGTTTCCCTATTGCCCTGCCGAACCGCCCTTCTGCTTTTATTTTGGTCTTTCTCCTTTCATTTTCATTTTCCTCTTCTCTCGCGAGTTGTTCTTGCTCCCCTTTCCTCCATTCTTCCCTTTGAAGCACTTTAACACATTTTTCTTCTTGCAGTCTAGTGGATTAAGCAGCGGTAAGTAAAATTTAAGTAATATTATTATTTTTTATATATTTTATGTATTTTATTTTTTTCTAAAATTTAAACCATTAAATATTGTTATTAATTAGTTCATTAGATATTAGTTAATATTATTAGATTTTCTTTTAGATAAATTTGATGAATAGTGTTTTTATAAATTTTTAGTGAAATTTCAACCATTAATGACAAAATTTTTATATTAAGTATTTGATATTAGCTAGTATTTTCAAATTTGTTGTTTTAAGTATATTTTAGGGTGAATATATATGATTTTTGTGAGTTTTGAAGGTTTTATATGGGCAAATTTTCATGTCTTACCGTTTTCTACATTTCTTATCTTTTAATTAACTATAAAACATTGTATTTTTCATAGTTAAAGATTAAAAAAAAATTAAAAAAGTTGAGGGACGAAAAGTATGTAAACTTTAAAGTTAAAGGACCTAAATTTTTTGGTTAAATAACCATGTTAGTCCTCAACTTTCTAATTTAGGTCAAACTTATTCCAAAACTTTAAAAGGTACTAAAAATGTCCTTAAACTTTAATTTTTGGAACTGAAATAATCCCTGAACTTTTGTTTAGTATCAATTTAGTCCTTAACATTTGAAGACTTAGACCTTAAAACTTTGATTATAAGTACTAATTTATTTATTCAACTTTATAAATACAATTAGAAAAATATATCATGATAGTAAAATATAATTATTTAATTTGATTTTATTAATTTTTGAAAAAGAAATTGATTTTGTGGCAAAATAATGAATATCAAGTAATACATTGAGATAAGTACTATTTTGGTATTAAATATTAAAGTTTAGGGACAGTTTTCGTATTTTTAAAGTTTAGGATAATTTTGATATAAATTTAAAATATTAGGGACTAAATTTGGTATTTTAACCTAACTTTTTACCAATTTAATAATTGATCTTATTTTGTCGTTGTATCTACTTTAAGTTATATTATGTTAATTTTAGATGTAGTTTTTTTAATTTAATGGTATATATAAAGAAATTTTTAATTGAAAAAATATATATAAATTAATATTTTAATAATTATTTTGTAGGTTAATATACTTGAACTCTTGT
>BPVZ01000095.1:841282-874302 GCA_020521535.1 Rubroshorea leprosula
AATTTATCATTGGACCTGGATATTCCGGAAGTAGGAACGAAAGCAATGATACTGGATTACAATTCCACAGTGGAGCTTCTTTTCCAGGGGACATCCTTGTTTCGAGGCAGTGACCATCCAATCCATCTTCATGGCTTTAGTTTTTATGTTATGAGGATTGGTTTAGGGAATTTTGATAAGGACAAAGATCCCTCAACGTATAATCTGGTTGATCCTCCCCTTCAAAACACTGTTCACGTCCCTAAAAATGGCTGGGCCGCCATTAGATTCCGAGCTGACAACCCTGGTACGTATCTTTCTTATCAGCAAAATAAAATAGATTGAAACACGGAGTAGTATAAGAAATATTCTAACTTATTTTAAAATTATTATTATTCTTTTTTTCATTCACTTTTTGTTTTTTGTTTTTCCTTTTTCTTCTTGAATAGGAGTATGGTTCATGCATTGCCATTTCGATCGACATATGACATGGGGCATGAATACAGTATTCATAGTTAAAAATGGCAAATCACCGGAGACCAAACTGTTACCACCACCACCTGACATGCCACCATGTTAGGGCTGTCTCCATTATATCCTAGGTTGCAAATTCATTGGGTCAAGAAATGTACGTCCTCCAATATATATGGAGAAAAAGATATACTGTAATCCTTGAAAGTATTTAGCTAAATGTACAGTTCTGCTCATCAGCAGGATTGTTATTGCCTTATTAATAATATTAATTGAGAGTGTTGTAATGCAATGTCTCTATCAATAGTTATAAAAAATGTAGTTGATGCAAGGTGAAAACTTATTTTGCTACCTAGGGATGTTCATTTCCAATCCAATCCGATTAATCTGACTTAAACTGATCCAATTCAATCAAAAATCAATCAAAACCAATATAAAATTAGGTTAGTTTAAATTATAAAATTTTAAAACCGATATAATTGGTTTAGTTTGTGATTTTATCTTCAAACCGCCCGAACTATCCGATTACAAAATAAAATCTGATTACAAGATAACTTAATTAAATAATATAATATAATTTTTTGTAGTATTTTAAATTTTCTCTTTTTTTTTTATTTTACAAGATAATAATTTCATTAATTTAATTAAAAAATAAAAATAAAACATCTGCATATTCTTTAAATTATTTTTCCATTTTAATCATGCACATTAAACCTAATTTTAAATTTTTAATTCACCTGTAACTTTATCCCCTGAAAATTGATTTGCGCCTTTACTCTTAGAATCTTGAATTTCTAATTTGTTCCTAAAATAATATTATGATTCTCCTAATTAAGTTTTAAAAAAGTATTATTCTAAAAGTCTTAAAACAATATAATAAATCTAGTCTTAATATTCTACTATTATTGAATATTTGGTTTAGAAGTTTTAAATTTTGATTATGAATGCTTCTAATCAATTTTAGTGATATTTATGTTAAATTTTATTTACTTTTAACAGGATTTAAAAGATATGATTAAATTATTAGTGCATTAAGAAAAAAAACTAATTTTAACCTTTAAGAATTATTTACGCTGTACTAGAAACTTAAAGTCATCAACGGTTTGAAGATGAAGAAATGAGTTTGAAGATAGAATGTTAATAATATCCAAAAAAAAGTTTAATTTTTTTTTTTCCATATCAAAATGTAGTATGTAGGAGTGTGGTTCATGCACTGTCATTTGACATGGGGAACGCTGAAGATATAGAATGTTAATAATGGAAAAAAAAATAAAGCTTTGAAATGTTTGGATATTATTCAAATTGCAGGAGAGTGGTGGAAGCAAGATATAATGAAGATATATGAAGGATTTCTCCATTCTGGCGGCGACCCAAACGTTTCCGATGCCTACACCATCAATGGCCAGCCTGGTGATCTCTATCCCTGCGCTAAATCAGGTCCAACCTTTGTACTTGCTGGGATAGATTTCCTGATAATACATCAACGGTCAATTTTTACCAAGTCTCCCTTTTGGAAGTCGACTGAGTCAAACCTTAAAAATGGATCTTTGAGTAGAGGACTGCCACACTTTTCTTTTCTTTTTTTCAAAGAAAATTGTTCACGAATATTATTGCCTGCACTTTTATTTTTTTCAAGGCCAAACCCTTATTTGCACCCTCTATTTATTTTATTTTCACAGTCAACACCTTACAATATTTTTACTCCCTATTCACACCCTCCACTTTTTCAAATCCACCAAAAACGCAATATTTTAATTGGCCATAACGGAAACGTTAATAATCATTAAAAATTGTAATACATGGCACCAAACAGTAATATGAACATTATATCACCTTATTAATCCAACGTGGACTTTTTTTTATGACGTGGCATTTCTTCATCTTTTTCTTTTCCCCTCATCCTCAGCATCATCTTCACCATCCTCTTCTCCTCTTCTCAATGGGTTCCCCACGAGGAACCTAGATCTAGGTTCCTCACGCAAAACCCAGGATCCGGGTTTTGACCTCTTTTTTTTCATTTTTTTATTTGAATGTATTTATCTTAGTTTCCTATTTTATGCAAAGCAATTTGGAATAATTTTTTTGTTGGAAAGGTGAGTTTTTTTGCTTGGAGATTGTTTCTGAACAAGTTGCCAATTTGAGTTCAAGTGGGATTAAAATGAATGGCAATAACGGTTTTTTCGTTTTTTGTGGGAAAGGGGTGCAAGATGCATATCATGTTTTTGTGCACTATTCATTTACTTATAATTGTGTGGATGAAGATCTTAGCTTGGTAGGCATTCATGTGAAACTGGGTTCCACAAGGAACTCAGAACCTGGGTTTTGCAAGGAACCCAGGAGGATGAGGACAAGGATGGTGAAGATGATGCCAAGAAAGAAGAAAATGACGAAATTAAAATTAATTATGATTTAATTATAACACATTTTAAAAAAAAAAAGAAGAAAAGTCCACATTGGATTAATAAATGTGACATAACGTCTTGGGTTCCTAGTTCCATGAGGAACCTAGGAGGATGAGGAGGAAGATGGTAAAGATATGCCGGGAAACAAGAAAATGAAGAAATCAAAATTAATTATGATTTAATTATGCCACATCATCAAAAAAAAAGGGTCCACATTGGATTAATAAGGTGACATAATATTTATGTTACTATTTGGTGCCACGTATTACAATTTTGAATGGTTATCAACGTTTCCGTAACGACCAGTTAAAATATTGAGTTTTTGGCGGATTTGAAAAAGTAGAGGGTGTGAATAGGGAGGAAAAATATTGTAAGGTGTTGACCATGAAAATAAAATAAATGAAGGGTGCAAATAGGGGGTTTGGCCTTTTTTCAATATTTGCATAAACATTCAGACTCAAAGTAGAGAAAGGCTTGACTTATCTCCTTCGGATAATCAACTCTGCCAAGCAAGATATCCTCTTTTTCTCCATTGCCGATCACAATGTCACCGTTGTTGGATCAGACGGCAGCTACGTAAGACCATTCACAGGGCTAGACCATTGATGTCCTTCTAGAAGCCAACCAAAGTCCCAATCACTATTACATGGCTGCCAAAGTGTACACTAGTGTTGTGGGAGTTGCGTTTGACAACACCACCACCACCGCTATTATAGAATACAGTGGAACCTACACTCCCTCTTCGCCACCAGTGTTTCTTCCTTACTACAATGACAAATAGGCGTTCGTTAATTTTACCAGTAGTTTTTGAAGCTTAGCTGATAAGGAGCATCCAATTGATGTGCCAATGGAAATAAACACACATTTGTTCTATACTCTTTCAGTGAGTGTATTTCCATGCCCAAACAACTCATGTGTAGGTATTCTTTTTGAAGCATGCTAATTTTGTATAATTAAAAATAAAAATAATAATAGCAAGTTACATAAATATTATTTAGATCACCTAACTATTAAAAAATTTTGCACCCAATTAATTACTCAATTTTAAAGATTGAGGATGAAAGTGTGAGCCCCTCAAAGTTTAGGCCTGAAAGAATGAATTTACCCGCATAATAAAAAAATAATTTTGTTTGATTTGTATAAGAAAAATCTCCTCTGCAGGGCCAAATGAAACGAAACTGTCATCCAGTGTGAACAACATAAGCTTTGTCAATCCTAGCATTGATATATTACAAGCTTACTATCATCATATTAATGGCGTGTTTGGGACCCATTTTCCTGATTTTCCTCTGTTATTTTTCAACTTCACCTCTAAGTATTTTCCGGCATACCTAGAGATAGCGCAATGGGGGACAGAAGTGAAAAAAATACTAGACTTCAACTCCACAGTGGAGATTGTTTTCCAAGGGACAAACTTGGTTGCAGGCAACGACCATCCCATACGTCTTCATGGATTTAGTTTCTATGTCTTGGGTTGGGTTTGGGGAATTTTGACAAGAAAAATGATCCCTTAACGTATAATCTGGTTGACCCTCCTCTTCAAAACACTATTACTGTGTTAAAAAATCAAAGATTCCCAAGAAGAAGAAGAAGATGGAATAAAAATCCAAATCTCTCATTGAACTGAAAATAAACTAATCTTTAAATAAGCTTTACAAGATAACATTATCTAAAAAAATAACTAACCAATCTTATCTAATGTAATTTAAATTATAACAACCTAAAACAAATAAATAACTTAAACTTCCTAAATTATAGAGATAATGGCTAAATAATAGGATCCAATTTCCAACAATCCCTCCCTTAAATTGAAAGTCTTCAGACTTTAGTTTAAAGAAATCTGAAAAACACTATGTCTACAATATGGAATCTACAGACCCTCCCTCAAACTGAATTTTGCATGTTGCAAACACCAAGTAACTTTCTTAGTTTTGAAAAAACTACTACTTTGAGGGGTTTTATGAATATATCAGCCACTTGATCTTCTGTTCTGAAATAAGCCAACTCAATTGTTCCATCTTCTACCAAGTTGCGCAAGAAATGATACCTCACATGTATATGCTTGCTTCTCCCATGCAGAATTAGATTTCTAGAAAGCTCGATAGCTGAACTGTTATCACAATAAATTGAAGTGGCCTCATGTTGATTCAGCTCAAGCTCTTCCAAAACTCTTCTCAACCAAATAGCTTGACAAGCACAAGAAGTCGTTGCCACATACTCTGTTTCTATTGTGGACAAAGTCACAATGGGCTATTTCTTTGAAAACCATGAAACTACACCAGATCCCAACATAAAAACATACCCAAAAGTGCTTTTTCTGTCATCCAAATCTCTAGCATAATCATTGTCTGTAAAACCTATGAGATCTGTCTGGTCACCCTTTTTGTTGAATAGTCCAAAATCTACAGTTCCATGTAAATACCTGAGAATTTTTTTAGCAGTCTACAAGTGCAACTCCTTTGAATGCTCCATATATCTACTAATTAGACTTACACCATGCATTATGTCTAGTTTTGTTACCGTCAGATACATCAGACTTCCAACAATCTGCTTATATAGTTTGTTGTCCACAGATCTGCCTCTTGGATCTTTCATAAGCTTTATACCTTTGTCAACGAGTGTAGTGACAGAATTGTAGTTCTTCATTTGAAATTTGTCTAGAACTTCTTGCACATATTTTTTCTGACAAACAAAAATTCCAAAATCTAATTGTTCAAGTTCCAGACCAAGAAAATAATGCAACAAACCCAAATCTATCATATCAAATTCAAGCTTAATGGTTTGCTTGAACTTTTCCAACATGCCAAAATCATTCCCAGTATAAATTAAATCATCAACATATAAGCATATTATAATCAATTTACCATCATCTCCAAATTTGATGTAAAGTGTATGCTTATAAGGGCACTTTTGAAAACCTTCCTTCAAGAAATAAGCATCAATTCGACTATACCAAGCTCTAGGTGCTTGTTTTAGTCAATGTAATGCTTTCTTCAATCTGTAAACTTTATGCTCAGAACCAGATTTCACATAACCAGAAGGTTGATCAATAAATACCTGTTTCTGCAGATTTCCATGCAAGAAGGTTGATTTCACATCAAGCTAGTAGATCGGTCATGAGTTCTGTGCTGCCAAACCAATCACCAATCTGATGGTGTCCATCCTTGCAACTGGGGCAAAAACTTCTTGATAATCAATGCCAAACTCTTGCTTGTAACCCTTTGCCACCAAGCAAGCTTTGAATTTGTCAACCTCCCCATTTTCTTTAAGCTTTGTCTTGTAGATCCACTTAACACCAATTGTCTTGTGCCCTTTTTGAAGATCTGTCAACTCCCAACTCTAGTTCCTTTCAATAGAACCAATTTCTTTTGCCATGGCTTTTTGCTACTTTTCTTCTTTAACAGCTTTCTTCATATGTCAATGGACCACAATCTGCAAATAGAGCAAAATGCGTGACTGGAACATCATCTTGAGGTAGATCTGTTACCTCATAATCCTCCAACCATGTTGGTCTGCTCTTTTTGCGTTGAGGTCTAGAACTAGTTCCAGATTCCAATTCTGGTGTTATTGGCAGACTTCCTCCAGTACTAAGTTCTGCTGCTGTAGGCAGACTTTCTTCAACTGTCTATCTTGAAACTTCGAGATCTGTTAAAATTAAACCTCCAATTTGCTGTGTCTGACCTGCTGAGTTCTACACTGTCAGATCTTCTCCATTTTCGAAATCTGCAAGAATCTGTCGCCTAGATTTTTTTGTCCAAGACCAAGTGCTTGCTTCATCAAACACTACATCACGGCTAATGACGACCTTCTTGGTTAAAGGATTGTATAATCTGTAAGCTTTGGAGTGATCACTAACACCAAGGAAAATACACTTTTCCCCTTTGTCATCAAGCTTACTCATTTTCTGATTTGGCACATGTGCATATGCTATGCACCCGAAAATTCTGAAGTAGTCAACAACAAGTCTGCGTCCACTCTAAGCCTCTTCTGACGTCATATTTGGAAGTGGAGATGTGGGACTTCTGTTCAAGATGTGAACACTCCAATTAACAGCTTCTGGCCAAAACTCCTTAGGCAAGCCACTCTTTGACATCAGACTTTGCACCATATTCATGATTGTCTGATTCCTCCTTTTACACACACCATTCTGTTGGGGTGTATATGTTGCTGTGAGTTGTCTTTTAATACCATTGGACTCACAAAAATCTACAAATTCCTTTGAGTTAAACTCACCACCATGATCTGTACACAGAACCTTTACAGATCTGCCAGCCTCATTCTCAACCAAAACTTTAAAATTTTAAAGGCTGCTAAGGCTTCTATAGGGCAAACTAATGGAGGAAGAAGCTATCAATGGAATTTTTTCCATGAAATCTGATCATGTGTTCAAGAAACTGAGCGGCTCGGACGAGGCTTGCTCAAAATCTTGGTCATTAGATAACAGATTGGATGATGAATTAAGTGGTTTGATTTCAGGTGGTGGTGGGTCAAGGGGTAGCTGGAACATAACCAATGGGAAGAAGGATGATGATGATGTGGAAGTAGGGGAGGAAGTGGTGAAGGAAGCAGAAAAGAGGGATGAACAGACACATTACCGTTGGAAGCAAAAGTGGCAAAATGCAAAGGGAGACCAAATTTCGGCAATGAATGACATACTAATTAATGCAGAAGGTTCCCAAAACAAGTTAAAGGCTAATTGGGATGACAAAATCCAATT
The DNA here is from genome assembly GCA_020521535.1 of Rubroshorea leprosula. Classification (NCBI taxonomy): domain Eukaryota; kingdom Viridiplantae; phylum Streptophyta; class Magnoliopsida; order Malvales; family Dipterocarpaceae; genus Rubroshorea; species Rubroshorea leprosula. Next base: position 848,852 of record BPVZ01000095.1, read on the forward strand.
TCACTACACCAGCAATCATGAAAGGATGATAGCAAACTCAAAGATTGTGCCAAACAGTCAGGTTGCACAAATAATTCTAAAAAAGGAAGGCATAGGATGATGGAAATAGATGGGCCATTAGGACTACCAAACTAAGTGGAAGTAAATAGAACTTGGGCCAAAAACAATAACAAGCCTTCTAAACAAACCAAACTTGGGATGTGAGACAGTGAATCTAACAATGTGGAAGCGAAGGATCATGTAGAGTATGATGGGCCAAATCCAATAATTAATGAAGTTGTAATCAAAGGGACCCTATTCAACAAAGATTGAGGGAAAGAAAGGGACATAATAGTTTCAACCAGCTCACATGTTACTGAGCAGAAGTGCTCTTTTGGGAGGAGTTTAAGAGCAAATTAGGGCAAGAGCAAGAGTGGATAAGTAGAAAGCAAAGGAAAACAAAGTAGAATAGAGAGAAGAAAACTAGATCTTGCTTCTCGGTATACATGGAAGAAAGAAAGGAGGAACGGGCGCTCAAGTTGAATGGTAGGAAGAAACTACCAAATGAGCGAGGAATGGGGGAGATGATGCCAAATTTTTGCCTTGGATCCTAAAATCAGGTTGTAGGTGAATTAGTCATTGATAGTGGTATTGAAAATAGGAATGAGAGTTTGCAAAGAACTACAAATCTTTGTATTGTGGAGAGGATTTAGGCATTCGCAAAGGAGATTGGAGCTAGCAATCGCGGTAATGAAATAGAGGTGATCGGAGACTAAAGGACATAAAAGATCGCGATAAGGAGCTATTTAGAATATCAAAGGTTAGTAATGCTGCTACTGAGGGAAATGATTATACTAATTTAAAAATGATATTCTTGTTAGTAAACTTTAGAGGTTTGGGGGGGAGGGGAGGGAAAGAAGAGCGGAGTTAAAGAACTAGTTATCAAAGAGAAAGTTGAGTTCCTGTCTATTCAAGAATCGAAGACAAACGTGGTTGATTATTAGTTGTGTAGAACCATATCGGGGGTAAAGAATTTTGATTAGGTAGCAAAACCATCTAGAGGAGCATCTGGAGGGCTAATCTATATTGGGAATAGTGAGGTACTTAGGAGAGAGAATAATTGAAGGTGAGAGTTTTGTGGGGGTTTATGGATTTTGGGGGGTCTCAAAAACTCCTGTACACATCTTGACCATTTATGCACCTTGTGACATGCCTAGCAAAAGAGTTTTGTGGTCCAATATTAAAAATCTGATTATGGAAGTATGAGGTAATTGGTGTTTAATGGGCGATTTTAATGCCATAAGAAATGAGCAAGAATGGAATGGAAGGAGAACTAATATGAGGGAAATGGTAGAGTTTGGTGAGTTTATTAGAGATTGTCACCTAATTGATCTTCCTTTAATAGGCCAAAAATTTACATGGTACTAGCCAAATGGAGTAGTTATAAGCAGGTTAGATAGGTTCTTACTGTCTAAAGATTGGTGTCTCAAGTGGGGGGATGTTAAACAATGGGGGTTGAAGTGAACGAGGCTAGATCATTGCCCAATCTTGATGAAAAATCATACAATTGATTGGGGCCCTAAACCATTTTGATTCTTTGATGTGTGGATTGATTCACTAGTGTTTAAAGAACTAGTGGGAGAGGTGTGGAGTTTGACAATGATCTCAAGTTGGCATGGATACCAATTGTAAGAAAAGCTAAAGGAAATGAAGAAAGCTTTGAAAGTGTGGAGTAGAAATATGGTTTTAGAGACAGACCTCAACATACAAAAGTGCATAGACTCCATTATTGCCATTGATTTGTAAGGGGAAGTGACATCTCTGACTGAAGAAGTGCGACTAAGGAGGAATAGCTTTCTAGAATTATGGAAACACCAAAAAGTAAAGGAAAACATGTGGCATCAAAAAGCCAGGAAAGCATGGATCAAAGAGGGGGATGCTAACACTAAATTCTTTCATAGATGTGTTAAGGGAAGAAGGAGACAGAGTGAAATAGTTGGCATACAAATGGGTGACAAATACATGGAACAGGTTAATGAGATTAAGGAAGGTGTGTCAAATTATTTTGAGAACTTGTTCACAAAACAAAGGTGGTAACGTCCTCATCTTGATGGGGTAGAATTCAAGAAGATCTCAACAGAAGACAACTTATTGTTGCTTGCTCCATTCAATGAAGAAGAAGTAAAATGAGCAGTGTAGAGTTGTGAAGGCTCCAAAGCACTAGGGTTGGATGGGTTTAATTTTAAATTTATTAGAGAAATGTGGGAGATAATCAAAGATGACATAATGGGTTTTGTGAATGACTTTCACAAAAATGGGAAATTAGTTAGAGGAGTAAATAGTTCCTTCATTGTGTGATACCAAAGGTTATTAACCCCCAGAAAATTGAGGAGTTCAGGCCTAGATCCTTAATTGGTGTAATGTACAAGGTGATAGCAAAGCTGCTTGCAAATAGGATCAGGTTAGTTCTAGATAGCATTATTGGAGAAAGTTAAATAGTTTTTATCGGAGGAAGGCAAATGGTTTGTAATTGCCAATGAAACAATTGATGTAGTGAAGAGAAAAAAGAAGGCAAGCTTTGTGTTTAAAATGGACTTTGAGAAGGCATATGATAAAGTATGTTGGGAGTTCCTGGATTACATGATGTCGAGGATGGGTTTTAAACCAAAATGGAGAAGGTGGATCAATGAATGTTTGAAGACAGCAAAGGTGTCTATTCTACTCAATGGAAATACTACCAGACAAGTTAAAATCAACAAGGGCCTTAGACAAGGAGATCCACTCTCACCATTTTTATTTCTATTGGTTGCAAAAGGCTTTAATGGTATTATTTCTTTAGCAGTCAACTGTGGACTTTTTGAATTGATATTGGTAGTAGACATATGCAAGTATCTCATTTACAGTTTGTCGATGATTCAATCTTGTTTGGCAAGGCCATGGAGGGCAACATATGGGCAGCGAAGAGAATAATGAGAACTTTCAAGTCGGTATTAGGATTGAAGATTAATTTTGGGAAAAGTCGACTCTTAGGAATAAATGTTTTAGACAATTGGATGTTAAAAATGGCCCACATTTTGAATTGTAAGCAAGGAGTTGTCCCTAGTAAATATATGGGTGTGCTAATAAGAGGCAATTGTAAAAACATCAATCTATAGAAACCTTTGATTGAGATGTTTAAGAAGAAATTGAGCCTATGGAAAGGTTGGTTCCTCTTTTTCGAGGGAAGGATTACACTCCTCAATGCAATGTTGTCCAATCTTTTAGTGTTTACCATGTTTTTGAACTTGTTACCAAAAGGTTTGATTCTCACTTTAGATAGAATTCTTAGGAACTTTCTATGGGGGGGAGGGGAGGGTAAGAGGAAGATTAATTGGGTTACATGGGATAAAGTTTGCAAAAGCAAAATGAAGGGGGGGGGGTTAGATGTTATAGATTTTAGAAAATTCAATCTTGCATTATTGGGAAAGTGGTGGAGTAAACTTGTAAGTGGGAAACAATGCCTCTTGTACAACATTATTAAACATAAATATGGTTGTGTAAAGGGTAGGTGGATTGATTGGGTACATGAAAATGGCCAAAAGGGATCTTTATGGTGGAGAAATATATGTAGGATAGATCACATTGATCATAATAGCGAGGGATGGCTATTAAGGGGATTTAAATTGAAACTTGGTGAAGGGAATTCTATCAGCTTTTGGAAGAAAGTGTGGACAGGGGATCAACCCCTTGCTAACCAATTTTCTAGATTGTTTCTTATTTCAACAAATAAAGAAAAGAGAATCTCCCAAATGGGAAAATGGAAGGAAGAAAACTAGCATTGATCATTACATTGAAGACGATCGCTATATGAGTGGGAGAAAGACAACCTTACTGAGTTGTAGGGATTAATCAATAATATATACCTAATCAACGGTCAAAAAGATTGCTAGGAGTGGAGGTATAATAAAAAGGGAGTTTATTTTGTTAAAACAACATATGCCCTGCTTTCCAGTAGCAACCATGATAATAGAACATGGATGAATGAAAGGACATGGAGCAAACTTATCCCCACAAAAATCAGTGCATTCGCTTGGCAAGTCTTGTAGGACAAAATCCCCACAAAGCTTAATCTCTATAAGAGGGGAATTACAATTGATCATAGCCAAGTGATGTGCAACTTATGTGGAGATAACATTGAAGATGCCAACCATCTTTTTCTTCATTGCAAAGTTGCTTATGCGGTAAGGGGTAAATGTGCACAATGGTGGAGATTTCTCTCAATTTAGCTTGAGACTTGTCACGATGATTTCAAGCAACATAGTCCCCCTGTTAAAGACCCATCAGTGAGAGCTGGGTGGGATGTGGTATGGTTCTCCATTACATGGTCCCTTTGGATGGTAAGGAATGGAAAGATTTTTAGAAACCAAGAGTTGACGTTGACAAAATTTTTGAGGTCATGCAATTAAGAGCTTTCAATTGGATTAAGGGCAAGACAATGGGTTATTCTTTTAGTTTGTATGATTGGATGTGCTCTTTGTCAATAATATTCTACAATATTCAGTTTGGTGGCTTGCGAACCAATACCCCAATTACTAATGAGGATCATGCTTGTAGACTGTATTATCTAGAAACAAGATTTTTCTTGGTCAAGTTACTGACAAGGAACACTTTGGTAATTTCACAATCTCCAACCCACCTCGTGAATCTAGCTGCTGGCACCTAGCTGTGTAACTTTTTGTCCAACATATCGACAAGATTCCTGTTGGTAAGTTGTTATTGCCAACCAGAATTTTCTCGGTGATGACCTTGGTCAACTAGCATCCTGAAGCAATGTAGAGATGATCAGCTTTAAATGGTCACAATGTGAATCTCATCAATAAGGGTCACCTCTTACTTGTTGAACCCCCTTTCCCCTTTCATTTTTGTCTTCTTCTTCTGGCAGCAAGTAGTTCTTGCTTTCCTTTCCTCCATTCTTTCCTTCGAATCACTTTAACATTTTTCTTCTTACAACGGGTGGATCAAGCAGTAGTAAATGAAATTTACATAATATTACTATTTTTTATATATTTTGACATTAAATTTAAATATTTTATGTATATTTTATTTTTTATGAAATTTAAACTATCAAAAATTGTCATTAATTAGTTATTGGATATTAATTAATATTGCTAGAGTTGTTGCTTTAGCTAAATTTTATGGATAGTTATCAACAAATTTTTGATAATTTTCTAGTGAAATTTCAACAATTAATAGTGAAAATTTAGTATTAAGTATTTGATATTAGCATTGTCAGATTTGTTTGGAGTAAATTATAGGTTAAATATGAACTTTGGTTTGTTGAAGGTTTTACGCAATTTTCATGCCTTACATTTTTGTACCCTTTTTTTTTTTTATTTCTTAACTATAAAAAATGTATGTTTTTAGCTTTTTTTGTCAACTAATCCGTTAAGTTTATCTTAATATGTATTTTTTTGTCTCTTAACATAGAGTTGAGGAACCTAAATTTTTTGGTTTAAAAGCCATGTTAGTCCCTCAATTTTTTGATTTATGTCAAAATTATGCTAAAACTTTAAAAGCACTAAAATTGTCCCTAATCTTTAATTTTTGGAACCAAAATAATCCTTGAACTTTTATTTAGTATCAATTTAGTCCTTAAACTTTGAAGATAGGTACCAACTTAGACCAATTTAATCATTCAACTTTAGAAATAGAATTAAAAAAATATATCATAATAGTAAAATATAATTGTTTGATTTTATGTCATTAATATTTAAAAAAACCGACTTTGTGGCAAAATAATGAATTAGGTAACACTTTTCATTAACATAAGGACTATTTTGGTATTAAAAATTAAAGTTTAGGGATAATTTCTGTATTTTTAAAGTTTAAGGATAATTTTGGTATAAATCTAAGATATTAGGAACTAAATTTGGTATTTCAACCTAACTTTTTAGCAATTTAATAATTAGTCGTATTTTGTTGTTGTATCTATTTTAAGTTGTATTATGCTAATTTTAAATGTAATTTTTTTAACTTAATGGTATATATAAAGAAAATTTTTATTGAAAATATATATAAATTAATATTTTAATAATTATTTTGTAGGTTTGTATTTTAGCTCTTGTGGATCCTCATTACACAGTAAGTTCATTTTTCATTATATTTTTATAATCGTATGGTTAAATATTTATTTTTTGTTAAATAAAAATTCAATAATTTGTGTATAATAAATTTTGTTGATGAATAAATTTAACATATTTATATATATGTATGATAAATTGGGGTTTTAACCAACTATAAAATATATAAAAGATATTATAATTATTTTGAAACTAATCATGTTATTATTTTTATTTTATTGATTTAATAAGATTATGGAGGATCGTAGTTGGATGTATGGGTGTCAAACTCCACGAGGAGAAATATATGATGAATTCTATAATGGAGTTGAATATTTCATTTAATTTGCATACAGTAACCTTGGTCTTGAACTAAATGATTTAATTAGGTGTCCTTGTACCAAATGCTTTAATTTATTGTTGATGACTCGGGGAATGGTATGGGACCATCTTACTAGGAATGGTTTCATGAATGCTTAGTTTGTTTGATGGGTGCATGGTGAAACACTTGTGAATTCAACAAAACCATGGTCTGTTACTAATCTAGGAGAATCATCACATAGCCAAGATACATACCATGATGAAAGGAATGACTTCTGTAAAATGGTGTATGATGCATTTTGTCCAGAGAATGATGATTATTGGGAAATGGAAGGTAATTTCCCCAATCAACATTTGGATGAGGAACCAAACAATCAAGTAAAGGCATTTTATGACTTGTTTTATGCATCTACAATTTCACTTGGTAGTTCTAAAAGAAATGAGACAGTGCTTAGCTGGCTCTCTTATATGTTGCATACAAAGATTGCAAATAATATAACTGTTGGTGGTTTTAATGCCATTCTCAAAGGATGTAGAGGGTTGTTAAGTGATGAAAATCAAGAAAAAGTTCCTACAAACTTTTATGAAGTAAAAAAATTTATGAAAGGGCTTGGGTTAGATTATCTAAAAATTGATGCTTATGTTAACAACTGCTTTTTATACTATGGGGAGCATATGAAAATATTGACTACATGTCCAATTTATAGAGAAGTGAGGTATAAATAGAGAAATCTAGGGAGGAAAAGAAAAAAGGACATTCTGAGAAATTCTCTTTGGTATTTGGCAATAATACCTTGCCTTCAAAGGCTATGCATGTCTCAAAAAATAACAGAGCACATGACATGGCATTTGAAATGTTGTGATGATACAAATGAGGTCATTCATCCAGCACAATCAAAAGCATGAAGACATTTTCATCAAATGCATCCTTCTTTTAAAAGAAAACCTCGTAATGTTTGATTAGGTCTTGCTATTGATGGTTTTAACCCATGGGTTCATTTTTCAACATATGGGTTCATTCTTCAACTCCCTACTCTTGTTGGCTAATTTTTTTGATTGTTTATAATTTGCTGCCAGAGATGTGCATGCGACCAAATTTTACTTTTCTTACATAGGTCATTACAGGTCCAAAAAGCCTAGGTAAGAATATCGATGTTTTCATTTGACCTTTAATTGAAGACTTGAAAATGTTATGGTCGAATGATATAAAAACATATGATAGTTACCGTAAGCAAAACTTCATAATGCGAGCTATGTTCATGTGGACCATAATTGATTTTTTAGGTTATGGTATGGTGTTTGGTTGGAACACTCATGGCCGGTTGTCTTATCCTCATTGTATGGAGATGACACGATCTTTTTACCTTCAAAATGGTTGGAAACCTTTTTTTTTTTTACTGTCATCATCAACTTTTACCCCAATCACATCATTTTAGATTTAATCAGAGTAATTTCTTGAAGGGTTGGGTTGAATTTGATAGTTCCCCTCCTCGATTGGATGGTATTTCAATGCGTCACCGAGTTGAAAACCTTCTTGATGTGTTGTCTGGGAAACCGTTTGAAAAGCAAACAATTGAGGGTTTGGAGATCACCCATAATTGGGGGAAAAAGTGCATTTTTGGGAACTTCCTTATTGGCAGGATAATCTTATTTGACATAATCTTCATGTAATGCACTGTGAGAAAATTTTCTTTGATAATATAATACACACTGTTATGGATGACAATAAGACAAAAGACAATGGGAAAGTAAGATTGGATTTAGCCATTTATTATGACTGAGGAAAATTGCACATGGGATATGATATGCACGGTAAGCTTGTGAAGTCTAATGCCAATTATGCACTTACCTTTGAAAAACAAAAGCTTCTATGTGCATGGTTAAAATAGTTGTGCTTTCTTGATGAGCTTGCTTCCAACATATCAAGATGTGTCAACTTGAATGAGTCCAAGTTATTCGGGATGAAAAGTTATGATTGTCATATTTTCATGCAATGACTAATTCCAGTTGCTTTTTGAAATTTATTGCCATTTGCTATTTGGTGTCCTTTGACAAGTTAGAAATAATATTCCTCCAGCACTCTTTGATTTTATGGAGCATCTAGCAATTCATCTTCCATATAAAGCTAGAGTTGGTGGTCTTGTTTTGAAAGGAAAACATACAAAGAAATTGATAATATTAAAACTTACTATTAATTGCTTTTTTTTTAATTAATCTTATCAATATCTCCTTTCAGGCGCATGCGCAAACTAAAGAGCACCATAGGGAATAAAAATCATATAGAGGCATTTATATTATAAGAGATAACCCTTTTTTGCTCTCATTATTTTAGGGATGATGTTGAGACAAGCTGGAATCAACTACTAAGGAACTATGGCGACATTAGGAGCAATGTCCCAAGTAAGTTATCCATGTTTTGTTGCCCTGGTGAATCAATAGGTGTATAATCACGTACACAATGTTTAACATTGGAGGAGAAAGATGTAGTTGAACTATATATACTGCTAAATTGCAAGGAAGTTGATGTTTAGATAACGTAAGTTTTACTCCTTAGAAAAGTAATAGCCTATATGATTTTCACGAAGTCTTAATTAATAAATAAATGTTATTTTATAATAAATTTGAGGAACAAGTTGGTGCATATTTGACCTTTGAACAACTACAAAGAGTGCTAACAAATAGTTTTGCTTGATGGTTCAAAAACATGTTAACAAATTCTTATATATTATTTTCTCAAAATTTTAATTAAATATTAAATATTATTAAATTAAATTTTTTTTCATATATAGGTGTTTAGTGGATAATATGAAATCAACAAACAACTTATCCACTTTGCAGTTGGCTTGATCTTTGAAGTAAATGTTTATAATGGGTTTTACGTGAACAACTTCAAATTTTTGACTAAAGAGTTTATTAGTAATAAAAAGACATATAACTATGGTATTTCTGTTAAAGGAACGACTATTAATTCTACAGATGAAATTGATTAAAAGAGGTAATCAAGTTATTGTATTATGGCCAGTCAGGTCAATAGGAGACTGTAGTTTTGTTCAATTGTGATTGGTATGACACGAGCCGAGAAATACGTGTGAATGTTGAACATGAAATCCTTGATGTCAATCCAAGGTTTAAACTTTCAACGGGAGAGCCATTTTGCTTTGCTAGTCAAGCACAACAAGTTTATTATACTTCATATCTGACGGCCATGGATAGAACTACTTGGGGATGATTGGTGATGAGTTTGATTTTGTTATGCATTTGTCTACCATTTTTTGGCTTAAAATTTAATTGTATAGGTCCTTGGTAACTTAGTTTCACCTTAATTTACATTAACTTCATTATTTGTAGATGAAAATTAAAATAGGAATTAATGTTTCAATAAGTGACATAATTTGCACATGCTGTAGTAATTTAATCATATCTTTTTCTTCAGGCATCAGATTGAGATAATTCTTAAGGTGTTGGAAAGCTGAGAAGTGGAGCTATAATTCATCTTTTATGAGCTTAACCCAGTTCCTTCAGTATCAATACAGAATTTCAGTGGAATGTGCAGCAAGAAGGCTGTGCGGATTGCAGAAAAGAAAGAAAGAAAACTGGGATGTGTTTTGGATGTGGGCTGGTGGCATACCAGGCCCAAAAGATGCAAAAAACCCTAGTCAAGAAGAAAAAGGAAATCAATGAGAATATTTTATACATATACCCAGATCTGCAGAAAGAAAACGGGAATCTGCTCTGCACATAGAAAAGAGGGGGACGCCAAAAATCTGTTCGCAAACAAGGAGGAGAGCACAACGCTGCTGCCCAGCCTGGTTTGAAACTACAGAACAGCCTTTGTTTCCATTGTCTTCTCTGGTTCTGTTCTCTTCTCCGACAGCCTCTGTTTGGGAGATCCGGACAGCAGCACGCCATCGACGCAAAGTGCAGTTCGGCTTGCTCTCCATTGGGATGGGTTTTGTTGATTCTTACTTGATTTTTTTACTATGATTTTCTACTGGGTTTTCCGAATTATGGCTGTCCAGAACTTCACTATGTGTAGCTAGATTTCTTTGAACTAGGGATGGATGGATTTTAATTTTTGGATTATGTGACTTTTTTTTTTGTTTAATTTAAGATTTATTGGTTATTTGCATGATGAGTTTATGTTATTGAGCTTAATGCTTTGAGAGCCTGATAACTTTTCAATTGATTTAGTGATTTATGCACGAACTTGAAAAAGAATTGTGTAAGTTAAACTAATAATAATCTAAACCGTGTTAGACTATGAGATCTAGAGGTAATTAGCTCACATGTGATAGTGGAGGAAGAGAAGAGAGTTAGTAGCTCCCCATTTTTAAGCTAGAGGTTTCCATAGAATTTAATGCTCATTAGTTTGTTTAAAATTACATAGAGATATGATTAATTTGGCAAACAAATGAAGGATTAGCTTAACTTGAGAAAGCTGGTTAATTAATTTAGGAAAATCCGCCATCTCATGCAATAACACTATTATTTGAACTTGAATTAAACTAATTAAACAGTTGCATAATTCAGAATTAAATGAAATTTAAACCCTAGTTCCTTTCCATTCATAGTTTCTTTAACTTAGAAAATTCCTTTAGTTTAATTTCTTTAGTTTAAGTAGTTTTCTTTTAAATATTTTAGCTTGACTCCATTAATTGTTAATTCAACTTAGGTTAGATTAATATTGTCTCGGTAGCGTAGAATAGTTCTTAAGGGAACGATATCTTACTCATCTTATACTACATAATCGATTAGGTTCACTTGCCTAAAAGTAATGCATATTTGGTCATCAATTGGCAACATGTAAAATAAAATCTAGACATCTAATTGATACCTTATCTACCTTATTTTCAAGGGAGATTGATGACATTTTTCAAGATGATGAGCCCTCCATAATGCAAGGCTCTTCATTGGCTAGAAATGTAAGTGCAAACCAATCACTTCAACTACATTCAGAAGGCGTTACAAAAGTTGAGGTTAATGCTAATACATCCAAAGAAGAGGACTATGGAGAATAAAAAGATTCAGAATCAATGAGGTAGACCCATTTACAAGGCTAAATTGCTTCCAAGTCCATAAAAATTAACAAAAGTTGCAATCTTTGAAGGAAAATACAAACAAGGATGGAAAAACCTAAACTAAAGCTATGAACAAAAATGGATCTTGCATTCTAATATGGAAATTACGCTGAAATTTGGAAGAAAAAGTCTAAAAATTCAAAATGCATACACGGTGGCCAATTTTTCTACAGGGGTAGGCCATCTGTGTGTGTGTTGGTTTTCCTTCTGTTTTCCTTTTCTTCAATGCTAGCATCCTTTCTTCGTGATTATTGGCCCTCTCCCACCATATATGGATAATGGGTGCTCCATATCTGAGGCAGTTTCCTTTTGTTTGACAGTTGATAGTTTTAATCCAATTTTAGTTCTAATAAAACCCTAATATTAACTGTCACGCCCCAGAACCCGAATCCGAGGCGCGACAAACGCCGTGCACTCGTGAGAGGGTCCCACAAATGCACAAGGCTCGGAACTTATCCAAATCACATCTGACCATCCAATAACTCAAATCAATTACAAGTGGCTAGCCTTCTAACTCGTCACTCCCCTTGGTTTCCCCGTCCTCAGTTTCGTTTCCTGAAATGGTGGACAAGGAAAACTATGAGATAACTCAGCAAGTAAATATGGATAGCCCTTGGGTAAAACTTTTAAGCACGCCAGATAAACAGTTTAATATAACCAAAACGCTCAGTGACAAAATCAAATTCAGTTAATTGCAAAGCATTCAATGACAACTCGTCAATGCAAAATCAGATTCAGTTCAATAACAAAACGTTTCATGACAAACCGTCAATGCAGAAGAAAACTCAGTTCAGTAGTCTCATCTATAAGTCATGGCCAGCGTTTATAAACCTCCCACTGGCGGGCATAGTAGTTGCCAATGTTTAACCCCATAGGCAAGGTTACAAAAGTGCCAGTGCTTAACAACTCCCACTGGCAGGCGTCAGTAATGGTGCCAGTGTTTACAACTCCCACTGGCAGGCGACAGTAATTACCAATGTTTAACCCCATTGGTAGGGTGAACCGGTTCTACAGAAATACATGTCGACATGTGCTAGCGTTTATAAACCTCCCACTAGCGGGCACAGTAATCAGTAATCATGACTATATCCGAGACAAAACCATGCAGAGTTTACAGAAAAACCCGAATTTCACAATCAATCTCGAATTTCAGAACAAATCGAAAAATTTCCATGTGGACATGGATTTAACAGAAACTCAATATTCACAAATTTCTCAGTTCATCAAATAGTTCAGTCAATTTTCAAATAGGCATGCTCAACTCCAGAAAAACAATGAAATTCTCATTTTCATTTCAATCATGCTCAATTCCAGAAAACAGTGAAATTCTCATAAAAACCATCACAATTTCCATTTCAATTTAATCACATTCAAATGCTGATAAAATCAATTTAAAATCACTTTAAACCTTGCCACCATCTCAAAAACAATTTAAAACATGCTTTAAAATCGAAGGGCTTTACCATAATTTACTTACTTCACTCGCATAAAATCGAGCACTCAATCTCAGTGCTAACTGACTGAACGATCGGAAACCTAATCAAAACACCTTAGAATTAATACCGAACTATCACAAATTCAAACTGAATCATCATTAAAATCACTCCCAATCCCGACGCTATTCCTATCAATCTCCACATGATAAAATATCTCCAAATTCGTTCTTATATCACAAACTAATCACTTAAATCCCCGTTATTTATTGACCCTCGGTGTGTGAACAGTGCCTATGAACAGTACCAGTGAACAGTTATCCGCAGTGAACAGTGACTGTAACTTCCAAAATTGGCCAAAACACTAGCTAATCATACGGGATTTTCTCTCCAAAATCTCGCAACAATCATAACAAGCTAATTTCCTACTTAAACCACACTTAAAAACATAGCTTAAAGCTACCAAAATTCATTCCAATTTCCCGGACAAGCAATGGAGACCCACGGCTTTCGCCAACAATGGCTAAGTCACGGGATTACCCCTACACAACATCACAACAGCCCAATTAACAAAATTCCTACATAAACCAAGCACAAAACACGTTTAAATGCTACCGGAATTCCTCCCCCATTTTAGCAAAATTCGGGCAAGCACAGGGCAGCACTTAATGGAAAAACCCAACACTTAAATGGGTAATTTTAAGCTTGGAAAAGCCGGCAACTTACCAGAATTCCAGCCAGCAGAACCTGAGCTTGGCTGGTGAGGAAGCCGACGGGATCCAGGGGGGAAACTCACGGCAAACTCCAGAAATTCAAGAACCAATAACAAAATTAGAGTAACCCAAGCCAAATGAAGAGAGAGAAAGGATGAATTCAAGGCTACTTCTTACCAGAAAAAGCCGAAGGATTCAAACCCAGTAGAACCAGACGGACAAGGGAGGAAGAAGCAGAGCAGATCCGGGATTTCTGGGTTGAGAGGGAAGATTCTAAGCCCCAAATCTCGTTACTTATCAAGAAAAGAAGGAGAAAATCCCAAGTTTGGTCACCAATTTTCTCAAAGAATTGAGTTGGTGGCTAGAGGGGCTTGGAGGGGGCTGTCGGGAGGAAGAGTCGAGAAGGAGAAGAAGATGAGGAAGAGCAAAACACGTGGCTGAGGAGGAAGAAAAGAAAGAAAAAGAAACAGAAAAAGTAGTTCATCCTTATCCTAATTTTCTTTCTTTTAAGTCCCTCAACTTTTAAAAATTTGACTATTAAGCCCCTCAATAATATTTTCCCTCATATAAGTCCCTTATTTAATGCTAAAATATCCCCAAAATTTTGGGATATTACATTAACCTTCTCCTAAAAACCCTAAACTTCCTAATTTAAATCAAACTCAATTACTACATAGATGATCACCTTATCACCTGCCATGTAAGTTCAACTCACCATGAATTTCGTATTGGTTGTAAATTTTTAAGCCTTAACCATCCATCTTGCTGACTTTCCTTACATGGATCTAATAGCTAGCCCCAACTTGACGTGTAGCTTTATCCATTGGTTTTACTTTAGGTGTAAAAAAATTACATAATGATACATTATATTTTAAATTTATAATATCATATGACATTGTAATTGTAATGCCTTCTCAAATAAAAAAATGAGTCAAATAAGGATAAAATAGTCAAACATATTATGAATTATACAAATAAATGGATCTTTTACCTTATATATCCTAACAAGCATCTCCCATCTATAATATTCACTTAACTTCATTTAGAATTCCATTAGCCACATTCATGGAACCACCACATTCATGAACTGGTAAATATATTCATAGAACCATTATATTCAAGGTGCTATCTAGTTTTGTTCAATGTTTCAGTTAAGTTCCATTTATGAATCTTATCAAATTCATCCATTAAATTTATGTAACATTCATTCTTCCTTAGCCTATATATATAGGCTTTCATTGAACTGTAACTAAAAATGAAAATGAAGATGGAGATGAAAAAGAATAGAAAGCATTACTAATTACCATACTTCTTTCTCTTCTCTTCTCATGATCTTATCTCACTTTTCTCCTACTCAATTATCACTTATTTCATAAGAAAACAAAATAAAAAGGTATGAGGATAACATATTAGGGTGTGGTACTAACCACAGCTTATGAGACTCTTGTGGAAACTTTCCTCTTAAAGGTTTTTGAACTTATTTCTTTATAAAGTTGTTTATTTATTTTGACAAATTAATATCTCAAAAAAAGTAACATTTTTAACTTTTATTTTTCCTAATATAAGATTCATTTGAGGACTTTTCCTATATCAATTTTTTACTATATACAAAAAAAATTATTAACTTAATAAAATTCCAACAAAACATATTAATTTTCCATTAATAAAATGGTTGAAAATTGATATACATTCTAATTCAACATACTCAATAACATATTTATTAAAAAATTATTATTTTTAAATTTAGATTCAAGACAATAATTAATATACATTTTGATTCAATACATTCAATAATGTATTTATTAAAAAATTATTATTTTCAAATTTAAATTCAAGATAAAAAACTTTTAATTATAAATTTTAATGACTAAACCAATATGTATTAATGAATGTGTTAAATAAAAAAGTGTACTAATTATTTTCTTAATTATAAAATTTAATGTAGAACAGATATGCAGTCTCAGTTTCTCATTTAATTCCACATTTACACTGAGGACAAAATGTAAATATCATTATCTTCCTCCTGGATCAACAATTTTCTGTGTTGATGCATCTAATTAGATGGTGGGAACCTAATCATTGAAATAAAATTGGTAATATTATGTATGATCAATACTGTAGTGAAGTGTATTCAAATTAAAACCAAATTTCTGGTTTCTTGACAGTGTATTCAAACAATAGAAAACACATGGACCTAGAGTGAGTTCATGCGACAGTGTATTCAAACAACAGAAAACACATGGACCTGGAGTGAGTTCATCTGCATGCAATCAATGTTTTATTCTCATAAACTCGCATTTGAATTATGTGAATGTCAAGAGTTTATTTATTTAGTTATTTATTTTGTAACGATGAAATATAATCAAAAGCAATTCTGTTTGGGGTTGCGAGCCCCTACAAGATCAACCATACACAATAGGCTCACATGACGTGCACAGTCAAACAAAATATATGAAACCCATGAGAGGCCAAAACTCCCTTCTTGGCAGCGATGTCAAGAGTTTATTAAGCCTCTAGAATTAGGACTCTGGAAATTTGATGAGACGGTTTGACAGGTGATACAGGTGTCGCTACAACAAAACTATCCTTTAGCGACAAAATAATTGAAATCCCGTCGTTAAAATTCATGAAAAATTCATACAAATAATGATGGGTTCTTCATCTTGTTATTAATACAGTTCATTAAAATCAAATTAACCACCACCTTAAAAATCTCATCATTGTTGATATTATTTTGTCACTTATAATAACGGATAAAAAAAAAATGGTGGTTGATTGTAATCTAATTTTCCCCCCTCCACATGCAAATTTTTAGGAGGGTGAATTTCGTGGTAATGTTAAAAATATTAAATGGTTAAAAAATAGAAGTGCATTGAATCTAGGGCTCTTTAGATCCAACGCTTCTTCTTAAGTTTGATTAAAATAAAACCTATGAAGTAAAGACAATTTTGGCTTAGCAAATAAAGGAGAAAAAGACAATTTTAACTTAGCTTTTCATTTTCCTCTCGTCAATCTTTCACTTCCTCAAAAAATTCTTGGATTTGGCTTTCTTAATCTAAGTTTCTCTTAACAAAATTGAAGAATCCATTCACCAATTTTGCTTTATTTTTCGATCCACCACTGCTAAAATGGGTTGAAGGATCTACATCATCAACTTCAAATTTTGGGTTTCTCTTTGAATAAGATGTGAACTTGGTATGAGTTTAATTTTTATTTCCTTCACTTGTACTGCTTTCCTCATATGAGTTTTGGTTCACTAATTCAACTTTATTTTCTACATTATTTCTAGTTCCGACTTGAGATTTCACTTTTGAGCTTTCTTCATCTTCGTCGACTACTACTTGGATTAAAGGGTCAGAGCTTCATTAAAGCCGCTTCAAATTTGGTATGAAATCTTCAAATGTAGAAAATTTGATTTAACTTGTTTGGGTTCTCAAGATGCTTCCTTTATTTTGTTTAGATGTCGTCATAGAATGGGTTTTATTATTATTATTATTATTATTATTATTATTATTATTATTATTTGTGTCTATCATCACATAATGGGTTTTAGTTTTCTTTTTTTTTTTGTGTGTTTGTGCTGGCTTGTCTTTTTGCTGAGAGAATGTGATATGATGCTTGTCTTTTTTTTTTTCATGAAGGTCGCACAAATTTATCTCTGTTATTTGGGGGAGGAGGAGAACTTTTTTTGAAATTTCACTTTAAAAATTCAATTGTATCAAACTCTATAGTTGTTACCATAATATATTCTATTAATATTTATATATTCTTATATTTGAAATTTACCTTATGTGTAGTAAAAGAAAATGGCACCTAACAAGGATTGGATGAACCTTGTGGGGAAGGATAGACTTAGTGAAGCATATGTGTTGGGAATTGAAAATTTTCTAAACAATGCTTTTAAGAGGAATAGGGGGAAAACAAAAATCCTATGCCCATGCATCAAATGTCTTAATGCATACCCAGGATGCAAAGAAGTAGTTAGATCACATCTATTTACTTGTGGGGCTTCCTCTGGCCATACCTTTTGGTACCACCATGGAGAAAAAACAGATGAGACTAAATTTGAATCTAATAAAGAAGAAGAGGAAATAGACTATGATGAGAGTGATGATGAAATGCAGGAAATTTTAAGGGTTTATATTCTAACTTTAATGGTTTTGATAAAGATGATGAGGATATTGGGGTTTCAAGGAATGAATTAGATGAAATAGAATTGAATAAGGATTTAAAGAAGTTTTATAGGTTGTTGAAGGACAGTAAAAAGCCACTATTTGATGGTTCTAAAATATCAAAAATATCTGCATTAATGAAATTACTTCATATCAAGAGTCTTGGTAGATGGAGTAGCAAGTCATTCACCATGTTGATGCAATTGTTGAATGAAGAGTTGCTCCTTGATGGATCTACTTTGCCAAATTCCTGCCATGAGGCAAAGAAGTTCATTAATGATCTTGGCTTGTCCTATAAGAAGTATGATTCATGTGTGAATGATTGCATTTTGTATTGGAAAGATGATAAAGATCTAAAAATTTGTAAGGTATGTGGCACTTCAAGATGGAAAATGGATAAGTTCTCAAAGGTTAAGTGTAAAGCAAATGGTAAGAAAATACCAGCAAAAACACTACACTACTTTCCATTAAAGCCAAGACTTCAAAGTTTATTTATGTCTTCAAAGACAGCTTCTTCCATGAGATGGCATCATGAGCAAAGAGTTGATGACAAAGTCATGAGACACCCAATTGATTCATTAGCGTGGAAATCTTTTGACAAACTTTATGAGGCTTTTGCTGCTGAGCCCCGTAATGTAAGGTTAGGCCTTGCTAGTGATGGTTTTCAACCTTTTTCAAGTTTAAGAGAACCATATAGCATTTGGCCAGTGGTGTTAATTCCATATAATATGGAGCATTGGGTGTGTATGAAACCCTCTAATTTCATCCTATTGATGATTATTCTAGGTCTTGAAGGTCTAGGAGATGCAATTGATGTTTATTTGCAGCCTTTGATTGATGAATTGAAAGATTTGTGGCAGTTGAGTGTCACAACATTTGATGCTTCAATTGGTCAAAACTTCCAATTGCATGCAACTTTGCTTTGGACTATTAGTAATTTACCAACATTGAGAATTTTGTCTAGATATAGTACTAAGGGAAAGCTTGCTTGTCCTATTTATAATAAGGATACATGCTCTATAAGATTGGCTAATGGTGGGAAGCAATGTTTTATGGGTCATTGGCACTATTTACCCATCAATCATCAGTGGAGAAAAGATAAAGATTCATTTGATGGCACTAAAGAACAAGGGTTGCCACCAAAGTCATATTCTAGTGATGATATCCTTCTTCAAGTGGAAGACTTAGAAGGGGTTATATTAACTAAGGTAGCAAAGAAGAGGAAAAAAATATCACATCAAAACAGGGGTGATAATTGGAACAAGAAGAGTATATTCTTCCAACTTCCATATTGGAGTTAGCTTTTGATACATCACAATTTGGATTTTATGCATATTGAGAATAACACTTATGACAATGTGGAAGGAACAATCATGAATGAAAAAGAGAGGACTAAGGACAATGTGAAATCTCGTCTTGATTTATAAGAAATGAACATAAGACTAGAGTTACACCCGATTCCAAATGGGAATAAACTTGCCTTACCTGTAACATCTTACACATTTTCTTCTGAGGAAAATCATATTTTTTTTTGTCAATTTTTGTAGTTAAAGGTTCCTGATGGTTTTTCATCCAACATATCCTATTGTGTGAACCTTAAAGAACAAAAATTTTAGGCTTGAAAAGCCATGATTGTCATGTTCTTCTCTAGCACATACTTTTTCTCACAATACGTGGTTTGCCTCCCAAATCAGTATGTGAACCACTTATTGAGTTATCTTTATTTTTTGAGGTCTTAGGTGCTAAGAAACTAAAGCTGGAGGATTTGAACCAAATAGAATCGCAAACTCCTTTAACTCTTTGCAAATTAGAAAGGATCTTTATCCCTTCTTTTTTTGATGTAATGTTACATTTTCCCATTCATTTAGCTAATGAAGCTAAGATTGGAGGTCTAATTCAATTTTGGTATATGTACCTTGTTGAACGGTTCATGTATGAGATGAAGTCACTCATTCGCAATCCTGCTCATGTAGAAGGATCAATTGCTGAGGGTTATATTGCCAATGAGTTGCTAGTCTTTTGCTCAAGGTATTTACATAGCATGGAGGCAAAGTTTAATTGCCTAAAGAGAAATTATGATGGTGGTAACAAATTTGTTGGAGATTTATCTGTGTTTTCTCGAGTTGGATGAGCATTAAGTGTTGGTTTGAAATGTAATCTTAATAAAAGAGATTTAGAAGCAGCTCCTTTTTGTCCTAAAAGATTGTGATGAAGTTCTACCATTTAAGGAGTAAGTTATCTTGTAACCCAACATCTTTTAATATTTAATTGATATGGTTATATTTGTATTCTTATTAGGTTAAACCCCTATTTTGGTCCCTGAACTATTGTACGGACCCCCGATTTGGTCCCTGAACTAAAGAAATCCCTAATTTGGTCCTTGAACTATTGTACAGACCCTGAGTTGGTCCCTAAACTATTGTATGGACTCCCAAGTTAGTCCCTAAATTATTGTACGGATGCCCAATTTGGTCCCTACTGTTTACCAATTTAACCCCAACTTAGTCCTTCTGTTAAATAATAGTTCAAGGACCAAATTAGGGTGAAATTGTAAACAGTAAGGACCAAATTGGGGGTCTGTACAATAGTTCAAGGACCAACTTAGGCCAAATTATAAACAGTGGGGACCAAATCGGGGGTCCGTACAATAGTTTAAGGACTAAATCAGGGATTTCTTTAGTTTAGGGACCAAATCGAAGGTCTGTACAATAGTTTAGGGACCAAAATGGGGATTTAACCTTCTTATTATCTATCTTTCTGCAGAGAGTACTCTCAATTAGAAGCAAATAGTTCTATCCAACTATCAGAGGAAGATTGGAATAAAAAATACTAGAGTGAGTAAATTTATTTATTTTTTCTTTCTATTGTGTGATAATTAATTAAATATTTCTATTAAACCATGAGAAAATTAATTTTTGTAGGCTACGTGGTTGCTTGAGGAGGACAATAGTGTGTTTAAAGAGGGCATACTTTCTTTGGCTCACGATCCTTTAGAATATGCAACATACTTTATGGTTATGTTATTAATGGTTATAGGTTTCATGTAGAAACTCATGATATGACTCTTGGAACACAAAATAGTGGAGTGTTGGTTCAAGCAAACATAAGAAGTGGATTAGGAAATATAGATTATTATGGTGTACTAAATAGGATTGTGGAGTTGCAATATGTTGGTGGCAGAAGAGTGGTGTTGTTTCATTGTAATTGGTTTGATGGACATGATATAGAGAGGGGTGTCAAGGTTGATGATTATGGGTACATTTCTATTAGTTGTCATCGTTTTCTCAAAACAAGTGAGCCCTTTATACTAGCTAGCCAAGCTACACAAGTGTTTTATGTTACTGATAATTGTAAGAAAGGTTGGCATCTTGTTGTAAAAACACAACCCCATAACTTGTATGAGGCACCATCACAACCAAAAAGTATCTACAATGATGTAGAAAGTGAATTTGAGACATAACAACAGGGTGAATCGTTTATCCCTCATTTCCTGCCATCATCCTTATCAAATGTAGTTGCTGGAATCAATCGAGTAAGGAAGGATGTGGAGCCAATGCTGGTAGAAAATCCACTACAAAAGAAGAGAAAGCAAAGATCTTGATGATTATAACTTCAGTTTGTGGCTACTTTGAGAGTGGTTTTTTTTTTTTTTTATTGTTAAACGATGATTTTGTAAACTGCTGTTGTATTGAACAAATTGTCATTATTATAACGTTAACTAGCTTTGTTTTTGGTCTTAATCTTTTTTAATGCTCATAATTTGAATATGCTTACTTTGGTGAATAATTATTTTCATATAGTTGTTTTTACTAGAGCTATAGTTGGTGTATTAAGAAACTCAAACTAATTTCTTGTTTACTTTTTGTTCCAAGAGAAGGAAAATCTTGCCTCAAACAATCAAGTTACAAAGTGGGAAAGTTTCTATGAATAAGCCTGCCAAGCATTTTATAGCACCAGGAACATTAGCCAACTCACGTACAAAAGGACTTAGATCAATCAATCTAGTTGGAGCATCTAGGAAGAAATCATCTACTAGTAAATCTCTTCATGTTACAAAAATTATAGATGAAAATATTGTTAGTAATGTTTTTTTTTTTTTATCAGCAAAATAAATTTTATTATATGGAGCATAAGGGGTACTCCTGTCCATCTACAATAATTAAAACTCACTACATCCAAAACATATTAGGAAACGAAATCCCAATTTGAAAACAAAAATCCAAAAATGAGCTTCCATCATCCATAACTATAGCTTTAAAATTCCCTCAAAACTTGTCCTCTACATCAACAAGAAAGCAACCAGAACAGCATGCACAGCCGGCAATTAATTTTCATGAACATTCCCATTTCGGACCACCTGCTGCAACTTCTTCACACTATTTAAATTTTTATAGTGCAGTATAATTGCATTCCTGCACTCCGTAGGCTTTAATATCCAATCTGTGTAAGAGAACACACAACCTGTTTCTTTATTTTTAAGCCATAAGAAAGATTTAGCTTGAATAGATTCAAATAATTGCATAACAGACATCACATCTGTCCTAAACACTTGCATATTCCACCAATACTAGACAAACCAAGCAGTAACCAAAAAAATGAGAGCCCCTAGATCCTTCGACCTTCCCCCACTGATACCATTAACAAAAAAATGGTTAGCATTATTAGAGTTATTGTAAATTTTAACCTCCTATTTGATTCTTTATTGTTGAATTTTAATTATATTAATAAAAAAGTATAAATTTTTATTATTTATTTATTAAATTTAATAAACTCTTGATTTTGTTGATTCGATTTTACGATTCCAATTTTACCTAACCAAAATGATTTTAGGTAAAATCTTGATTTCGACAACATTGATTATGCTTGTGGCTTATAAATAAATAGTTTTTCTTAGTGAGGTCTGAGTGTGCTTTGCCATTCATTTATTTCTGCATCATGCCATAATCTGATTCTTTGCTTGTGGCAAGGTTTCCTTAGCTTTTAAACAATGCCTATATGTTTCTTGTTTTACAGGTAAAGTTTGATGATTGATTAATTTTTGGAGGTTAATCCCATGAAAATGTAGGTGATTTTCTATAGATTTTTGGTTTTTTAATTGTCTTGCATTAGTGTCTTTGTATGTACTAATGATAATTTATATTGTTCTTTTCCAGGTAAAAAGGTGGTCTCAACATATTCAAAGTATAGGTGAATTTGACTACTTTTAGTACTTATTGTTACACTTTTGATACTTTTTGACAATGGGCATATAGAAATTAAGTATAAGACTCATTTGTACTCATGGATATAGCTAAAATTTACCTTCATGTGTATGTAAACATCTTGCTTTTGATAATTTAATAGAAACTTAGACTTTTACATATATTTTTATTATCATATTTATCATTGTGAATGTGATATAACCATTAAATATTGCCTTTAATGTAGGTTATTAGAATTAGCTACCACATCATCTATAATAATTATCTTATCGCAGTGTTTAACAATAACAAAATAATCATGGTATATTGTTGTTAATGGTTACTAAATAACTAGAATACTTGTCATGAATGATTATATTAACGAAAATATTTAAAATTAACATTTAATTTAATGACGAGCATTGACCATGGTTAGAAACAATAGAGTGGTGGTTATTTTTATTTTAAATTTAAAAATTATTAAGCTTTCACTGATGGGATTCCCCTTGCTATAAATTGATTTGGTGAAGATGAATAGGATATTTTAATGATGGGATACAATCCACTTTTAGTAATAGGAAAAATGCCCTTGTCATTGAAAACTTTTAACCACCAAACATACAACAACGGGCCATGACGAGGCCTCTTGTCATTATTTCTACTTTAATGACCAAAATTGAAGCTATTAATGATGGTATATACTCTCATTAAAAGCAATTTTTGTTGTAGTGTGTGTAGATGGCAAAACCCCCAAATCCATCCCTCAAATAGAGGGGTAGGGATAGATCCACCCCTCAAAAAAATACAGGGACAAATTTCCTCTCTAAATTATAAATTGAGACAAATCACCTATTTTTTAACGTGTGACATCAACTTTCCATTAAAAGATGCTTACGTGGCTAACAGAATTTTGACATCACACATTAAAAAATGGGTGATTTATCTCAATTTATAATTTGAAGGGGTAGTTTGTCCCTGCATTCTTTTGGGGGCGGATCTATCCTTGCCCCCATTTGAGGGGTGTAGTTGGGGGTTTTGCCTGTATAGATTGCCAACCTCATTCTTGATATGCTAAAATCACTATAGTGAATGCAAATGTCACTCGAAATAATATAATAATGAATAGAGTATCTAATTCATGAGAATTGCGATTAATTAAATATTTACAAAATTAATTTAAGATTTATTTAAATAATCAAAAAGAGAATTTTATTGTTAAAAATAACTAAAAAATTAACAATTTAAATAAAAGTAACAAAGTTATAAGGTCCTAAATGTATTTGATTTTATCATAATCAATCATAATCAATCATAATCAATTAATATAAACTATAGATTAGTGTACATCCAACATCTATTTGTTGAGTGTTGTATGTGATAATGGATTTTTCTAAATTAATAGATTAGTTTTATTGTTTATTAGATGAATTAAAATTTTATTATAAAATTGAGTACAAGGGATACTCACCCATACAAGTTAACCTTTAGTAATTATATTTTTATATAAACCTTTAGTAATTATATTTCTATATAATTTAAAATAAATTGAAGAGCA
Source organism: Rubroshorea leprosula (assembly GCA_020521535.1). Taxonomy (NCBI): domain Eukaryota; kingdom Viridiplantae; phylum Streptophyta; class Magnoliopsida; order Malvales; family Dipterocarpaceae; genus Rubroshorea; species Rubroshorea leprosula. Next base: position 873,381 of record BPVZ01000095.1, read on the forward strand.
TTAAGTGATATAAAAATCGCTAGTTTAAGAAAGCAGAGTTCCTTACTCTCTTCTTTTCCTTTACTACAACATATGATATTAATTACCTCTCAATCTAATATAGTTTTGTTGGAAAGTAGATCCTATTTTTTAGCCATTATCTGTTTTCTAGCCATTATCTCTATAATTTAGGAAGTTTAAGTTGTTTAGGTTGTTATCATTTAAAATAAATTATATAAGTTTGGTTAGTTATCTTTTTAGATAAAGTTATCTTGTAAAGCCTATTTAAAGGCTAGTTGATTTTCAGTTTAATGCAATTTGGATTTTCATGCCATCTTCTTCTTCTTGGGAATCCTTGTTTTTTAACATTTGGTATCAGAGCCTATTCCTGGCAGATTCCATGGCTTCCGAAAATTATGTCCAGCCTTCAATCCCTCATTTTGATGGTCATCACTATGACCATTTGAGTAAGTTGATGAAGAATTTTCTCAAGTCCAAAGAGTATTGGACAGTTGTTGAAGCTGGAGTTCTAGAACTAGCGGTAGGTGCAGATCCTGCATAGAGGGCAAAAATTGAGAAGGAAAAGTTGAAAGATCTCAAGGCTAAGAACTATTTGTTCCAAGCCATAGATCGGGCTATCTTGGAAACAATCCTTAATAAGTCTACTTCCAAGACTATTTAGGATTCCATGAAGAACAAGTACTAGGGGAATGAAAGAGTGAAGCGACAGCAGCGTCAGACTTTGCGAGCAGAATTTGAAAGTCTGTAGATGCAAATTGGTGAATTTGTAAATGACTATTTTTCAAGGACGATGGCAATTGCAAACAAAATGAGGATCCATGGTGAAAATCTAGAGGATGTTGCCATAGTTGAGAAAATCCTTCGGTCCATGACAACAAAATTCAATTATGTTGTTTGTTCAATATAGGAGTCAAATGATATT
>BPVZ01000095.1:874402-894675 GCA_020521535.1 Rubroshorea leprosula
AGTTGTAGAACTTGTTGTTAATTCATGAGCGAAAGATAAACCGCCAAGACAAGCAAGAGTAAGCAGTGTAGATTTTGCAAATGAAAGCCCTGCAGACCTCAGTAAATTAAGGGCTATAGGTCAAGGAAAGGAAAACTGGAAAGGCAAATCAAAATCTGACAAACCGAGATCTGGCAGACTGGAGGAAAGTTCAGCCACTGGAAATTAGAAGAGGTGGCAAAACAAAAATTATCAAGCTGCAGATAATAGATCCAAATCTGTAGGAAAGGCAAATGTTGAATGCTTCAGATATCATAAGTATGGCTATTATCGTTCTGAGTGCCGTGCTAATCTGAATAGAGGAGAAAGTTCCAATTTTGCAAAACATAATGAGAAGAATGATGATTTCTCTCTATTCATGGTCTGTCATCGTAAAGAAGTCAGTTAGAAGAATGTGTGGTATTTGGATACTGGCTGCAGCAACTACATGTGTGGAGACAAATATGCGTTTTTAGATTTGGATGAGTCTTTTCAAGAAAAGGTGAAATTTGGTGATAATTTTGCTATTGCAGTTAAAGGAAAGGGAAAGGTAACAACTTATGTCAAAGATAATTCAATCTAGACTATTGCTAATGTTCTGTATCTACCAGATTTGAAGTCAAATCTGCTTAGTCTGGGATAGCTTCAAGAGAAAGGATATGAAATCCTAATTAAAGAAGGAGTTTGCCATTATACTTGTAGACCACAAGTCTATGATGTTTATCTACCAGATTGAAGGACATAGCTTGGTTATGGCATTGTCGATATGGACATCTTTATTTTGGTGGGTTGAAAGATTTGCAACAAAAGAAAATGATAAATGGTCTTCCTCATTTTGATTCTCCTTTAGAAATTTGTGAAATCTGTGTGGTTAGTAAGCAATACTGTGCTAGCTTTCCTAAAGACAGATCTTGGAGAGCAAAGCGAGTTCTAGATCTGGTTAATTATGATCTGTGTGCCCCTATAAATCCAACATCTAATGAAGGTAAACAATACTTTATTACCTTTGTTGATGATTACAGTCGCAAAACATGGGTGTATTTTTTACAGACCAAGTTAGAAGCCTTAGCAGCCTTTGAAAATTTCAAAGTTTTGGTTGAGAATGAAGTTGGCAAATCTGTAAAGGTTTTACATACAGATCGTGGTGATGAGTTTAACTCAAAGGAATTTGAAAATTTTTGTGAGTCCAATGGTATTAAAAGACAACTCACAGTAGCTTATACACCCCAACAGAATGGTGTATGTAAGAGGAGGAATCACACAATCATGAATATGGTGCAAAGTCTAATGTCAAAAAACGACTTGCTTAAGGAGTTTTGGCCATAAGCTGTTAATTGAAGTGTTCATATCTTGAATAGAAGTCCCACATCTCCACTTCTAGATATGACGCCAGAAGAGGCTTGGAGTGGACGCAGACCTGTTATTGACTACTTCAAAATTTTTGGGTGTATAGCATATGCACATGTGCTAGATCAGAAAAGGAGTAAGCTTGTTGACAAAGGGGAAAAGTGTATTTTTGTTGGTGTTAGTGATTAGTCCAAAGCTTATAGATTATACAATCCTTTAACTAGGAAGGTCATCATTAGCCGTGATGTAGTGTTTGACAAAGCAAGCACTTGGTCTTGAACAGAAAAATCTGGGCGACAGATTCCTACAGATTTCGAAAATGGAGAAGATCTGACTGTGCAGAACTTAGAAGGTCAGGCACAACAGACTGGAGGTTTAACTTTAGTAGATCTCAAAGTTTCAAGACAGATAGCTAAACAAAGTCTGCCTGCAACAGCAGAACTTACTATTGGAGGAAGTCTGCCAACAACACTAGAACTGTAATTTGGAACTAGTTCCAGACCTTAGCGCCAAAAGAGGAGACTCGCATGGTTGGAGGATTATTAGGTAATAGATCTACCTCAAGATGATGTTCCAGTTACTTATTTTGCTCTATTTGCAAATTGTGATCCATTGACATATGAAGAAGCTATTAAAGAAGAAAAGTGGCAAAAAGCCATGGTAGATGAAATTGGTTCTATTGAAAGGAACCAGACTTGGGAGTTGATAGATCTTCCAGAAGGGCACAAAATAATTGGTGTTAAGTGGATTTACAAGACAAAACTCAAATAGAATGGGGAGGTTGACAAATTCAAAGCTCGATTGGTGGCAAAGGGTTACAAGTAAGAATTTGGCATTGATTATCAAGAAGTTTTTGCTCCAGTTGCAAGGATGGATACCATCAGATTGGTGATTGCATTGGCAGCACAAAACTCATGGTCGATCTACCAACTTGATGTAAAATATGCCTTCTTGCATGGAAATCTACAAGAACAGGTATTTATTGATCAACCTCCTGGTTATGTGAAAGCTGGTTTTGAGCATAAGGTTTATAGATTGAAGAAAGCATTATATGGACTAAAACAAGCACCTAGAGCTTGGTATAGTCGAATTGATGCTTATTTCTTGAAGGTTTTCAAAAGTGCCCTCATGAGCATACACTTTACATCAAATTTGGAGATGGAGGTAAATTGATTATTGTATGCTTATATGTTGATGATTTAATTTACACTGAGAATGATCTTGGCATGTTGGAAAAGTTCAAGCAGCCCATGAAGCTTGAGTTTGATATGACAGATCTGGGTTTGTTGTATTATTTTCTTGGTCTGGAAGTAGTATAGTCATATTCTAGAATTTTTGTTTGTCAACAAAAATATGTGTAGGAAGTTCTGGACATATTTCAAATGAAGAACTATAATTCTATCACTACACCAGTTGACAAAGGTGCAAAGCTCATGAAAGATCCAGAAGCAGATATGTGGATAGCAAACTGTATAAGCAGATTATTGGAAGTTTGATGTATCTAATAGCAATAAGACCAAACATAGTGCATAGTGTAAGTCTGATTAGCATATATATGGAGCATCCAAAGGAATTGCACTTGCAGATTGCTAAAAGAATTCTCAGGTATTTACACGGAACTGCAAATTTTGGACTATTCTACAAGAAGGTTGACTAGACAGATCCGCAGGTTTTACAAACAGTGATTATGCTAGAGATCTGGATGATAGAAAAAGCACTTTTGGGTATGTTTTTATGTTGGGATCTGTGACAATTTCATGGTCTTCAAAGAAATAGCCAATTGTGACTTTGTCCACAACTGAAGCAGAGTATGTGACAGCGACTTCTTGTGCTTGTCAAGCTATTTGGTTGAGAAGAGTTCTAGAAGAACTTGAGCTGAATCAACATGATGCCACTTCAATTTATTGTGATAACAGTTCAACTATCAAGCTTTCTAGAAATCTAGTTTTGCATGGGAGAATTAAGCATATACATGTGAGGTATCATTTCTTGTGCAACTTGGTAGAAGATGGAACAATTGAGTTGACTTATTATAGAACAAAAGATTAAGTGGCTGATATATTCACAAAACCCCTCAAAGTAGCAACTTTTTCAAGATTGAGAAAGTTACTTTGTGTTTGCAGCATACAGAATTCAATTTGCGAGAGGGTTTGCAGATTCTAGATTGCAGACATGGTGTTTTCCAAATTTCTTTAAACTAAAGTCTGAAGACTTTCAGTTTAAGGGATGGATTGTTGGAAAGTAGATCCTATTTTTTAGCTACTATCTGTTTTCTAGCCATTATCTCTATAATTTAGGAAGTTTAAGTTGTTTAGGTTGTTATCATTTAAAATGGATTAGATAAATTTGGTTAGCTATCTTTTGTCTTGTAAAGCCTATTTAGAGGCTAGTTGATTTTCAGTTTAATGTGATTTGGACTTTCATTCCATCTTCTTTTTCTCGGGAATCCTTGATTTTTAACAAGTTTAACACAAGGTTTATATTGTTATTGCTTTGATTCATGCAATACTTTTTTAAATTTATAAATAAATCACATAATCAATTAAAAAGGTGGTCAAGGTTTTGAAGTATTAAATTCAACAATTAAAACTCATCATACATCATAGCCCTAGTATGCTAAATTAATTCATGCAAAAAATAATAAAATCTAAAATAATCATGATGAACTGATAATCTAAAAAAAAAATTAAAGAAATTAATTCAATCTAAAAATATTGATTTTCTTGTCGATAAATTCTCATCACCTTTAACTTAAACTTCAAGAATGTTCCAAAAATAGTTACCAAAAGCTTGCCAAAGCTCTCTTAATTCTAATCTTACATGAGTATTTATAAGAATGTAGAAATCCTAATTTTCAGTAGAAGTGGAACTCCCATCAAAATAATAAGGGCTTAGTGAGAAAGTTCTGAAAATTGCCTGAGGGATAGATGCTCTATGTGAGGTGCCGGCAACTGCAATGTGTCCTTGAGTCCGTATCAGCGATTTTGGACCAAAACGCAATTTTGGTTCTTAATCGGCAAAACTGCTCTGGTCACTTATCTTTCATCAGTTGACAATTTGATCTAATAGTTCTCATTTCTTTGACTTGATTCTTAAAATTTTGATTTCTTTCAATTAAGTCCTTTTTCACAAAGAATTAAAATTATATAAAATCAAGTAAAATCTCTTAAAACTCATTCAAATATCAATAATATCAAAACAAAAATTTCACATTAATATATATGAAAATTCAACTATCAATTATCTTTGCAGAATTTTTCAACATACTTACTGGTTAAATATTTGAGTCACAAACTCTCCACCAATAGCCTACTCTACATAGCAATAGTTGAAACACAAACAAGCAATATATTAATCCTGATAAAATTTGATAATAGTCTAAGAAACATTAGGATATGGTACTCGTCAAAATTCCTTTCTTACTTATTTTACACTTGCCAACTAAATTAAGATTTAGCATATGAAGATTTAGAAGTCTTCTGGGGAATCTTAAAATGTATTTGTTTTAAAAGCATTATTCTCTCACAAATTTAAAATTTTGTTCAAAAAAATACTTAAAATTAGTTTTTTAAGTGGGTTTAAGTAAGTTTTAAAAAAGTTACATATTCAAATTTTTTCAAAATTAATTTAAACCTTACTTTAAAAGACAATTTTTAAATCTCTATAACAAAATTTCAAATTTATAATATATAAATAGTACTTTTAAAGTAAATGCTTTTTAAGCTCCACCAAACGCCCTCTTACCCATTATCATCTTAAGCTCTTTCTCCATTTGACTTAACAACATCAAAATATCAAAGCAGCTTAAGATTTATTTACAAGACCAAATTACCAACAAGAGCAAGTATGACTAAACCAAACACTGTATTCATTCTTTGTGTTCTTGTGTTAGATACATGCGGTGAGGTTCCTAAACCATAAAATTTTGCAGAATTCTAAAGTTTGGCAGAGGTGGTAGATACTGATATTCATGCCCCTAACTGATGGGAAAAAAAAAAAAATGCAGGCAGACATTAGAGAAGAATCCGCCAAGACGAACAATACAAGATGTACTTCTTAGAAAAAGACAAGTCGATCACGCAAAAGGACGAAACAGTCAATTTGCATGGTAAGTAGAAAAGCATAGGTTAATTTCTTATCACATGATAGAGGGTCCAAAGGAAAATACACATATTTAAATATCAAGGCACTCATCTGTCAACAAAAGCATAACCTAGCGCCTCAGCCAAAACTTTGCCCACTGTTGTTTTCCCTGAGCCCATCATCCCTGAGTGTTATGCATCAAAGATTTTAAACATAAGATTAATAAAGAAATAAAAAGTGCAAGATGATGATCAGAAATAAACAAACCCACAAGAAAATATATAGTGCTCATTTAGGCATAAAGCAAGTTTAATTCTCGTGCTCTCCTCTGCAATTCACAAAATCAAATTAAACAATTACCAGAACTCATGCTGCATCAACCAAAAGACAAGGTTGGGACTATGAACTTAGGGTGGGGATTTGATGAAATGTTAAACACACAAATAATGTGATGGGTAGTTTTCCGACAAAGTGGAACGGATGGAGAAAACTGCAGGAAATGAAAAAGACAAACCTAACCCCAAATCAACAACGCGCGCTCAACCACCCAACACATGGTTGGGTTGGTGGCCAATCACGTCGCTACTTAATTTTTTGTGGAAGTATCACATGCACTCAACCCAATCACCCATACTGTCTATATTCTCTCAAACCACAACAAAACCTTGGGCAAGGAAAATATTGCACAATATATTTGTTAAAAAATTATTATTTTATAATTTAAAATTACAAACAAACAAATTTAAAGATATTATCATATATAAAATGTAAGAATCGGCTGAATTGAGTTATACTTATATTATATTTTAATAATTGAATTGAATAAATATTAAAAAATATATTGATTCGAGTGTATACTAATTATTTTTTAATTGAATTACATGAGAGCCCACATAACCATTTTTTTTTTTTTTGGTCAGCACCTAGGTAACCATCGGCATCAGACCAATCCACATCAATGCCTATTATGAAATAACTCCATCGTTCTATCCCCAACTTTGTCCACTCTACTAAACTACTTGCTATTCTTTTTAAATGCTATTGATTTATAAGGTGTATCAATGTATAACTTTTTTTTTTTTTTTGATATTTACAATGAGGGTGTTTTTGGGCTAGCTTTTGTGCAGCTTAACACCACTACTAGAAAACGCGATATAAATGACAAACTTATAATCGACAGCATAGTTTATGTCGATTATATGCATTTAATCAATAGAAAGATTGTCGATTATATTAACTTGTTGATTATGTGTAATATTTTTGTGTGTTTATTTGACCAGTTTCATAATTGACAACCTTTTTGTCAATTAAATATATATAATTGACATAAACTAGGCTATCGATTATGTTTAATCATAGCATTTTGCTATCGATTATGTATAGTCGATTATGGATGGAAATGATGTCATTTCCTCTCTATATATGACAGCCAAGGTTGTCGAATGTACTCTTTCATTAACCCCTCGACTCCCTTTTCTTCCCCATTTCTTCTTCTCCCTTTGTAGTGGATCTGGTTTTTTCTCTAACGAGGTTTATTGTCATTGTTCCTAGTTAGCTGAGGGACTAGTCTTTGCGCCCCCTGTAGTCAAAATCCCCACATTGGTGACAGTGATTTGGCCCCTCTCCCAATTAATTTAGTTTTTTTTTTTATTTGCCTTCGATTTACAATTGGCATTTGCATTTTTTCTTGTAGATTCATGCATTTTGGTCCAACCTCCATCACCTCCAAGCCACCACGCCACCTGGAGGAGGTTACTTGCTATTGCGTTCCTTACAAATTGCAGCACCATTGACGGTTAGTTTCTTTTTTCTTTTTTCTTTTTTGTTGGTTTTCCTTGTTTTTTCCTTGGATTTGGGTTTACAAGACCCCAGTTTTCCTTTTTGTAGGTCCAAATCCAACCTTTACTGCCTTCACTGCCTCCACAACATCACCGTCCCCATTGCCAGAGCTAATTCGGATTCTTGTGGTTTTTTTTTTATACAAAATTATACTGTCTCACTTGTGGATTAGTGTAGATTATTGCTACTATTGCATGGATTGTTAGTGGATTGCAGTTTTTTTCTCAAGTTTTTGAGATTGAGATATGTATGCTAGTTGAAGTGTTGTTTTTAATAAATTTGAATAGACAAAGTTAGGGATTTGAGATTAAGGTTGAGATTGATATGAAGATTGAGGTCTAAATATCTATAGTTATTGAAGTAGAATGATATTTATATTGAATTTCTATTGTCGCAAATTTGTTATTTATTTCAAATTATTGAGTTTGAGATTGATATTGAGATTGGGATGTGTATTACTATTGAATTAAAATTATATTTAGATTGAATTTCTATGCATCAAATTATTTATTTCAAATCATTTGGATTGAGATCAGTATGGTAATTAAACTATAGTACTATTTATATTTAATATATATTTATAAAGTTACTTATTTGAAATTATTTACATTGAGATTAATATATGTATGATTGTTGAACTATAGCAGTATTTGTATATATTGAATTTATATACATAAAGAAATTTAATTTAAAATTATTAAGATTAAGATTAACATATGTGGTTATTGACATGTATGGTTATTAGTTGATATGTTAATCTACTTTGTTAAATTGAAATTCAAATTGGGTAATTTAATGATGTAGGACCATAGTTAGATAGATTGTCATGTAGACGATGGTGGTTTTGTTACCAATGAATTTAAAAAGGCGGTGCAATTTTTTGTGAGATTTGCATTCTCTAGACCTAAAGCAAAATTAGACATTAAGTGTTCTTGTTTGAAATGTAAATGTAGAAAATGGGGGAACCCTGAGGTTGTCTCCGTGCATTTGTGTAAGCATGGGTTTATAAATAACTATTATACATGGTATGTTCGTGGAGAGACATCCAAATCTTCTAATATTGAGTTTGTTAGAAATGAGGTGGGTACAATGTACCATGAAATGGTAGTTGATGTAATGGGTCCACAACCTGAATACAATGAGGGGACAATGGTTGAGGAGCCAAATAGTAAGGCAAGAGAATTTTATGATCTCTTGCATGCTATAGAAGTTCAAATATGTGCCAAGGGACAAGATGTCGTAGTACTTTCATTGATGGCAGAAATGCTAAACATGAAAACTCTTTATAATATGAGTGCTGCTAATTGGGAGATGGCATTATCATTGAGTCGAGAGTTGTTGAGTCCAGAGGACCAAGAAAAGGTGCCAAAGGATTTTTATAGTGCCAAAAAAATGATAAATGTGCTTGGACTTAGGTATTAGAAAATTGATGTTTGTGTCAATGATTGCTTCTTGTACTATGATGAGTAAAATAAGAATTAATTGCTTGTCTAGATGTGGAGAATCCCATTATAAGCCAAGAAATATGGCTGCAATGAGGTAGAAAGATGTTCTAAGGAAATCTTTGTGGTACCTTTCAATTACCCCAAGAGTGTAGCGACTATTCATGTCTAGGAAAATGGCAGAGCAAATGACATGGCATTTGAAATGCCATGAGGATGTGGATGAAGTTATTCATCTTGCAAGTAGTGAGACATGGAAACACTTTGATGTAACCTACCCAACATTTGCCAAGGAACCTAGAAATGTTAGACTTGACCTCTGCACAAATGGTTTCAATCCATTTGGTTGCTCTGCAACACCTTACTCTTATTGGCCCATCTTTCTTAAAGTGTACAACCTTCCTCCTAAATTGTGCATAAAGTCAAAGCATATATTTCTTGCCCTGATACTTGCTGGACCTAAAAGTCTAGGAAAAAACATTGATGTTATGCTTAGGCCATTAATTGATGAACTCAAGGAATTGTGGACAAATGGAATTGAAACTTATGATAGTTTCAAGGAACAGAATTTTATCTCGAAAGCTATATTGTTATGGACTATAAGTGATTTCCCAAGTTATGGCATGTTATCTGGATGGAGCACACATGGAAAGTTGTCATGCCCCTGTTGCATGGAGAACACTAAGGCTTTTCAACTTCAATATGGGAGGAAAATATCATTTTTTTTATTTTCATTGTCAATTCTTGCCTCCTAAACATCCATTTCGTAGAGATAAGAAAAATTTCTACGTAAATAGAGTTGAAAAAAGCCTCCCCCCCCCCCAAGACTAGATGGTAGTTTGATGGGGGAAAGGGTTAATCAGCTTCCTGACATAGTCTTTGGCCAGCCACTTTGTAAACATTCAATTGCAAGATTTGGTGTTTTTCATAATTGGGTGAAATGTAGAATATTTTGGGAATTGCCATACTGGAGGGATTTACTAATTTGTTATAACCTCGATGTTATGCATTGTGAGAAGAATATTTTAGACAACATTAAAAATACTGTCATGGATGATAAGGGTTGTATGAAGGATAACACAAATGCTAGATTGGATCTACAATTGTATTGCAATAGATCTAAATTAGAATTGATACCTCAGCATGATGGAACGACTATCAAACCCAATGCTACATATGTTCTTACTCGAGAGCAATGAGCTCGTCTGCCAGTGGTTGAAGGAATTGAGATTCTCAGATGGGTATGCATGCAACATAGCACGATGTGTTAACATAAAGAAGCTTTGATTGTTTAGGATAAAAAGACATGATTGTCATATATTCATGCAACGTTTCTTGCAAATCGTTTTCTGTGATTTCCTTATAGACAAAGTTTGGGTCCCTTATTTGAGGTTAGTAACTTTTTTAGAGCTTTAACTACTTCGATTATTTGAGTTAGTAACATGGAGATGTGGGAGGAAAAAAATTGTTGAGACCATTTGCAAGTTAGAGAAAGTATTCTAGCCAGCATTCTTTGACCCAATGGAGCATTTGGAATCCATCTACCATATGAGACAAAAGTCAGAGGACCTATTCAATTTTGTTAGATGTATCATTTTAAAAGGTATATTTCTTCTAATGCATTTGCACCATAATAACATTCATGAGCATGTTTAATAATTTAATCTTATTAATTAATTTTCTTATTTGTTTAACAGAAAAATGCATGACCTTAAGAAAAAAGTGTTAAACAAAAATTGTGTTGAAACTTCGATTTGCGAGTCTAATATTCTTTCAAAAATTACTTTCTTTTGCTCACATTATTTGGATTTGACATAAAGACAAGATTGAATCATCAACCAAGAAACATTGTCGATAGGAATGATGATATGAATAATTATTTGTCTGCCTTTAAAAATCAAGGTTAACCAGTAGGTGGAGAAATGCGTAGGTGTGCATTGTTACCCAAAGAATTAAAGGCAGCGGAACTTTATGTTTTGCTTAATTGTGAAGAAGTTGATCCATGGATTGCATATGTTCTAGTTCAAACTTTCATTTTTTTTAAGTTGCTAGTATGAATAGATTGTTTACTCCAACTTCTTGATGTAGGTTTTTTGATTATCAAGTATGTTTCGGTCTATCACTAGATCAAATTCAAATCAAACGGCAACTTAAATTTATTCCTTGGTTTAAGACAACAGTAAGTAATTCATTTTAATAATTTTTATTATTAAAATCTCATTTTTTATATTATTTAGGGTTAAATATTAAATATTTCTATAACAAATGTAGGTGCATAAGGAAAGATATGAGGTTGATCCTCGCCTTTGTCTTTAGTAACTAGACCTGTCAGTAACGTTAGGGTATATAATGGTTATTGGGTTAATGGATTTCAGTTTCATACGCATATGGACAAAATAAAAATATGATGAATAGTGGTATTTGTGTGAAAGGAACCACGTTCAATGATAATGAGTCAGATTATTATGGGAGTTTGAAGGAAGTTATCAAGCTTCAATATTTTGACTCATATATTCATCAATTAGTGATTTTGTTTAATTGTGAGTGGTATGATATCAACAAAGGCATCGTGATCCATCCAACATCTGGTATAGTTGACAAATCCTTGGTTTAAATTACAAACACATGAACCATTCATATTGGCTAGTCAAGCTCAACAAGTGTTTTACGCCAATTATCCATCTCAAAATCCTTGTAGAAAAGGGTGGTTTGTTGTATGTAACATTAGGGCAAGAGCAATAATTGACACTTCGTCATTAAGTGTTGGTGGAAATGATTATTATCAAGACGATGATCCTCCTATGCCACAATTGGAACAACTCTCGACTATTTTAAATTATCATGTTTCACTAGCATCTCAGGAGGGAGAACAAGTTGTGATTATTGAGGTCATACAATTGCCATATGTGGTAGAGGAAGAATGTGTGGATGAGGATGATGATGAAGGCGGAGAGTTTGATGGAACAGAAACATCGGAAGAAGAAGTTCCAAATTACTTAATCGGGAGTGATAGTAACTAGATGTATCTTATTTGATTTTTTTAATTAATTGAACAAGGGATGAAGGACTAATATTTTCTCTGTTATAAGTTAATAAATTAAAGACTTTTTTATATATTTATATTTATATCAATATACATTTATAATTATTTCTATTGATATTTATAGTGCAGTTATATTTTATATATTATTATATTTATATTATATTTATATCTATTTAGTTATACATATATATTTTATATATTTATAGTTATTTATATATATATAGTTATGTATTGATATTTATATTTTATAAATAATTTTGGTTTGGAGTTATATTTAATGCATATCAACTTATTTAAATTAATTATTGTCATTGTTAGGTTTTTGCACATTAGTTTCATATTTCCTCTCAAATTCCTTCTTACATCCCTTTATGTATATATATGTATTTTTTTTTTTTTTTTTTTGCCATAGAGATTTCTTGACCTAGACAAGAATGCAATATTAGCTCAATCCCGATTTTGATCAAAAGCTAAAGAAAAGTGATACAATTTTCTCTCCATTGTACTCAATCATTGTTATTTTTCATTTGATTTCCCATTATCATTTGAAATTGCTAACAAATAAAAATTTTATTCTTGAAACAGAATGATACCCACCAAAAATATGTGGAGAAGCATGGGCCAAACAAGGATTTATGGCCAAAATGGGATCCACTTATCTAGAAGGAGGCGGTTTGACCCCCTAAAAAGGGGCAAATGAGAGGGATGTCTACATTATAGGATCTAGCAGAGCATGGCATCCCTTGGCGATGGTATGACATGAGTGAGGCCTCGTCCTCTACCCCCAAGATTCTTAGGTCCAACAGTTGCGGTCTGAGCTTACTCAAGTTCGGGAAGAAATAACAAAGCGAGTTCAGAAAGAGGTGGCCACACATATTTAGATAGAGGTATCACAGAGAGTATCAGAGTTGGAGGCCAGCTTTGAGAGGAGATTCCAAGAGCATATGCACTTACTTAGCCAACAATATTTTGTAGGCTTTGCACAACCCCAGACTAGTGGTCTTTCTTCTGGAGGGTTTGGAGCTTATCACTTATCACCTCCAACTTAGAGACATTTATCTTTTAAACTTATATTATATTTGTTTATATAAATATAGTGCATATGTATATATATGTATTGTATAGGATGAGAAGTTAGTTTGTATTTAATAATTTAAACTAGTTTTAGTTATGAAGTATTAGAGTTTATATTAACAAAATATAATCGATAGCCAATGGTTGTCAACTACACATATTTTATCAATAGCCATTGACTGTCGCATATAATTCGCCAAAAAAAAAAAATATTCGACAGCCACAAGTTGCCGATTAAAATAGTATCATTGACAACCATTGATTGTTGAATATGCTTGTCAATAAGTTAAAAACCATTATCGTCAGCCCAACAAATGTCGATTAAAATTATAAAATCAACAATCATTAGCCGTCAATAATTTTTTAAAATTTTGGCCAAGTATAATCGGCAACTCTATGCTAGCGATTATATCATATTCGACAGCCTATGGTTGTCGATTATAAGTTTATATTCGATAGAATAATTTTTTGTCGATTATAGTTATTTTCAACCACTATTACCACCACAGCAATGGTTGTCAATTATGTCTGTCGATTAAGTTATAATCGACAGAAATCCTTATATAATCGACATTATTTTTTGTTGAATGTACTCCGTTTTCTAGTAGTACATGTATTAAATATCTCCCTAAACAATTTAAAGAGCACCTCCCACATTGACATAATGCATTCAAAGAAATTATTAATTTCATTATGTGCTAGTTTCAAAACTTAAACCGTAGAACTGATTTATAAGATGATATTTGCTTATTAATAAATCAAATCTTAGAGTTAAAATCTAAAATTTGAAATAATAAAAAGGTTCGAGACAAAAAAAGTTAGCTGCTTAAGTAGCAAATGTTTGAATTCCTACAGTTGAACTCAAATCAATATTTTAGAATGTACCGATTGGTAATCCACCCTTGTTGATAAGAAATGAGAGAGAGGGATGAGGACTGGAAGTGGATGTGCATGCTTGAGAAATTCTTTTCAAATTTTCTTGGGTGTGACATATGATTAAGTGGTAGGTTTGGATCGCTGTGAGAAGGGAAGCAATTTCAATGGAAGATGCTAGGTGGGACTTCTTAACACGAATATGGTGAATAAACATGACAACCTTTTAGGTAGGTACAGCCTCTGTCTAGGCCATATTTCTCTCTTTCCTTTTCATTCATTTATATATATTGATGTATAATTCTATATGGCTGGGTCTCAATTTGGATCTCTACAATTGTTAAATTCCATTTATTTTCCTTCTTAACAATTATACCATAAAGAATTAATCAACCAGAAAGTAAACTTGTTTATCAACCAAAAAGAGCTATCTCATAATAATCGACGCACAATGCGGGGGCCACATCAATTGAAAAGAAAATGAAAAACAAGGAGAATGGAACGGTAAGGTATTTTTTTTTTATGCAATTTGGGTAATAAAATTACTAAAAACAGTTTTATTAAGAGTATTTTGGCAATTTTAATATTCAAATTACATACGAAAAGTATAATTTGTATTGAAAAACACATTTTTGCAAAATGATATGGAAGCTGAAAAATAAAACAATTGAAACAGATTTAAGGCACCCCAAGCAAGCAATCTTTTCTGTTCTGGCTAATAACTACAATATTGTTTGAAATAACTCCATCGTTCTATTCTCAACATATTGTCCACTCTATTAAATGATAAAAATTGGTACAAACTCAAGTCAACACAGTTTTTTACACTTATTTGGTTTAATCATTAAAAATATAATATAAATATAGTTAATTTAACCGGTTTTTTTATTTTGTGTATAGTTATATCTTTAGATTTGTCTAACTTAATTTTAAACAAAAAAAAATAATGATTTTTTAATAAATTTGAAATGACTCAAACTATCACTAGACTAAGTCCACTAGAACTTAAAATTTCAAACTCAAGTTATTTATACTAATAATAACTGAAACAACTTAGGTCAAAAACCACTATTGGCCTAATAATTCTTCGAGCAAGATCTATGAGATTTCAAAAGCTCAAGATTAAATTATTAGTAGTTGTTAGTCGCTATGTATATATATCGAACTCTCTTACAATTCTCTATTGATGTGGGATTTGGATTGTTACATAATGTATTGTATAGTATGTTCAATTGAAATATATATCAATAAGTGTCCATTAAACAACTTACTATTCTTTTAAATGGTATGAGTCTTTTCTTGATCTTTTATAATGTGTATAAATGTTTACTTTTTTTTTTTTTTCTATATTTACAATTAGAATGTTTTTTTATCTAACTTTTATAGATATATACCTTGTTGATATGAAATGAAGGTAAGAACGAAGGACTGAAAGTGGATATGCATGCTTGAGAAATTCTTTTCTTTTTCAATTTTTTCATGAGTGAGGCATGATGATTAAGTGGTAGGTTCGGATCGTGGTGCGAAGGGAAGGCGGTCAAAGATGTTAGGTGGGAGTTCTTAACAAGAATATGGTGAATAAACATGACAATTTTTTTGGTAGGTTAAGGCTCTGTCTAGGGCTTATTTCTCTCTTTTCCCACCACCTTTTTTTTTTTATATATAATAATTGGTAAACCTTTTAGTTTAAAACACTCTGTAATACATTTATTAAGAAATTATTATTTTTAAATTTGAATTCAAAATAGAAAAATTTTCAAGTGTAAATTTTAATTAGTAAATCAACAAGCGTTGGTAAATATGTTGAATAAAAGGGTGTATCAATTATTTTCCTCTTCTTCTTTTTTTTTTTTTCTTTTTGATAAATCACTCTACTTCTCTCTTTATGGGTATTCCTGCCAATAAATACATAAAAGTTCTTATATGTGCTGCTTTTCTGAACTTGCAACAAAATACTAAAAGCAAAACAGGCAGCAGCACCCACACCTAAAGACACATTACTGGAGATCTTTAGCACATAATCTAGGGAATAAACACCACTGCTCAAAGCTAAACATACTCTCATCCACACTACCTTAACCAGTTAATTTTTTTTTGCCTTCGACCACACTAGGAATTCCTGCACGATGAGCTTCCCATAATTCTTTGAGTTATGGAGAGTGAAAGATATTCCCCATAAATTATAACACTTTTTCCGTAACCTTTTAACTTTTCCACACAGCATGTAGATATGGTCAATGTTTTCTTCGTCCTTCCCACAGAATAGACAATGCATCTCTAAGATCTCTTCGCTTGCAAGATGGATGTCCTTTCCCACTACTTACTTTTTTCATTAACCAGTTGATTTTTTTGATATAATGATCAGGTTAATTATTCAATTATGCACTTCTATTTATAACTCCACCTCATTTTGATGTATTCATTCATTTCCCAACTTATCAGTATCCACTATGAAAGTCTCTATTTTCAAAATCTTAGGCTTCGTACTCTCTCTTTTCTTCTACCATTGCCAAGCGTCTCCACATTACAAGTTCGTTGTAAGTACATATTCCGTTTTTCTTTAATGGAAAACAACAACATACCATTGTATTTATGATAAATTGTTTATGTAGGTGAAGGAAGTTCCATACACGAGATTATGCAGCACAAAGAACATACTTACCATAAATGGCCAATATCCGGGACCTACTTTATATGTTCATAAAGGAGACACCATCGTTGTAGATGTTTACAACAGAGGAAATTATAACATCACCATTCATTGGTATTAATATCTCGAACCATTTCAACTCTTCATAAATGTAAAAGGAGATTATTGTTTCATGGTGGTGGTGGCATTTTGGCAGGCATGGAGTGAAACAACCAGGAAATCCATGGACGGATGGTCCAGAATACATCACACAATGTCCTATTGCCCCAGGCGCAAAATTTAGACAGAAGATCATTTTGACAACGGAAGAAGGGACTTTGTGGTGGCATGCTCATAGTCAATGGTTGCGAGCAACTGTATATGGTGCTATGATCATATATCCCAAGTTGGGAACAAGCTATCCCTTCGCCAAACCTGATGCAGAAATTCCCATCCTATTAGGTATTTTAAAAAGCAATTATAAATCCATATAAGAGAAAAAGAAAAAGAATTTCAATGATTAAATGAAGATTCGGAGTGTTTGAGATTACTTAAAATGCAGGAGATTGGTGGATACAAGATATAGTGGAGGTTGTAGATGAACTTCTTCTTTCCG
The DNA here is from genome assembly GCA_020521535.1 of Rubroshorea leprosula. Lineage (NCBI taxonomy): Eukaryota > Viridiplantae > Streptophyta > Magnoliopsida > Malvales > Dipterocarpaceae > Rubroshorea > Rubroshorea leprosula. The sequence continues at coordinate 891,367 of BPVZ01000095.1, forward strand.
GCGGTGAAGGAAACTATTCCAATGCCTTCACCATCAATGGTCAGCCTGGTGATCTTTATCCCTGCTCTAAACAAGGTCAAACTCTTTTTCTTTTTCCTTTTTTCTTTTTTTTTTTTAAGTTTATTAAAACAATATAGTTATATAATATTTTTTTCTTAATCTTTAAAAAAAATTATTAATAAGCACTAATTCTAACAGCTAAGTATAATATATACAAAAAAAATGATTAATATCTCAGTGGCCAAAGTTCGACTTTTCACACATCTATTTTTAGGGAAAATATTTAAATTTTCATTTTTTTTTAAAACTAGGTAGAGACCGTTAGTTACAATAGCCCACGCATTCGGGAAGCCTTCCCATTCAAGGGTTAGGTTGGCAGCACAATTATGCTTTTCTTTTCTTCTTCTTCTTTTCTTTGTTTTTTTTCTTTGTTTTTTTTTTTTTAAGTTGTCAGTACTTGTTATTGCCTGCTTTTTTTTTTTTTTCTTCCATATTTGCAGACACATTCAGACTCAAGGTGGAAAGAGGTTTGACTTATCTTCTTCGAATAATCAACTCTGCCGTGCAAGATATGCTCTTCTTCTCCATTGCCGGCCACAATGTCACCTTGGTCGGATCTGATGCTAGCTACCTAAAACCATTAGAGAGAAGCTTCTTTGTCATATCTCCTGGCCAAACCTTTGATGTCCTTCTAGAAGCCAACCAAAGTCCCAATCACTATTACATGGCTGCCAAATCATACACCGTTGCTGCACAAGGTGTTTTCGACAACACCACCACCACAGCTATTGTAGAATACAGTGGAAACTACACACCATCTTCACCGCCGCTGTTTCCTTATCTTCCTGAGTTCAATGACACATATGCAGCTGCTAATTTTACTGGCAGTTTTCGGAGCTTAGCTGATAAGGAGCATCCAATTGATGTGCCAATGGAAATAAATACATATTTGTTTCATACTCTGTCAATGAACACAGTTCCATGCCCAACAAACTCGTGCTCAGGTACTCATTTTGAATTATACCTTTTTTTTTTTATTGATTAAATAGGAAAATAATAATTACAGAATAAATATTATTTTTATTCCTTAACCTTTATATATAATTTTGAATTTTTCATAAATAATTTTCTATTTGAATGAGTGGAATTATAGATGAAGATTTACTTGATATCTATAGATAAGGCGATTTGTAGATTTATGTAAAGGTAGTTGGGCCAATTGCACATACTATATAAAAATTCTTACCGATGAAAGGTTAAGGACCTAATTACTCAATGTTAAAGATCGAGGATGAAAGTGTGATCCTTCTCAAAGTTTCGGCCCACAAGAATATATTTATCTATAATGCAAATTATTTCGTTTGGCTCATATAAAAATTCTCATGTGCAGGGCCAAATGGGAATAAATTCTTAGCTAGTGTGAACAATATCAGCTTTGTCAATCCTGAAATTGATATATTAGAAGCTTACTATTATTGCATTCCTGGCGTATTTGGGACTTGGTTTCCTGACTTTCCTCCGTTATTTTATAACTTCACCGCCGACGATTTACCAGGCTACCTGGAGTTACCGACACTAGGTACCGAAGTGAAGATACTGGAATATAATTCCACAGTGGAACTTGTTTTCCAGGGGACAAACTTGTTTCAAGGCAGTGACCATCCGATGCATCTTCATGGGTTTAGTTTCTATGTTGTGGGGGTGGGTTTGGGGAATTTTGATAATGAGATAGATCCCTTGAAGTATAATCTGGTCGACCCTCCCCTATCGAACACCATTATTGTGCCTTCAAATGGCTGGCTTGCCATTAGATTCAAAGCTGATAATCCTGGTATGTATTTTTTTTTATCTAAAAAATGAAATTTATTGGAACATCGCGTATAAAATGTTCTCTAACTTGTTAATTAATACAATTCCTATCAATGTCATTTAGAATTTCATAGAATTCTTTGGATGTATATAAATTTGCGTAGGGTTCATGCATTCTATACTTGTTTTCTTTCAGTTAGTGTAAGAGTTTTGATTAAAGTAATTTCTCGACAGACATTTCAAAATTATTATTGTTTTAATTGTCAATGACTTTTTTTCGTTTTTCTTTTTTCTTCTTGAATAGGAGTGTGGTATATGCATTGCCATTTCGATCGACACATGCTTTGGGGCATGGATGCAGTATTCATAGTTAAAAATGGCGAGTCTCCAGAGGCCAAAATGTCACTACCACCATCTGACATGCCATCGTGTTATAAGGCTGTCCCAATTACATCCAAGGTCGCAAATTCTCTGGGTCCAGATATATGTCCTATATATGTAGAAAAAAAGTAGGATTGCAATCCTAGAAAGCATTTAGCTAAATAAAATGCTGTAATTGGTAGGGTTTATCCTTCCCCATTAAATCATCAATTTAAATGATTGTTTCCTCAAAAATCCTTAGCTTGCCCTATTCACATGAGTGTGGGTAAAAGGCATGCCACTTGCTTTGTCTAAAAACAAGAAAATCAAATTTTCTAGACAACCTTTCTCCTTTCCAACAATGAACCTCCAAAAGTATGGCTAAAAAGAATGTTTGTGAACTTAAAATGCACCCTAGATGATGTTGTAAAACAGAGGGTGGAATTTTGCAAAATGAGTTACTAATTGCCTTTGCAAATTCTAAATTAAATGCAAATCCCATGGTAAATTATCCTAACATGAAATCAATAAAAGAAAACAACACACCACAGAAATAAATTCGTAGACAACAAACTGTTTTAAATTGCAGACAATGATGTTAACTACGCAATCCATAACGATTAAACTAATTACTTGCAAATTTAAAATAAAGATAATTGAACTACTTGATTGCTAAAACTAAAAGAGAATCTACGACTTGATCAAAGTCTGGAAACTTGTGAAATTAAAACCTAATCTAGAAATTAAAATCAAACAAACTATAACTCTAGCTACTGTGTAGAAACGAAGAAGAAAAGGCAGAAAGCATTCAACCTATTTACATAGACAAATAATAGTGATGAATCCAGATCTATTTGTTGAGTGTTGTATGTGATGATAAATTTTTCTAAATTAATAAATTAGTTTTATTTTTTTTAGATGAATTATAATTTTATTATAAAATTGAGTACAAGGGATACTCACCCGTGCAAGTTAACCTTTATTAATTATATTTTTATATAATTTAAAATAAACTGGTGAGTATTAAGTGATATAGAAATCTCTAGTTTAAGAAAGGAGAGTTCTTAACTCTCTTCTTGTCCTTTACTACAACACTAGCTTGTTGTACCCCACTTCGTGGGGAGTTTGTGTATATTTAAG
>BPVZ01000095.1:894775-923169 GCA_020521535.1 Rubroshorea leprosula
TCATATTTCCTCTCAAATTCCTTCTTACATCCCTTTTTTTTTTTTTTTTTTTGCCATAGAGATTTCTTGACCTAGACAAGAATGCAATATTAGCTCAATCCCGATTTTGATCAAAAGCTAAAGAAAAGTGATACAATTTTCTCTCCATTGTACTCAATCATTGTTATTTTTCATTTGATTTCCCATTATCATTTGAAATTGCTAACAAATAAAAATTTTATTCTTGAAACAGAATGATACCCACCAAAAATATGTGGAGAAGCATGGGCCAAACAAGGATTTATGGCCAAAATGGGATCCACTTATCTAGAAGGAGGCGGTTTGACCCCCTAAAAAGGGGCAAATGAGAGGGATGTCTACATTATAGGATCTAGCAGAGCATGGCATCCCTTGGCGATGGTATGACATGAGTGAGGCCTCGTCCTCTACCCCCAAGATTCTTAGGTCCAACAGTTGCGGTCTGAGCTTACTCAAGTTCGGGAAGAAATAACAAAGCGAGTTCAGAAAGAGGTGGCCACACATATTTAGATAGAGGTATCACAGAGAGTATCAGAGTTGGAGGCCAGCTTTGAGAGGAGATTCCAAGAGCATATGCACTTACTTAGCCAACAATATTTTGTAGGCTTTGCACAACCCCAGACTAGTGGTCTTTCTTCTGGAGGGTTTGGAGCTTATCACTTATCACCTCCAACTTAGAGACATTTATCTTTTAAACTTATATTATATTTGTTTATATAAATATAGTGCATATGTATATATATGTATTGTATAGGATGAGAAGTTAGTTTGTATTTAATAATTTAAACTAGTTTTAGTTATGAAGTATTAGAGTTTATATTAACAAAATATAATCGATAGCCAATGGTTGTCAACTACACATATTTTATCAATAGCCATTGACTGTCGCATATAATTCGCCAAAAAAAAAAAATATTCGACAGCCACAAGTTGCCGATTAAAATAGTATCATTGACAACCATTGATTGTTGAATATGCTTGTCAATAAGTTAAAAACCATTATCGTTAGCCCAACAAATGTCGATTAAAATTATAAAATCAACAATCATTAGCCGTCAATAATTTTTTAAAAATTTTGGCCAAGTATAATCGGCAACTCTATGCTAGCGATTATATCATATTCGACAGCCTATGGTTGTCGATTATAAGTTTATATTCGATAGAATAATTTTTTGTCGATTATAGTTATTTTCAACCACTATTACCACCACAGCAATGGTTGTCAATTATGTCTGTCGATTAAGTTATAATCGACAGAAATCCTTATATAATCGACATTATTTTTTGTTGAATGTACTCCGTTTTCTAGTAGTACATGTATTAAATATCTCCCTAAACAATTTAAAGAGCACCTCCCACATTGACATAATGCATTCAAAGAAATTATTAATTTCATTATGTGCTAGTTTCAAAACTTAAACCGTAGAACTGATTTATAAGATGATATTTGCTTATTAATAAATCAAATCTTAGAGTTAAAATCTAAAATTTGAAATAATAAAAAGGTTCGAGACAAAAAAAGTTAGCTGCTTAAGTAGCAAATGTTTGAATTCCTACAGTTGAACTCAAATCAATATTTTAGAATGTACCGATTGGTAATCCACCCTTGTTGATAAGAAATGAGAGAGAGGGATGAGGACTGGAAGTGGATGTGCATGCTTGAGAAATTCTTTTCAAATTTTCTTGGGTGTGACATATGATTAAGTGGTAGGTTTGGATCGCTGTGAGAAGGGAAGCAATTTCAATGGAAGATGCTAGGTGGGACTTCTTAACACGAATATGGTGAATAAACATGACAACCTTTTAGGTAGGTACAGCCTCTGTCTAGGCCATATTTCTCTCTTTCCTTTTCATTCATTTATATATATTGATGTATAATTCTATATGGCTGGGTCTCAATTTGGATCTCTACAATTGTTAAATTCCATTTATTTTCCTTCTTAACAATTATACCATAAAGAATTAATCAACCAGAAAGTAAACTTGTTTATCAACCAAAAAGAGCTATCTCATAATAATCGACGCACAATGCGGGGGCCACATCAATTGAAAAGAAAATGAAAAACAAGGAGAATGGAACGGTAAGGTATTTTTTTTTTATGCAATTTGGGTAATAAAATTACTAAAAACAGTTTTATTAAGAGTATTTTGGCAATTTTAATATTCAAATTACATACGAAAAGTATAATTTGTATTGAAAAACACATTTTTGCAAAATGATATGGAAGCTGAAAAATAAAACAATTGAAACAGATTTAAGGCACCCCAAGCAAGCAATCTTTTCTGTTCTGGCTAATAACTACAATATTGTTTGAAATAACTCCATCGTTCTATTCTCAACATATTGTCCACTCTATTAAATGATAAAAATTGGTACAAACTCAAGTCAACACAGTTTTTTACACTTATTTGGTTTAATCATTAAAAATATAATATAAATATAGTTAATTTAACCGGTTTTTTTATTTTGTGTATAGTTATATCTTTAGATTTGTCTAACTTAATTTTAAACAAAAAAAAATAATGATTTTTTAATAAATTTGAAATGACTCAAACTATCACTAGACTAAGTCCACTAGAACTTAAAATTTCAAACTCAAGTTATTTATACTAATAATAACTGAAACAACTTAGGTCAAAAACCACTATTGGCCTAATAATTCTTCGAGCAAGATCTATGAGATTTCAAAAGCTCAAGATTAAATTATTAGTAGTTGTTAGTCGCTATGTATATATATCGAACTCTCTTACAATTCTCTATTGATGTGGGATTTGGATTGTTACATAATGTATTGTATAGTATGTTCAATTGAAATATATATCAATAAGTGTCCATTAAACAACTTACTATTCTTTTAAATGGTATGAGTCTTTTCTTGATCTTTTATAATGTGTATAAATGTTTACTTTTTTTTTTTTTTCTATATTTACAATTAGAATGTTTTTTTATCTAACTTTTATAGATATATACCTTGTTGATATGAAATGAAGGTAAGAACGAAGGACTGAAAGTGGATATGCATGCTTGAGAAATTCTTTTCTTTTTCAATTTTTTCATGAGTGAGGCATGATGATTAAGTGGTAGGTTCGGATCGTGGTGCGAAGGGAAGGCGGTCAAAGATGTTAGGTGGGAGTTCTTAACAAGAATATGGTGAATAAACATGACAATTTTTTTGGTAGGTTAAGGCTCTGTCTAGGGCTTATTTCTCTCTTTTCCCACCACCTTTTTTTTTTTATATATAATAATTGGTAAACCTTTTAGTTTAAAACACTCTGTAATACATTTATTAAGAAATTATTATTTTTAAATTTGAATTCAAAATAGAAAAATTTTCAAGTGTAAATTTTAATTAGTAAATCAACAAGCGTTGGTAAATATGTTGAATAAAAGGGTGTATCAATTATTTTCCTCTTCTTCTTTTTTTTTTTTTCTTTTTGATAAATCACTCTACTTCTCTCTTTATGGGTATTCCTGCCAATAAATACATAAAAGTTCTTATATGTGCTGCTTTTCTGAACTTGCAACAAAATACTAAAAGCAAAACAGGCAGCAGCACCCACACCTAAAGACACATTACTGGAGATCTTTAGCACATAATCTAGGGAATAAACACCACTGCTCAAAGCTAAACATACTCTCATCCACACTACCTTAACCAGTTAATTTTTTTTTGCCTTCGACCACACTAGGAATTCCTGCACGATGAGCTTCCCATAATTCTTTGAGTTATGGAGAGTGAAAGATATTCCCCATAAATTATAACACTTTTTCCGTAACCTTTTAACTTTTCCACACAGCATGTAGATATGGTCAATGTTTTCTTCGTCCTTCCCACAGAATAGACAATGCATCTCTAAGATCTCTTCGCTTGCAAGATGGATGTCCTTTCCCACTACTTACTTTTTTCATTAACCAGTTGATTTTTTTGATATAATGATCAGGTTAATTATTCAATTATGCACTTCTATTTATAACTCCACCTCATTTTGATGTATTCATTCATTTCCCAACTTATCAGTATCCACTATGAAAGTCTCTATTTTCAAAATCTTAGGCTTCGTACTCTCTCTTTTCTTCTACCATTGCCAAGCGTCTCCACATTACAAGTTCGTTGTAAGTACATATTCCGTTTTTCTTTAATGGAAAACAACAACATACCATTGTATTTATGATAAATTGTTTATGTAGGTGAAGGAAGTTCCATACACGAGATTATGCAGCACAAAGAACATACTTACCATAAATGGCCAATATCCGGGACCTACTTTATATGTTCATAAAGGAGACACCATCGTTGTAGATGTTTACAACAGAGGAAATTATAACATCACCATTCATTGGTATTAATATCTCGAACCATTTCAACTCTTCATAAATGTAAAAGGAGATTATTGTTTCATGGTGGTGGTGGCATTTTGGCAGGCATGGAGTGAAACAACCAGGAAATCCATGGACGGATGGTCCAGAATACATCACACAATGTCCTATTGCCCCAGGCGCAAAATTTAGACAGAAGATCATTTTGACAACGGAAGAAGGGACTTTGTGGTGGCATGCTCATAGTCAATGGTTGCGAGCAACTGTATATGGTGCTATGATCATATATCCCAAGTTGGGAACAAGCTATCCCTTCGCCAAACCTGATGCAGAAATTCCCATCCTATTAGGTATTTTAAAAAGCAATTATAAATCCATATAAGAGAAAAAGAAAAAGAATTTCAATGATTAAATGAAGATTCGGAGTGTTTGAGATTACTTAAAATGCAGGAGATTGGTGGATACAAGATATAGTGGAGGTTGTAGATGAACTTCTTCTTTCCGGCGGTGAAGGAAACTATTCCAATGCCTTCACCATCAATGGTCAGCCTGGTGATCTTTATCCCTGCTCTAAACAAGGTCAAACTCTTTTTCTTTTTCCTTTTTTCTTTTTTTTTTTTAAGTTTATTAAAACAATATAGTTATATAATATTTTTTTCTTAATCTTTAAAAAAAATTATTAATAAGCACTAATTCTAACAGCTAAGTATAATATATACAAAAAAAATGATTAATATCTCAGTGGCCAAAGTTCGACTTTTCACACATCTATTTTTAGGGAAAATATTTAAATTTTCATTTTTTTTTAAAACTAGGTAGAGACCGTTAGTTACAATAGCCCACGCATTCGGGAAGCCTTCCCATTCAAGGGTTAGGTTGGCAGCACAATTATGCTTTTCTTTTCTTCTTCTTCTTTTCTTTGTTTTTTTTCTTTGTTTTTTTTTTTTTAAGTTGTCAGTACTTGTTATTGCCTGCTTTTTTTTTTTTTTCTTCCATATTTGCAGACACATTCAGACTCAAGGTGGAAAGAGGTTTGACTTATCTTCTTCGAATAATCAACTCTGCCGTGCAAGATATGCTCTTCTTCTCCATTGCCGGCCACAATGTCACCTTGGTCGGATCTGATGCTAGCTACCTAAAACCATTAGAGAGAAGCTTCTTTGTCATATCTCCTGGCCAAACCTTTGATGTCCTTCTAGAAGCCAACCAAAGTCCCAATCACTATTACATGGCTGCCAAATCATACACCGTTGCTGCACAAGGTGTTTTCGACAACACCACCACCACAGCTATTGTAGAATACAGTGGAAACTACACACCATCTTCACCGCCGCTGTTTCCTTATCTTCCTGAGTTCAATGACACATATGCAGCTGCTAATTTTACTGGCAGTTTTCGGAGCTTAGCTGATAAGGAGCATCCAATTGATGTGCCAATGGAAATAAATACATATTTGTTTCATACTCTGTCAATGAACACAGTTCCATGCCCAACAAACTCGTGCTCAGGTACTCATTTTGAAGTATACCTTTTTTTTTTTATTGATTAAATAGGAAAATAATAATTACAGAATAAATATTATTTTTATTCCTTAACCTTTATATATAATTTTGAATTTTTCATAAATAATTTTCTATTTGAATGAGTGGAATTATAGATGAAGATTTACTTGATATCTATAGATAAGGCGATTTGTAGATTTATGTAAAGGTAGTTGGGCCAATTGCACATACTATATAAAAATTCTTACCGATGAAAGGTTAAGGACCTAATTACTCAATGTTAAAGATCGAGGATGAAAGTGTGATCCTTCTCAAAGTTTCGGCCCACAAGAATATATTTATCTATAATGCAAATTATTTCGTTTGGCTCATATAAAAATTCTCATGTGCAGGGCCAAATGGGAATAAATTCTTAGCTAGTGTGAACAATATCAGCTTTGTCAATCCTGAAATTGATATATTAGAAGCTTACTATTATTGCATTCCTGGCGTATTTGGGACTTGGTTTCCTGACTTTCCTCCGTTATTTTATAACTTCACCGCCGACGATTTACCAGGCTACCTGGAGTTACCGACACTAGGTACCGAAGTGAAGATACTGGAATATAATTCCACAGTGGAACTTGTTTTCCAGGGGACAAACTTGTTTCAAGGCAGTGACCATCCGATGCATCTTCATGGGTTTAGTTTCTATGTTGTGGGGGTGGGTTTGGGGAATTTTGATAATGAGATAGATCCCTTGAAGTATAATCTGGTCGACCCTCCCCTTTCGAACACCATTATTGTGCCTTCAAATGGCTGGCTTGCCATTAGATTCAAAGCTGATAATCCTGGTATGTATTTTTTTTTATCTAAAAAATGAAATTTATTGAAACATCGAGTATAAAATGTTCTCTAACTTGTTAATTAATACAATTCCTATCAATGTCATTTAGAATTTCATAGAATTCTTTGGATGTATATAAATTTGCGTAGGGTTCATGCATTCTATACTTGTTTTCTTTCAGTTAGTGTAAGAGTTTTGATTAAAGTAATTTCTCGACAGACATTTCAAAATTATTATTGTTTTAATTGTCAATGACTTTTTTTCGTTTTTCTTTTTTCTTCTTGAATAGGAGTGTGGTATATGCATTGCCATTTCGATCGACACATGCTTTGGGGCATGGATGCAGTATTCATAGTTAAAAATGGCGAGTCTCCAGAGGCCAAAATGTCACTACCACCATCTGACATGCCATCGTGTTATAAGGCTGTCCCAATTACATCCAAGGTCGCAAATTCTCTGGGTCCAGATATATGTCCTATATATGTAGAAAAAAAGTAGGATTGCAATCCTAGAAAGCATTTAGCTAAATAAAATGCTGTAATTGGTAGGGTTTATCCTTCCCCATTAAATCATCAATTTAAATGATTGTTTCCTCAAAAATCCTTAGCTTGCCCTATTCACATGAGTGTGGGTAAAAGGCATGCCACTTGCTTTGTCTAAAAACAAGAAAATCAAATTTTCTAGACAACCTTTCTCCTTTCCAACAATGAACCTCCAAAAGTATGGCTAAAAAGAATGTTTGTGAACTTAAAATGCACCCTAGATGATGTTGTAAAACAGAGGGTGGAATTTTGCAAAATGAGTTACTAATTGCCTTTGCAAATTCTAAATTAAATGCAAATCCCATGGTAAATTATCCTAACATGAAATCAATAAAAGAAAACAACACACCACAGAAATAAATTCGTAGACAACAAACTGTTTTAAATTGCAGACAATGATGTTAACTACGCAATCCATAACGATTAAACTAATTACTTGCAAATTTAAAATAAAGATAATTGAACTACTTGATTGCTAAAACTAAAAGAGAATCTACGACTTGATCAAAGTCTGGAAACTTGTGAAATTAAAACCTAATCTAGAAATTAAAATCAAACAAACTATAACTCTAGCTACTGTGTAGAAACGAAGAAGAAAAGGCAGAAAGCATTTAACCTATTTACATAGACAAATAATAGTGATGAATCCAGATCTATTTGTTGAGTGTTGTATGTGATGATAAATTTTTCTAAATTAATAAATTAGTTTTATTTTTTTTAGATGAATTATAATTTTATTATAAAATTGAGTACAAGGGATACTCACCCGTGCAAGTTAACCTTTATTAATTATATTTTTATATAATTTAAAATAAACTGGTGAGTATTAAGTGATATAGAAATCTCTAGTTTAAGAAAGGAGAGTTCTTAACTCTCTTCTTGTCCTTTACTACAACACTAGCTTGTTGTACCCCACTTCGTGGGGTGTTTGTGTATATTTAAGAAAGCCCACTATACTGGGACTATGTTTCTTAGAAATTAAGCTTTTAATAGCTCTTGATGTACCCAAAAAAAAAAAGAAAAAAAAAAAAAGAAGAAAGCCCTATCCACCTGGCCTAGGGGTCACACACTTTAGAGCCTAAAATTTATCTCCATTTTTCCTCACCCGTCAAAAGCCAAAGTGGATGCAATGAACCATGTCCAAGTTTCTTTTTCAGCTCAACACTTTTCCTGCATCATAAACCAAGCCAACTTGTTTCCTTTAATTAAAAATAAAATAGAGGTAAGAAATAGGGAAAAAAAAGTCTTAAGAAAATAAGCAAAATTATATATTAAAAAAATGAGACTCAACAAATCACCAATGCACTACTAAAGAGCTGAAGCCTTAAACTTTCTCACCACATGCACATTCTCAAGTTAATAACTTCTCAAGAAAAGAGGACATAAGTGCAAACAATAAATCCAATTCTACCAATTTTGGTGTCAAGTACACGGTACTTACCTACTATAATGTCAAACCAATTATTACCATTCTACAGAAGTTGTTCTTTTGATTCCACAAACTTGAATTTGTCACATAAACTCAATAGTCATAATTCTTTAAGTAGCCCCCTATTAGAATCTCACAAAAACAAAGTATGGAAAATAAAAGTCAGAGAGAAATAGAAGAAATAAAAAATCAGGAAAACTAACAAATACAAAGTACACAAAGTATCCAAGACAAACCCCATTTAATATGCAAAATAAAGGATTTTGGAATTAAGTTTCACTTAAAAAAGGAAAGGCATAACTAAAAAACACAGTAAAATAAACAATTAAAACAAAAATAGAAGAAAAATCAACCGGTAAATGATTGATCTTAAGGTTAGATATGCTAACTAATTCATGATAGAAACTTCAAAATTCCACTGAAAATGATGTATGAATAATGAAATGATAAAGAATCAGGAGGATTAAATGAATTTGTCCATTGAAACATAAGTCAGCCTATTCCCAGTAAAAAGATAGATAATCAAAGTCATGGGGCATAAGGCCTTAATATCTTTCAGAAATTTTTACTATGTTGACCTCCTACAATCAGTGATAGTTTTCATTGTACTTCAACTCTTCTATCATCACAAAATTTCTAACAGTACCTTTCTAATTAAAGTAAGTCCAATGATGATCTTCACGTCATACATAGCCCAAACATTCTTAACTGAAAAAAAAAAAAAAAAAGATCTTCATAGAAGTCTACCACATCAAGTACAAAACCTTAAACCTAAAGCCTAAACAAGATGAAAGGAATCAGATAATCAGAAAAATAAAACAATAATCCAGGATAATCTAATCTTCTTACTTTAATAGGATTCACTTACCAGCTAGCTCCCATGCCTTTATTTCAACCCTCAAGAAGAGGAAAGCCCCTTTCATGAACTGCATTCAGAAAATGTGATCACACCAATCACAAACTACACCAGTTAAACACATTTGCAAACTTTATGCATGGAAGCAAAAATGGTTCTCTTAAAAGAAATAAGAATGAGTATGCTAGCTAAACTGAGCTTGAAATAAAGTTTCCGACACTCCTGTCAATTTATTACAAAGAAAACAAGGGACTTGCACAAAGCAAGTTCAGCCAAGTCAAACTTAACTTGTGGAGAGCAAGATGTGTCTTTTTTCTCTTAAGACTACAATTAATTCAAACATAAAAGAATACCAATTAAACTCAACTCAATTATAAAAGAACAGCTCATAGCTCATAAGTCTTAAGTTATAACATGAACTGAAGGAATAAGAATCTCTCAATCTTTATCTCGCTCAAAGCAATAAAAGAAAAGCAACTCTGATCAAATTAAGGTGCATATTTCATCTTCACAATTCTCTTGAGAGGAGATACTACTTTGTGTATTTCACTGATCTCCTAAATAAGACACGATGAGGTCATAAACAATCCATTTGATAGTTTATAGCAAAAATAAAACATACCTTAGGTCACATTACTTATGGAACTGTAGATTATAAGAAAATTAGCACTTATTCAATTAACTACAAATCAATTATTGAACAAACCTTAGTGTTGTCATATTTGAAATGGCAGATCCCCTTGATGCTAGCCTCATCGACATCCACCCTCCCCTCTGATGTCTGCTGCTCTTTCTCTCCTTTGTTTCCTTTTCTACCAAAGCAAAGCAATTAGCACTCAAACAAAAGCAATCCCCCCATGTAATTTCAGTTCTTCAATCTTCAAAATGGACTTTCAATGTGAAAGAACGTGGGAGGATTACTCACCTTATAAGGGAAATAATGATAATAAGAAATTCTGCGTTAAAAGAAAGATAAGAGTAAATTAGAAGGTAGAGAGTCTAGCTAAGTTGTGGGTAGATTTTGTTTCTGAGCTGGTGGAGGAGAAAAATAGAAAATCACTAACAAAATCGACACATCTAACTTACTTTTCTCCTTCACTATCATCCTCGCCAGAATGACAACTATTCCAGCTATCACTTACCCTGTCATCAACCTTCTATTTGCTATAAAATATTTAGTATATACTGATAAAAAGATAGAGTAGGAAAGAGTAATACTACAACAAAATAAATAAAAATTACATTATTAGAAACTCTTGATTATATGAATTTTACTCATCTAAACAGTATCTAAAGAAAGCCATATCATAGCTTTTAATCATAAACAAAATGAATGTCTAAGGATTGAAAATTTACCTAACAATTTCGTACAATCACGTTTGTTTTTCTGTTCTTCCTAGACGATTTTTAATTTCAAAACTCAATCATTTCAAACTATCTTACCACTAATCTCCAATGTTCTATCTCAAACCATGGCATTTGCCAGCTTAGAGACTCAGCCACCGTCAACTAAAGTCACTCCTTCCACCAGAATCCAATCCATCGAATGCCATCGCTGCTGCTTCACTGAGGAATGCACTTCGGCCTACATCCTCTGCGTCCAGGAATGCTACCAGGGCCCCTGAATCTGCGGCCTCCGTGTCCAAGCCGTCAAGGACATAGTGCAGAGATCCCACACGACCATTTCCACAGAGGAAGTGCTGGACCGACACATCAGCTTCTGCGAGGAGTTTAGGGCCTCCTCTCCTCCTGCCAAAATAGAGCACCCAATCATTGCCATCAGCAGGCTTCTCCATCGCAGAATCTATATATTACAAAAATCTCAAAAAAGAAAAAAAAAAGAAAAAAAAAAAGAAGGATAAAATAAGAGTTTTACCCAACAAACTCAAATTTGGAAAATCAGCCACCATCGAGTCTCTTTCTTTTTCTCTTCCTCGGTTGTGACCAGCCTTCCTGAACCCACGATCTTCCTCTTCCAATGTTTTCTCCATCTGTGACCCATTGCCCATCCACGTTGTCTCTTCCCTTTTCTCATCTCCTCTTCTCACCTCCAGCCTAGTCTCATCACTCAAAATTTTCCCCGTCAGACTCCCTCGCCCAAATCTAATCACAGCAGATCTACCTACTTCTTTCTTCTCTCTTCACTTAACCACTTTCACAATCTTCCTCTACCACCGGCAGCAAGAAAGGAAACGTGATTGAGATGACAGAAATGAGCAAGAGAAGGGAAATCGTCATATCTAAAATCTGAAAGGAGATGGACGGATTGAGGCTCAAATCTCAGCAAAGCAAACAGACCCTAAACACCAAAAGTCTGCCCAAACCGCAGAACTAAACTTTCCCTTTTGATGATCAAGGACCACCGACTAGATTTTGCGAGAACCAATCAAACGCAGAAAAGGAAACAGATCAACATAGACCCTGTAAAAACAGGAAGAGAAATAACCCGAAAGCCATATTCCAAGAGAGAAAAGCAGAAACAAAGCCCCGAGGGCAAAACAGAGAAAACATATTTTCTGAGAGATGGAAGGGAAGAAGTCACGAAATGATGGATATACCCCTCATAACAGGTGAAATGGAGAAACAAAGTTCGGAGGGCAAAAGTGAAAACTCAGTATCAAATGATGAAAAAACCACTGATGACTTGTGGAATAGTGAGGAAACTTGAAAGGCAAAGGTTCAAAAATAGAAGTTACCATGGCAATGTAAGAGGGGACCTTTCCACCCATTTACTTACTTGTTTGATTTGAAACGTTATTAATTACCTCTCAATCTAATATGGTTTAATATAAAATTTATATTATTATTGGTTTAATTTATGTAATTTTTTTAAAATTTATAAATAAATCAAGTAAACAATCAAACAGTAATCATGATTTTAAAGTATTAAATTCAACAATAAAAAACCATCATACATGATAGTCCTATTATGCTAAATTAATTCATACGGAAAATAATAAAATCTAAAATAATCATGATGAACTGACAATCTTTAAAAAAAAATAAAGAAATTAAAGAAAAAAAAAAAGAAGAAAAAGCAAAATTCAATCTAAAAATATTGATTTCCTTGTTGATAACTTCTTATCACCTTTAACTTAAAACTTCAAGAATGTTCCAAAATTAGTTACCAAAAGTATCCCAAAGCCCTTTTAATTCTAATCTTATGTGAGTATTTAGCAGAATGTAGAAATCCTAATTTGAGTAGAAATAGAACTCCCATCAAAATATTAAGGGCTTGGTGAGAAAGTTCTGAAAATTGCCTCAGGAGTCGACGCTCTATGTGAGGTGCCGGCATCTGCAATGTATCCGTGAGTCCGTGTCGGCGATTTTGGACAAAAAACGCAATTTTGGTTCTTAATTGGTAAAACTGTTCCGGTCACTTACCTTTCATTAGTTGACAATTTGATCCTAATAGTTCTCATTTCTTTGACTTGATTCTTAAAATTTTGATTTCTTTCAATTAAGTCCTTTCTTCACAAAGAATGAAAATTATATAAAATCAAGTAAAATCTCTTAAAATTCATTCAAATATCAATAATATCAAAACAAAAATTTTACATTAATATATATGAAAATCCAACTATCAATTATCTTTGTAGAATTTTTCAGCATACTTACTAGCTAGTTCAATATTTGAGTCACAAACTCTCCACCAATAGCCTACTCTACATAGCGATCGCTAAAACACAAACAAGAAATATATTAATCCTGATCAAATTTGATAATAATCTAAGAAACATTAGGATATGGTACTCCTCAAAATTCCTTTCTTACTTATTTTACACTCGTCAACTAAATTAAGATTTGTTTATAAAATTTTGGAAGTTGTCTAGTGAATCTTAAAACATTTGTTTTAAAAGCATTATTCTCTCTCACAAATTCAAAATTTTGTTCAAGAAAAATACTTAAAATTAGTTTTTTAGGTGGGTTTAATTAAGTTTTGAAAAAGTTACATATTCAAATTTTTTCAAAATTAATTTAAAACTTACTTTAAAAGACAATTTTTAAATCTCCCTAACAAAATTTCAAATTTATAATATATAAATAGTACTTTTAAAGGAAATGCTTTTTAAGCTCTACCAAATGCCCTTTTACCCATTATCATCTTAAGCTATTTGTCCATTTGACTTAACAACATCAAAATATCAAAGCAGCTTAAGATTTATTTGCAAGACCAAATTGCCAACAAGAGCAAGTATTACAAAACCAAACACTGTATTCGTTCTTTGTGTTCTTGTGTTAGATACATGCGGTGAGGTTCCTAAACCATAAAATTTTGCAGAATTCTAAAGTTTGGCAGAGGTGGTAGATACTGATATTCATGCCCCTAACTGATGGGACAAAAAAAAAAAAAATGAAGGCAGACATTAGAGAAGAATCCGCCGAGATGGACCATACAAGATGTACTTCTTAGAAATGGACAAGTCGATGACACAAAAGGATGGTGAAAAGGGTATTTTAACCCATGTACTTTTCAATATTGTTGAGATTAATCCCGTAACTTTTTTCTGTAATATTTGAACCCCGTCACTTATATATTGAAATAAATTAACACACTTATTTTTTGATTGAAATAAATTAGTCAAAATCTAGTTTATGATGTCATGAAATGTCAGTTTACGGTGAAACTCATTTATCTGTAGTTAATACATTACTGACTTGGTGCATGTGGGACTCAATTTTGTGACATGGTTTGATGTGGACTACTCTTTTGATGACATGGCCCCTTTTATTTCCCCAAAAACAAAGAAAAAGGAAATCAAAGCAAAATGAAGGAAGAGGAAAAGGAAGGCGACTCTCGACGATATCGTCTTCTTTAGAGTGCGAGAATGCGGACTTTGCGCTTGCCGATTTCTCCATCTTCCGAGGTAGTTTTGTGGGTATTTCACTCGATGTGGATTTCATGTCGGATTTGGTCCTTGTGACATTGGCTTCCTTCAACTTACTACATACCTCGTCCAGTGTTTGTTCTTCTTCTTGGATTTGCTACTTCTCTTCCTTTACTTCTTTTTCTTCTTCTTCAATTTGGGGTTGGTCTTGCTCATGGATTTGCTTCAACAAGTAATGGGTATCAGATTTTGGAGTTTTTTCTCCCGGAAATCAGAGGTGGGTTCTTGAAATAAGTAATTGGAGAAGTTAATCGACTTGAGCCTTTGCAACATAGATGGAGATCTAGACCGAAAAGCTTGCGGTTTCTGCTTCGGCTCCAAGGTCTACTAAAAAGAGAAATATTGGGAATCGACATGTAGATGAGGAGATTTTTCAAAGCCAATAATGGGTTCTTAAGACCTGTAATTGTGAAAATTGATAGATTTAAGCCTTTGAAGAACAAAGGGAGATCTGGCAAGGCGGTGCGGCGAGTATGGCTGTTTCTGTTGTTCAGTGTTGCTAGATTTGTTGGTGAGGAAGCTAAAAGTAATGAAAATGGTGCCAATAATGAGAGTCTGACTATTTCCTCTTCCTTCCTTTTGCATTATTTAATGGAAGAAACTTGCTTTATATTTTTCCCTTAATCAGCCCTAAAGAAAACCCTAAACTTAAAGCCATTCCTTATTCCAGATAGTTTATCAGAGGCCATGTCATAAAAAAAGTAATCCACATCAACCCATGTCACAAAATCAGATCCCACATGCACCAAGTCAACAATGCATTAACCGCAAAAAAATGGGTTTCACGGTAAAGTAACGTTTTATGACATCATACGTTAGATTTTGGTTAATTTATTTTAACCAAAAAGTAACTGTATTAATTTATTTTAATATATAAGTGATGGGGTTCAAATATTGTAGAAAAAAATTACGAGGTTAATCTCAACAATATCAAAAAGTACATGGGTTAAAATACCATTTTCGTCCAAAAGGACGAAACAATCAATTTGAATGGTAAGTAGAAAAACATAGGTTAATTTCTTATCACATGATACAAGGGTCCAAAAGAAAATACCCATAGTTAAATATCAAGGCACTCATCTGTCAAGAAAAGAATAAGCTAGCGCCTCACCCAAAACTTTGCCCACTGTTGTTTCCCCTGAGCCGGCCCATCATCCTTGAGTTTTATGCATCAAAGATTTTAAACTCAAGATTAATAAAGAAAGGGTTTGTTGATGTGCTAAAATCACTCTTGCAAGTGTATTAGTCGGTTCAAGTAATATAATGATAAGTAGAGTGTTGTATCCACGAGAATTGTAATTAATTAAGTATCAAAATAATTAATTTAAATTTACTTAAACAATCAAAAAAGAATAAATTTTAATTAAAAATAATAAAAAATTAAAATAAAAAAAAAACCCAAGATATGAGATACTAAGGCACCGACTTAACCATAATTAATCAATATAAATTTTGGATTAATATGTTTCTAAGGCCAATTTGTTAAGTGTTATAGTATGTGATAGTGAACTTTCCTAAATTAATTAACTAGTTTTCTTAAGTCAATTTAATCTTTCGTGTGTTTATTAAATTAGTTATATCTCTATGTAATTTTAAACAAATGAATGAGCATTAAGTTCTATGAAAACCTCAGGCTTAAAAGAGGGGAGCTCCTAACTTTTTTTTCTTCCTCCACTATCACATGTGATGTTGATTAATTCTCAGTCTTATAGTCTAACACACGGTTTAATTATTATTGGTCCAATTTACACAATTCTTTTTTATGTTCATACATAAATTACTAAATCAATCAAAAGGTGATCAAGTTTGCAATATATTAAGTTCAATAATATAAACTCATCATGTGAATAACTTTAATTAAAAGTACAAAATCACTAAATTTAAAATAAATTGATTAGGTTACATTGTAGCCTTAATAAAATAGACTAGTTCATAATAAAAACTTGAAATTATACTTATGGACATAAGAATATCTAAGAAAAAATGAAACATAATTTGAGATAGTTGAAATTCTTGATCTAGGGTTGCCACTAGCTTCCAAACTCTTAATTCTAAATTTGAATGGGTATTTGTAGGATTTTAGAAACCTTAATTGGAATAGAAGTGGGACTCACACCTAAAATAATAAATTAGACACAAATTTCTGAAAATCGTGTAAGGGGTCATTACCTTCTACTAGGTGCCCACACGTTCTGTTAATAGTAGATTAAAATCATCGTGTTGGGTTTTGGCCTTCTAAGCAATCTCTATTAATGGTAAAATAATAGTCTTAGTCCCTAACTTTTGAATTCTACACAAGTTAATCCTCATTTTTCTTATCTCTACAATTTACTCCTGAAAATTATGATTTCTTCCAATTAAGTCCTTTTCCACACAAAGATTGAAAGTTATGTAAAATCAAGTAAAATCTCATAATACTCATTCAAATATCAATAACATTAAGACAAAAATTTCACATTAATATCTATATAAATTTAGTTTATCATTTGTCTAACTTATGTCATAAGGGCACATGTTAAGAGTGTAATTATTGTACTCTTTTTACATTAATTATTCTTTAAAAATACAAAAACTGTCATTAATTTCATCACTTGTGCTATGTGGACTATTTAATTAGACAGTTACTTAAATAAAGATTAATTTTTATTTTTTAAATAGTAATTAATAAGAAAAAAGAGTATAATAATTACGGGTACAAGTTAAAAAAATCCATAAAGAAATAAAAAGTGCAAGATGCTGATCAGAAATAAACAAACCCACAAGAAAATATACAGTGTTCATTTAGGCATGAAGCAAGTTTAATTCTCGTGCTTTCCTCTGGAATTCACAGAATCAAATTAAACAAATACCATAACTCACGCTAAATCAACCAAAAGACAAGGTTGGGACCATGAATTTAGGGTGGGGATTTGATGAAATGTTAGACACACAAATAATGTGATAGCTAGTTTTTCGACAAAGTTGAACGGAAGGAGAAAACTGTAGGAAATGAAAAAGACACACACCAAACCCCAAATCAACAACGCGCGCTCAGCCACCCAACGCACGGTTGGGTTGGTGGCCAATCAAGTTGCTACTTAACTTTTTGTGGAAGTACCACTTGTACTCAACCCAATCACCCATACATTCTATATTCTCTCAAGCCACAACAAAACCTTGGCTAAGGAAAATATTGCACAATATATTTTTAAAAAATTATTATTTTATAATTTAAAATTAAAAATAAACAAATTTAAAAATACAATCATATGCATAAAATGTAAGAATTAATTAAATTGGATTATATTTATATTATATTTTAATAATTGAATTGAAAAAATATTAAAAAATATATTGAATTGTGCATTAATTATTTTTTAATTGAATTACATGAGAGCCCACATAACCATTTTCTTTTTTTTTTTGGGTCGGCACGTAGGTAACCATCGGCATCATAACAATCCACATCAATGCCTATACGAAATAGCTCCATCGTTCTATCCTCAACATTGTCCACTCTACCAAACTACTTGCTATTCTTTTTAAATGCTACGCGTGTTTTCTTGATTTATGAGGTGTATCAATGTATAACTTTTTTTTTTTTTTTTTGGATATTTACAATGAGGGTGTTTTTGAGTTAGCTTTCCTGCAGCTTAACACTAAATATCTCCCTAGACAATCTTAAAGAGCACCTCCCACGTTGACATAATGCATTCAAAGAAATAATAAAATTTTATTATGTGCTAGTTCCAAGACTTAAACCTTAGAATTGGTTTCTAAGATGATATATGCTTATTAATAAATCCAATCTTAGTGTTATAATCTAAAATTTTGAAATAATAAAAGGGTTCGAGACAAAAAAAAAAAATGAAAGCTGCTTAAATAGCAAATGTTTGAATTCCTAAAATTGAACTCAAATCAATATTTTAGAATGTAGCAATTGGTAATCCACACTCAGTGATAAGAAATGAGAGAGAGAGATGAGGACTGGAAGTGGATATGCATGCTTGAGAAATTCTTTTCAAATTTTCTCGGGTGTGACATATGATTAAGTAGTAGGTTTGGATCGTTGTGAGAAGGGAAGGAATTTCAATGGAAGATGTTAGGTGGGAGTTCTTAACACGAATATGGTGAATAAACATGACAACCTTTTTGGTAGGTACAGCGTCTGTCTAGGCCATATTTCTCTCTTTTCCTTTTCATTCATTTATATTGATGTACAATTCTATATAGCTAGGTCTCAATTGGATCTTCACAATTGGTAAATTCCATTTATTTTCCTTCCCAACAATTATACCATAAAGAATTAAGCAACCAGAAAGTAAACTTGTTTATCGACCAAAAAGAGCTCTCATAATAATCTACGCACAATCTGGGTGCCACACCAATTGAAAAGAAAATGAAAAACAAGGAGAATGGAACGATGAGAAAGGTATTTATTTATGCAATTTGGGTAAAAAAATTACTACAAACAATTTTATTAAGAGTATTTCAGCAATTATAATATCCAAACTATATATAAAAAAAAGTATAGATTTAAGGCAACCCAAGCAACCAATCTTCTCCGTTCTGGCTAATAACTACAATATTTTTGAAATAACTCCATTCTATTCTCATAATATTGTCCACTCTATTAAATGAAAAAATGGTTGGTACAGGCTCAATTTGATATATTTTTTTACATTCATTTGGCTTAATCATTAAAAATATAATATAAATATAATCGATTAAACTAGTTTCTATATTTTTTATGCGTAGTGACATCTTTAAGTTTGTTTAACTTTAATTTCAAATTAAAAAATAATGATTTATTTAAAAAGTTTGAAATGACTCAAATTGAAGTTTATCACTGAACTAAGTCCACAAGCCCTTAAAATTTCAAACTCAAACTATTAGTACTGATAATAACTAAAACAATTTAGGCCAAAACCCACCATTGGCCTAATAACTCTTCGGGCCAAGGTTTATGAGATTTCAAAATCTCAAACTCAAATTATTAGTAGTAGTTAGTCACCACATATATATACCAGACTCACTTACAATATTCTACTGATGTGGGATTTGAATCGTTATAGAATGTATTGTACAGTATGTTGAATTGAAATATGTATCAATTAGTGTCCATTAAACAACTTACTATTCTTTTAAATGGTATGAGTCTTTTCTTGATCTTTTATAATGTGTATGATGTTCCACCTTTTTTTTTTTTTTTTAATATTTACAGTTAGAATATTTTTTATCTAACTTTTATAGACGTATACCTTGTTGATATGAAATGAAGGTGAGACCGAAGGACTGAAAGTGGATATGCATGCTTGAGAAATTCTTTTGTTTTTCAATATTTTCATAAGTGAGGCATGATGATTAAGTGGTAGGTTTGGATCGTGGTGCGAAGGGAAGGAATTTCCGTCAAAGATGTTAGGTGGGGAGTTCTTAACAAGAATATGGTGAATAAAAATGACAACCTTTTTGGTAGGCAAAGGCTCTGTCTAGGGTTTATTTTTCTCTTTTCCCACCACTTTTTTTTTTTTTTGACAATAATTGATATATTTTTCAATTTAACATATTACTATTTTTAAATTTGAATTTAAAACATGAAAATTTTCAAGTGTAGATTTTAATTACTAAATCAATAGGTATTAGCAAATATGTTCAACCAAAGGATGTACCAATTATTTTCGTTTTTTTTTTCTTTTTGATAAATCACTCTACTTCTCTCTTTATGGCTATTCCTGCCAACAAATACATAAAAGTGCTTATATGTGCTACTTTTCTAAACTCACAACAAAATACTAAAAGCAAAACAGGCAGCAGCACCTACACCTAATGACACATTACTGGAGATCTTTAGCACATAATCTAGGGAATAAACACCACTGGTCAAAGCTAAACATACTCTCATCCACACTACCTTAACCAGTTAATTTTTTGCCTTCGACCACACTAGGAATTCCTGCACAATGAACTTCCCATAATTCTTTATGAGTTATGGGGAGTGAAAGATATTCCCCATAAATTATAACACTTTTTCCGTAACCTTTGAACTTTTCCACACGGCATGTAGATATGGTCAATGTCTTGTTCATCCTTCCCACAGAATAGACAAAGCATCCTCTAATATCTCTTCACGTGCTAGATGGATGTCCTTTCCCACTACTTACTTCTGTCATTAACCAGTTGGGTTTTTTTGATATAAGGAACAAGCTGGTTATTCAATTATATGCCACATTCACCCCTATATATAACCCCACCCCATTTTGATGTATTCATTAATATCCCAACTTATTAGTATCCACTATGAAAGTCTATATTTCCAAAATCTTAGGCTTCTTACTCTCTTTGTTTTTCTACCATTGCCAAGCGTATCCACATTACAAGTTCGTTGTAAGTACGTATTCCGATTTTTATGAACAGAATACAACAATATACCATTGTATTTATCATAAATTTTTTATGTAGGTGAAGGAAGTTCCATATACGAGATTATGCAACACAAAGAACATACTCACCGTAAATGGCCAATATCCGGGGCCTACTTTATATGTTCATAAAGGAGACACAATCGCTGTAGATGTTTACAACAGAGGAAAATATAACATCACTATTCATTGGTATTAATTATCTCGAGCCATTTCAACACTTCATAAATGTAAAAGGAGATTATTGTTGCTCATGATGGTGCATGATGGCATTTTGGCAGGCATGGAGTGAAACAACCAAGAAATCCATGGACGGATGGTGCAGCATACATCACACAATGTCCTATTGCACCAGGAGCAAAATTTAGACAGAAGATCATTTTGACAACCGAAGAAGGGACTTTGTGGTGGCATGCTCATAGTGATTGGTTGCGAGCAACTGTATATGGTGCTATGATCATATATCCCAAGTTGGGAACAAGCTATCCCTTCGCCAAACCTGATGCAGAAATTCCCATCCTATTAGGTATTTTAAAAAACAATTATAAATCCATATAAGAAAAAAAGAAAAAGAATTTCAATGATTAAATGAAGATTCGGAATGTTTGGGATTACTTAAAATGCAGGAGATTGGTGGATACAAGATATAGTGGAGGTTGTAGATGAACTTTTTCTTTCTGGCGGTGAAGGAAACTATTCCAATGCCTTCACCATCAATGGTCAGCCTGGTGATCTTTATCCCTGCTCTAAACAAGGTCAAACTCTTTTTCTTTTTCCTTTTTTCTTTTTTTTTTTTAAGTTTATTAAAACAATATAGTTATATAATATTTTTTTCTTAATCTTTAAAAAAAATTATTAATAAGCACTAATTCTAACAGCTAAGTATAATATATACAAAAAAAATGATTAATATCTCAGTGGCCAAAGTTCGACTTTTCACACATCTATTTTTAGGGAAAATATTTAAATTTTCATTTTTTTTTAAAACTAGGTAGAGACCGTTAGTTACAATAGCCCACGCATTCGGGAAGCCTTCCCATTCAAGGGTTAGGTTGGCAGCACAATTATGCTTTTCTTTTCTTCTTCTTCTTTTCTTTGTTTTTTTTCTTTGTTTTTTTTTTTTTAAGTTGTCAGTACTTGTTATTGCCTGCTTTTTTTTTTTTTTCTTCCATATTTGCAGACACATTCAGACTCAAGGTGGAGAAAGGTTTGACTTATCTTCTTCGGATAATCAATTCTGCCGTGCAAGATATGCTCTTCTTCTCCATTGCCGGCCACAATGTCACCTTGGTCGGATCCGATGCTAGCTACCTAAAACCATTAGAGAGAAGCT
Source organism: Rubroshorea leprosula (assembly GCA_020521535.1). Classification (NCBI taxonomy): domain Eukaryota; kingdom Viridiplantae; phylum Streptophyta; class Magnoliopsida; order Malvales; family Dipterocarpaceae; genus Rubroshorea; species Rubroshorea leprosula. Next base: position 916,887 of record BPVZ01000095.1, read on the forward strand.
TCTTTGTCATATCTCCTGGCCAAACCTTTGATGTCCTTCTAGAAGCCAACCAAAGTCCCAATCACTATTACATGGCTGCCAAAGCATACACCGTTGCTGCAAAAGGTGTTTTCGACAACACCACCACCACAGCTATTGTAGAATACAGTGGAAACTACACTCCATCTTCGCCGCCGCTATTCCCTTATCTTCCTGAGTACAATGACTCACATGCAGCTGTTAATTTTACTGGCAGTCTCCGGAGCTTAGCTGATGAGGAGCATCCAATTAACGTGCCAATGGAAATAAATAGTCATTTGTTTTATACTCTGTCAATGAACACAGTTCTATGCCCAAACAACTCGTGCTCAGGTATTTATTTTGAGGTATACTTTTTTTTTAATTGATTAAATGGGAAAATATAATAATTACTGAATAAATATTCCTTTTGTTCCTTAACCTCTATATATAATTTTGAATTTTTCATAAATAATTTTCTATTTGAATGAGTGGAATTATGGATGAAGATTTACTCGATATCTATAGATAAGGCGATTTGTAGATTTATGTAAAAGTAGTTGGGCCAAATGCACATACTAGATAAAAAAATTCTAACTGATTAAAGGTCAAGGATCTAATTGATCAATTTTAAAGATTGAGGATGAAAGTGTGATTCTCTTAAAGTTTAGGCCCACAAGAATAGATTTACCTAATGAAAATTATTTCGTTTGGCTCATAAAAAAATCTCATGTGCAGGGCCAAATGGGACGAGAATCTTAGCTAGTGTGAACAATATCAGTTTGGTCGATCCTAAAATTGATATATTGGAAGCTTACTATTATTGCATTCCTGGCGTATTTGGGACTTGGTTTCCTGACTTTCCTCCGTTATTTTATAACTTCACCGCCGAGGATTTACCAATGAACCTGGAGATACCGACCCTAGCGACCGAAGTGAAGATACTGGAATATAATTCCACAGTGGAACTTGTTTTCCAGGGTACAAACTTGCTTCTAGGCAGTGACCATCCGATGCATCTTCATGGGTTTAGTTTCTATGTTGTGGGGGTCGGTGTGGGGGATTTTGATAATGAGATAGATCCCTTGAAGTATAATCTGGTCGACCCTCCCCTTTCGAACACCATTATTGTGCCTGTAGATGGCTGGCTCGCCATCAGATTCAAAGCTGATAATCCTGGTATGTCTTTTTTTAACTAAAAAATGAAATTTATTGAAACATCGGGTATAAAATGTTCTATAACCTGTTAATAAATAGTATTCCTATCAATGTCATTTAGAATTTCATAGAATTCTTTGGATATATATAAATTTGCGTAGAGTTCATACATTGAGTACTTGTTTTCTTCCAATTAGTGTTCGAGTTTTAATTAAAGTAATTTCGACAGACATTTCAAAATTATTATTGTTTTAATTGTCAATGACTTTTTTTCTTTTTTCTTCGTGAATAGGAGTGTGGTTTATGCATTGCCATTTCGATCGACACATGGTCTGGGGCATGGATGCAGTATTCATAGTTAAAAATGGCGAATCTCCAGATACCAAAATGTCAATACCACCATCTGACATGCCGTTGTGTCGTAAGCCTGTCCCAATTACATCCAAGGTCACAAATTCTCTGGGTCCAGATATATGTCCTATATATGTAGAAAAAAAGTAGGATTGTAATCCTAGAAAGTATTTAGCTAAATAAAATGTTGTAATTGGCAGTGTTTATCCTTCTCCATCAAATCATCAATTCGAAGATCAGTGTGCAGCACACTGTGATGGAATTCCATTCACGTCACGGGCGAGGTCTGGGCATAGGAAGTGATCCCACTAACAAGTGGCCTTAGCCACTAGGCCAGAACATGACCGGCACATGGGGATCACACAACTTTCGGTTGGATAGATAAGGCTGTGGATGTCTTCCTCAAAACTACAAGAGAAAAAGAAATAGTACATTTGATGAAAAATGGTTGGCTCTCATTAATTGTACAACTTAAAATAGAAAAAAATCTATATATATATTAAATCAGAAATCATTCAAGATAAGCATGTCAAGTGTCACTTTTATAAGTTCTTTGATATACTCTTTTGTTGCCACGTGTCAATACTTTCTTTATCCGGTAAATCTACCATTTTACTTTTTTTTTCCCTTTATTAATTAATTTCAGCCTAACATTTTTGACCATCCTTCATTAAATTTAATTTCAGCCACTCTTCTTTTTCGTTTTTATTTTTTTCCCCCCAACTAATCAAACTTTAATTACAATTTTTTATCTAAAAGATATATTTGCTAATTTATGATGATTTTAATTTTAAAAAAAATTCTACTATGGTATGTTTATCATATTTTTTTATTATTTAATTTTAAATCTTATATAAACAAAAATACTTTAACAAAATACATTATAAGTATATCAAGAATTCTTATAATGTTTATAATACATTTTTATGATGTAATAGTTAAAATATTAAATTTTTATCAGTTAATATTAATTAAATAAATTACTATAAAATTTAAAAATGATAATCAAAACTCTCCTTATTTTTTTCACTACATAGTTTATTATTAGAGATGAATATATTTTGTTCAATTCTAAATTACTTGATATTTAAAATATTTTTTCTTTGATTAATACAATTAAAAATTTAGCAACTAAAATATTTCACTCTGGTTAATAAATAATGATTAAAATATTTTGATTAATTACATTAACCGTATTAATAAAAAAATTGAAATCTTAGTAATTAAAACGAAAATTTGAACTATTTTCAAGTATTAAAATAAAAATCATTAATTAATGGAAGCCCCATGGAGGAGTTTATGATGGGAAAAGGATTAAGGTAAGGAGACCCATTGTCTCCGTTTCTTTTTCTGATGGTTGCGGAGGCTTTAAATGGCTTAGTTAAAAGGCCGAAATGGAGGGCTTATTCCATGGTATTGCAGTGGGTACCAAGGGATTAGCTATTTCTTTGCTGCAATTTGCTGATGATACTATGATTATGGGGAAAGCAGATAGTGAGAATATTTTCATGGTCAAAACCATTTTAAGATGGTTTGAGCTAATGTTTGGGTTGAGGATTAACTTCAGTAAAAGTTGTGTTTCTAGTTTAAAGGTGTCTCAACGGTGGATTCAAGGGGCGGCAAGTGTTCTGCATTGTGAAGTAGGGAAAATCCCTTTAATGTATTTGGGAATGCCTATTGGGGGGAAGAATGGGAGTAGCAAAATGTGGGATCCGGTTATAAATAAATTCCGTGTTAAGCTGGCTGCCTGGAAGTCCGCTGCATTGTCTGTTAGTGGTCGTATCACTTTACTTAACTCGGTAATCTCTGCTCTTCCCATTTTTTACATGTATTTATTTTTAATGCCAAATTGAGTGGTTGCTAAGTTGATTAGTCTACAGAGGTCCTTTTTGTGGGGTGGGGTGGAATTAAAGAGGAAGATTCCATGGGTTAAGTGGGATTATGTGTGCACTAGTAAGAGGAAGGGAGGTCTTGGTGTGTCGGATTTGCATCGTAAAAATTGGGCACTTTTAGGGAAGTGGTGGTTTAAACTAGGTGATGGAGCAGAGGGATTGTGGAAACAAGTGGTGTGGGAGAAGTATTATGGTGGAAGGGAGGAAGTAGATATTACAGCAGTAGATACAGTTCAAGTGTCTAGGATTTGGAAGGATGTTATTAGTATTGGTTTGTGCTCTAGTAGTTTAAAGAATATGTTGGTGAATGGTTTTAAATGGGAGGTGGGGGATGGTAGTCGGGTACATTTCTGGAGAGAGGTTTTGGTAGGGGACAAGCCTTTGAGAGATTTATGTCCTCGATTGTTTGAGTTGGCAGTAAAAAAGGATGGTTTAGTTAGTGAGATGGGGGGTTGGGAGGAAGGTTGTTGGAGATGGAATATAGCTTGGAGGAGGGGGCGATTAGGTAGGGAGCAGGATGAAGAGCTGGTGTTATGGGAGACTATAAATAGAGCTCAAATAAAGGCAGGTACTGATGATTGTTGGCATTGGGTGCATGGTTCAGATGGGAAGTATGTGGTAAAAAATGCTTATGAATTTCTAGTATCAACGGAATACATTCTGAGTGATCAATTATGTAAGTTAATTTGGTGTCAATTAGTACCTAATAAAGTTAGTTTTTTTGGATGGTGATTATGCCTTGATCGTCTTCCAACAAAGTGGAACTTGCAAAAGAGAGGAGTGGTTTTGGAGGGGGGTTTAGGGTGTGGGCTGTGTAATGAGGGGATAGAAGATGGTAATCATGTTTTTTGCACATGTCAGGAAGCGTGGTTAATATGGGTTAGGGTGCTATCTTGGTGAGGAATGGAGACGGTGTTGCCGAATGTAGTGGGGGGAGTAGCAGAATTTTTCTTGTTTGGATTGGGTAAGGTGATAGGAAAGGAATTGGCATCTTGCATTTTCCTTGTTACTTCCTGGTATGTATGGTATTGGAGAAATTGTAGAGCATTTAAAGGAAATGTGGTTCAAAGGGATGACTTGGTGGAGATGATACAGGCCAAGACTTTCTTCTGGATTAAAAATTACTTGCAGGGCTATGTTTTTTCGCTGGTTGATTGGAAGATCAATCCGGTGGAGACTGCTGCAGATATAAGAAAGAACAAAAGCATGCTGAAGGAGTTCTGCAGGAATATAAATGGTAGGAAGGATTAGGTGCAGATCACATGTTTTTGTTTTTTTTTTGGAAATGGCTGCTATATGAGTACTTTATGATTTTAAATTTCTGCTGTATGTAGTTTTTACTTTTGTAGAAGGGTTGGAGTACCCCTTGTATTCCATATAATTTTAATATTTTATTTTGCTGATAAAAAAAAAGTAATAAAAGAAAGGAGAGGGAGAATTTTGTTCATTTTTGTTTTTGTAATTTTAATATTTATTTAGTTAAAATTAATGAGTACTTAACATCTATATATATATTCTAAATGAGAAACCATTAAGGGGAAAAGTTTAATTTGTCACATGTCATATTTGTATGTCTTCTTTAATTTACTTTTTTTTTTTAACACATGACCTAACTTTTTCTTTCTAGTACATTTTTTTCTTTTCAATTATTTTTTAAATGTGATTATTATTGCGATCTATTGTCTTCATTTAACAAATCATCTACTAATTTTCATATTTTTTTTAGTTTCGTCTATTATCTTTGGATTCTTCCAATCCTGTCCACTATCTTTCAGATTCATTTCAATTTCATCTAGTTTGTTATCTTTGACAGAAAACTTCCTATTCTATTAGAGAATAGTTAGTCCTCTACTATATTTGTTTTGATCTTTTAGTCTTCAAATTTATATTTGTTGTAAAAATAGCTTTTATACTTAAAATTATTGTTTCTTGGCTTTGATACAAGATTTTTCTACGGGTTTTCAGAATTTAACTCAGACTACTACTGACTAATGAATAGCTGGTATGTTAAGCTTAGTAAGCGTAGAATTAGATCTACTAGACTACTAACAAAGATAATCTTTACTTGGAATTTTTTAATATTTTTAGATCTTCATTTAAATCTGCAACTGTTTGCTTCAACTGTTTGAGGTTCTAAGATAGATGATATTCATCTTCAATATTACTTAGTTTTTCTAAAATTTTTAATATCTTATCTCTATAATATTTGTATTGCTGCTCATAAACTATCTTATCTACAGCAATTTCTTGAATAAAATCAAGCATCTTAAATTATAATGGTTTAATATAAAATGGATTTTTCTATTCAAAATATAAGAGGTCAGGTACTACTTCCCCATCATTTGTCATCTCAAAAATAATCTAATGTTAAAGAATAATAAAGTTGTTTCTATGCCCACCTTGCTTTTGCATGATAAAATAAATGAGTTAAAATTTTACCTGAAAATCCTTTGGACTAGCCTTTAGTCAAGCAAATGCTTCCTTCATCCAACCCTTAATGCCAAACTCAAGTTATAATGGGTATCTGGACATGACAAGTGACTTCACATTAGCCTCAGTTTCTTTAGGATTCTTGTCATTTTATTTTATGATAGAAATAAAGAAGGATAGAAACACAAGAATTATTCTAAAACATGATTTTATTTCTGAGAAAAGAAAGGGAAAGTTCCCTTTCCTCTTGAAGGATGTTTATAGATGCACAGTAGAAGGCTTTCAAGTAAGGTATTTGGATATTCAAATGCTCAATACCTATTACAGCTTATATGATGCTATTTATAGTGCTCCTTAGAATCTTTTCTTTTTCCATTGCTGACGATTAAATTTTACATTATTGTTTGGTGATCCAAACTTACTTCTTGCTTTTGCTAAAGCAGATTACATGGAAA